>JAHRHZ010000035.1:15532415-15553522 GCA_024137785.1 Ginglymostoma cirratum | reverse complement strand
TCTCCTCTATCCATCCTCTATCCGCCTCCCCCTCTCTCCCTATTTATTTCAGAACCCTCTTCCCCTCCCCCATTTCTGATGAAGGGTTTAGGCCCGAAACGTCAAGTTTTCCTGCTCCTATGATGCTGCTTGACCTGCTGTGTTCATCCAGCCCCATGCTTGTTATCTCGGATTCTCCAGCATCTGCAGTACCTTTTATCTCTGAGCCCAAGTTTACTGTTGGTCGGATTTGTCTCTGCTCATTTAATTGCTGTAATGGTTGGTGTAGCTGGTCACTAGAAGTGAAAAATGGAGATGGAACCAATCCAGCAACAGGAAAATAATTGGCTATCTCTAAGCAATCAGCGGTAACAGTTTTGAAATATCTGAAGAGAGAAATGGAAGTGAGAATGCGGAAATCAGATCCAGAATGAGAAATAAATGTTGGGAAATGAGGATTGAGTTGAGAGAATTTTGGTAAAATTTTAAAAACATTTTAAAAAAATTCAGATAGTTAAACTTGAAGGAATGAAACTAGTTATCAGTGTCAGAGGCATTGAATGGCAATAATTTATTCTCCTCCGACTGATAGTGTTTAATCTAAAATTAATCTTTCGCTGGGGAGTTTATTAATATTGATAGTGGAATTACAGGAACTCCGAATGGCTCAGTGGTTAGCACTGCTGCCTCACAGCACCAGGAACCCAGGTTTGATTCCACCGTCGGGCGACTGTGTGGAATTTATATGTTCTGTGTCTGTGTGGTTTCCTCCAGGTGCCCTGGTTTCCTCCCACAGTCCAAAAGATGTGCAGGCTCAGCGGACTGGCCACGTTAAATTGCCCATAGTGTTCAGGGATGTGTAGACTAGGTAGATTGAGGGATGGGTCTGGGTGGGATCCTCTGAGGGGCGGTGTGGACTTGTTGGGTTGAAGCGCCTGTTTCCACACTCTGAAAATTCTATGATATGATTCACTCAATGTAGTGTGATTTGTTTCTGCAAAAATGAACAGATGAACTATCTCTCAATGCCATTTCCTAATTTGGGTTTGGCTGAGCATCTACCCTTGTCTGAATTTTACTGGAATATCTGCAGTTTAGTACCAATGAATGCAGTTAGCTTTAACAATAACAAGCATGGGGCTGGATGAAGGGTTTAGGCCCGAAACGTCAAGATTTCCTGCTCCTATGATGCTGCTTGACCTGCTGTGTTCATCCAGCCCCATGCTTGTTATCTCGGATTCTCCAGCATCTGCAGTACCTTTTATCTCTGATAGCTTTAACGTTATTTTGTCGTATTGAGCTGAAGTGCTTGTGAAAATTGTGTTTATCTACAGCAACAGCACCACCTAGTGGAGGACTTTTTTCTTGTCAGCAATTGAATTAAATGTTGTTCTCCTAAATTGTAAATCTTCCACAATCTTTCCTGTTTCAAGTTGCCTGCAGAACTAAAGTGAAAATATAGATACTAATAATGTGATATTCTTTTAGACTGTGGTTTGGTATATACTTCTGTAACAATGTGGGCAGCACAGTGGCTCAGTCGTTAGCATTGCTGCCTCACACCACATGGGTTCAATTCCTCCCTTGAGTGACTGTCGCGTGGAGTTTGCACATTCTCCCTATGCCTGTGTGGGTTTCCACCCACAGTCCAAAGAGGTGCAAGTTAGGTGGATTGGCATCGCTGAATTGCCCTGTAGTGTCCAGGGCTGTATCCGTTAGCCATGGGAAATACAGGGTTGCAGGGATAGGGTTGGAGGAAGTCTGAGAGTCTGGGTGGGATGTTTTTCAGAGGGTCAGTGTGGACTTATTGGGCTGAATGGCCTGTTTCCACACTGGAGGGATAGAAAAATTGAGGTCCAGATCAATAACTGGCAGAAACAGCCAGACGCTGGCAGAACACACCCGCTACTCTTGGCTCTGTGTTTTAAAACAAAGCATGTGTGTGTACCCTGCAGATGTCCTTTTACACCAAAGGTAGAGCTGGTTTTCCTTGATTCAGACAGCTGCCTCAGGACAAATCTGTCTTGCAGAGGGGTCCACATACAACTTAGGCACTTTCATTCACTGCTATATAAACATTTCAGGCAGCGCTACTGGTCAAAATCAGATCTTCCAAATACCGCTGTGGATTTGGAAATGAGTATGAACTCCTGGCTGTTCATTTGCTTCACAAAAAGGGGTTTTGAGCAAGGCAGGGAATGTGAGGAGCAATGTTTTTGTGTAATGAGTGGTAATCAGGGTTTGAGTGAAGATTCATAGCTTGGGTGCTGGTCATTGAGTTATAACAAGAGTTATTGAACAAAATCTGTCACAGCCAGGGGATTCTTGGAGGCTTGGCATTCTTCCGCAGACTCCATCAACAAACACATTGAGGTAGACCTGATATATTGACCATTACAACGTACCAGAAGCAGCAAAAACCAGACCATATAAATTTGAACTGGCACAAGACAACAGCACTTCACAGGAGGCTCCACAGCACTGAGGATGCACCTAGTCAGGGGACGAAACATCTGCTATCAAACCTCCCAGCTCAGTGAACACACCAACATCTACAATGAGTAGTAATGATCTGGAATTCATTGCCTAACACATTGGTGGAAGCATATCAAGTTAATGATTTCAAAAGAAATTTGGATGGGCACTTGAAGGAAATATATTTTCAGGACTACGAGAGTAGAGTCGGAAAATGGGACTGAATGAATCTCTACAGAGAGCCGGAATGGACTTGATGGGTTGAATGGTCTTCTGTAAATGGTAATAGTGTCTGGCATGCTTTCAGAAAAAGAACCTGACAAAAGCATTTCTATCAATATTTTCCTGACAATCATCTTGCCTTAGTTCTGTTCCACTGAAAACTTCAATTTCTTTGCTGAGTTTCATGTTAGCTACTGAAGCCCTACTGCAGTATCTTGAGAGGTAAATGTTCGGCGACTATTCAAACATTGGAACCATCACAACCAAGCCCAAAGCTATTGTTACCTGTTATCCATACGCTTGCTTCCAATTTAGTTATCAATCGTCCAGCATTGACTTGAAGTATCTAGAAATTAAAACTTCATTTTCCAGACATTGCTGTGAGAAATTCTAGGGGAGATGGCACTGGGGCATTCAAAAGATTAAATCTTTCCTATTACGCGTTCAAGAAGCATTTTATTTTATCAGGCGCAACAATATTCGAGACACAAAAGCATTTACTGTTTGACTGGGCAGGGTAATTGGAAGCAAAGAGAACATCTGATGAATCCTCCAGAGATGTATTTAAACAAGGTTGGCCACCCTGTTTCAACTGGGGTTATTGAATTGAAATGGAGAATAGAAATTCCTGCTTTTTTCTCCCCCTTCCTAACAGCAAGATTGAAGCCAACTGCAGGGTCAGTACTTCTGCCCTACTTGAGATGAGTTCAGTCAGAGATCAAGCATATAAAATGTAATGTGTACAAATATATAGATGTTGCTTTGGAATATTTGTGATAGGTGATGTGAAATGAACACACCAGACCGCTCTGAGGAGGTGCCCATAAACTATTACTCTCATAACTCTTGAGTGTTCCAATTTAAAATAACTAGCAGTACAGCTTCAACGTTTAAACAAGGTAGAAGTTTAGTTTACTACACAGCAGTTGCCGAAGGTTATTAAGAATAAAGTTGATAACATTATTAGTTAAAAACAAAGTTTCAAAGTATGTGAGGGTAAAAATTACATATGAAGATGGAAATGAGACCAGTGTTCGTTATTGTTGCAGGTCTAGAATGCTTGAAGATATTCCTTCCGAAGTGAATGGGATCAAAACCTGAAGTCTACGTTCAGCAGCTGTAATGGCTTCTGTACTAAATAATTGGTGGTTGCTCCCAGGGATGGATTAAGCTTTCTCAGTATGGGGAGTGACTGAAGAACAGTCCTTAATTTTGCTTTTCTGGCATTATAGCTTGCACTAACCAGGCTATCAATAATCACAGCTGTCCTAGGTACCGTCCTCTCTCCCTGTTGAGAAGCAGTGACTGTTTCAAAATGTTGTGTTCTCTGCACGAAAAGATTGCTTCAAGCTAGACTTCTTTACAAATCAAAGCTTAAACTCACTGTTATCGCACAACTGTCAAATGATGCTTCGTTGGGGTGATTGTTTTTACCCTGTGAAATGTTCATTGAATTTCAAAAAGGTTTTTTTTTGCGACTTGTTCACAAAACAAATGCAATCTGGTCCTTACACCAGCTGAAACCACTAAGGTAGTCCGGTGACTTTTAGGAACCATTCTTTGAGTCCATGTTAAAGACAAATTGGCTTTCTTTCCTAATTACATAATGGCATAACAATGCATTCATGAGAGGCTCGATGATGTATCAACAAAACTAACTAAAATATGTGATATAAAACATTTGTGGAGCTGGATGAACACAGCAGGCCAATTCATCCAGCTCCACAACGTTTTATCTCATTCTCCAACTTTGGCAGTTCGTACTATCTCTGTATCTAAAATATGTATTAGATTTTTAACACAGTGAAGCATTCCTGGGTACCTCTCACAAGAGTTATTGAACGAAGTCTGACAGTGTCACATAAAAAGATACTAAGTCATAAAACGCATAGTTAAAGAAGGGAATTTTTAAAAAAGCATCATTAGTAAGGAAAGAGACACAGGGTCATGGCAAAACTTAGAGAGGGAATTAAGAGAACTGGAAGCTGAAAGCACAATCACCAATTCACCCAAAAATCCAAATGCTTTAAAGCCCAGAATTAGCAAAGTGTAAAGATCTGCTGGAGGAGGTTACAGAAACTCAATGTTTCTTTCAGTTACTGATCAGATTAAGTTGTTTAAGCAGGGAAATATCTTTTATATTTATTTTTTAATCAGGAAAATATTTATTTCTGCTGTAAAGAATCTCCAACACTTTGCTATGAATAGCTCTCGTGAGTGTTCACTTGGTTCATAAACTCAATGACAGTATTCATTATATCCTTGAGCTCATAACTGAAGCAATGAGGCAAAGGTTTTTTTTTTGAGTCTTTCAAGTGAATATTTTCAGCATTGACAGCAAATCAGAACACTGTCTCATTCATTACCTGATATCTTTGGGAAGTGATACTCATACTGCTGCCTGCTGGCATCACAAAGCAAAACCCACAAAAAGGGAAATTGTCTTCGAATAGAACTCGGTTGGTATCGTTTGAGAAATTTCACAAAGTAAAGCCTGTTTGTCAATGTAAACTGCTAAGATTTATGTCCTCGTTCACAGTTCCTGAACATCACAAGTCTTTTTAACAGTATAAAATGTTGATGATATTTTGGTAATAGCATAAAACAGGGATTAGCCTGTGAACACATCTCTCTCAGCATTCCTTTCTGTTCGCTTCAGTGAAAAGGAAAAGTGTTTGTACACTGGACAGCCAATTCAATAGTACCCATTTTCACACTGGCATTAAAAGTTAAAATTATCCCATTGCCTTTCTAGTCCCTGGACTCTCTTTGACAGAGAATGAAGCAAGCTCTGAGATGCCTCATGCTACCCTCCAGCTCTCTGCTGTGAGCAGTAACTGACTAGAAGAGACGCAGAAGTGAGAGGCAATTTATCATTCAGCGAATAATGTACATTGTAAGGGAACGAAGAAGAGAGATATGAAGAAAACAATCGCCAATTGTTAATTTGTGACCACCTCACCTAGGATGGCACTGGTAATGTTAAATGTTAATGCCTCCAGTTCAAGTGCAGTATCTGTAATTCTGGTATGATAAGGAAAGATTAACAGGGTTCTTGCTGTTAAAGTTGATTTTCTGTTTGGGTTTCCAGAGTTCACAGCATCTCTCTCTCTCTCTCTCTCTCTCTCTCTGTCTGGATTTTTCATCTGTGTGTATCGGATAAATGTGATTACGCAAGAGACTCAAAGTATAATTAAATGAGGGAGACACAAAATGTTACCCAGTGGGGGAACATTGCCTCCTGAATTTGTTCTGCAAATATCTATTGTGACTAAAAGTTGCAGGAGATTTCCTCTCGTTGAAGAAGATTTCCTCTCGTTAAAGATTCTTCTCTGTGCATGTTTGAATAAACTTTGGTGACATCTCTGGCTCTGGACTTGTGCTTAAAATCCCCACAGCCTTCCACAGAAATTGACCACTGGTATTATAGTCAGTTACTTGAGATATTACTATGGTGATATGTATTTAATTAATTCTGCAACAAATGTGAACTATTACTTGAATTTGGAGAATGGAATCTAAATAACATGGATATTAATACTCCAAAGTCAAAATTGTATCTTGATCAAAACAAATTTGAGCTATCTCGTAGTTCAAGTGTGACTGCTTTAATCAAGCAACATGCTCGGCTTTCCTGACACAATTTCAATTGTCAAATTGGAATGGGACTATTTTGATTTAACATGAAGACAGGTTGGCAACTATAGCAACAGTCCAACAATGTCAGTTCGTATAATTCAAAAGAAACGTGAACAACTTAAACTGAAGAATGCAATTTCATATGTGCTTGGATGGCGGCATTATAATGCTGCTGCATATTAAATAAAATATATATATACTTCATAAAGACATTTCCAACAATTTATTTGACGCAGCTTAAGGAAAATTTTTGGAGGGAGGATTTACAGGTTGCTGGTCTCCTCAAGCGGTCTTTAGTCACAGAGTTGGAGAGTTATGACAGCACAAAAACAGACCCTTTGGTCCAACCAGTCCATGCTGACCATAATTGTAAACTAACCTAATCCCACTTGCTTGTGTTTTTCCTGTATCCCTCCAAACATTTATTCATGTACTTATCTAAATGTCTTTTAAACATTGTGACTATACCTGCATCCACCACCACCTCTGGAAGCTCATTCCACACACAAACCACTCTCTGTAAAAAACAAAAAGTTGTTCCTCGTGTCTTTTTTAAATCTTTCTCCTCGTCTTAAAAATATGCCCATTGGTTTTGAAATGCACCCCCACTTTGGGAAAAGACACCTGCCATTCACTCTATCTATACTCCTGATTTTATAAATCTCTATAAGGTCACTCCTCATCATCCTAGTTGAAATTATATATCTGCCAGCTTTCAAATTAGTAAATGTGGCAGGAGTTTAATTCTTCTAGTTATCGATAGAGGAAAACAATAAAATTGCAAGACCCAAAGCTGAAGAGCCGGATTTTTTGAAATAGTTTGTATCTTTTAACCTTGAATGTTAATTGAGGGGGGCCATTTTAAAATTTCTACTAGGAAGATGAATTTTGCGAGTTTGAATTGCAAAAAACAGCCAAAATTCAGATTTGTGAAGTCCATGAAAATGTTTGCTGTAGAATACTGTATCTGTGGCTGAAAGACGTTAATGCTAAGGAGCAAAAACGGAAGTTGCTGGAAAAACTCACCAGGTCTGGCAGCATCTGTGAAGAGAAATCAGAGTTAACATTTCGGATCCGGTGACCCCAAGGATGCCACTCTGATGATGTCACATGGATGTATGAGTCGAACAGTTTAGAAACTCAATAAAGTAAGATCTAACATCTGGTCATCTGATCAAAGTCTCTGTAACAATGTCTATCATATTAATGTAACCTGTAACTACTGAAAACATGCATTAAATAATGCTAAATTTGCGAACAACAAGAGACACTTGTACTTAGGCCAGGAATTGGCTTTCCTCTGCCACACTAGATCAGGCAGGCCAAGCAGTTTCCTACACTTGAAGAGAAACTTGCCTCATGAGCAGCAGCTCAGACAGTGCAGTGAGCTGATCTGCCCAGATGATATGGTAGGCAGAGCTGCAGATGTGGATTTAACTGTTCATGTTACATGGTGAGCAGCAGTGTGACTAGTAAAAAATTTGCCCCCATGTCTTTTTTAAATCTCTCTGCTGTCACCTTAAAAATGTGCCCCCTAGTCTTGAAATCTTCTATCCTAGGGAAAAGACAACTACCATTAACTCTAAGATAACAAGGTGTAGAGCTGGATGAACACAGCAGGCCAAGCAGCATCAAAGGAGCAGGAAGGCTGACGTTTCGGGCCGAGACCCTTCTTCTGACGCAGAATCATCACCGACAGCTTTGTAAATCCTTTTGGTGGGAATGGGCTGTGCTGGATATCAACCAAGTAAGTTTAATTAATATGCATTCTCACATTCCCTTTCTGACTTTTACTTCTTTTAGTTATCAATTTTCCTTTGAATTATTGTTAACTCATCAATTATCTTCATCGATTTGTGATAACTGTCTGGGATCTTGCAGTGCAATGGGTAGCAACTCTGCCTCTGAACTAAAATGAACTAACTTGAACTAGGCTCAAGACCCACCCTAAGACCTGATGGCCATGGAAAGCATGTTCTTAATGCAGCCAAACAGATTGCCTATCAAGCTGCAATTCTTTCCAACATACATCAATGGAAGTGGGAAGAGTGGGAAAGATTCCTAGTCAGCCATTGGAGCTTCTACTGTCACTAACCATATCTCTGGATTGCAACATTCCAGTAAAACAGCGTGTTGCATCAACACCTCTTGAGAGAATAGTAACAAAAAACTCACAGAATTATTATGATGCAGAACGAGACCCTTTAGTCCAATGTAAGTGCACAGGCTCAGTTATCTAGTCCAGCTCTATTAGCTAGTGCCAGTCTCCTGCCTTATCTCCAAATTCCTTCACACTACTATATTCCAAAAAACCATCAATGCCCTCTTGAATACCTCAATTGAACCTGTCTCCACCATATTTCCTGGCAGTGTAATCCATACCCTAACAATTTGCTGTGTGAAAAAGTTTTTTCCTTACATTACCCTTGCTTAGTTCACACATCACTTTAAATCTACAAGCCACTGCATCGGTGATTCAATGTGCAAAGCTTAGACAGAACATTTCCATTAACCTAAATTGCTATAATGGGTGGAATTATTAGTGCCACACAATGTTCTGCAGCAGCATATTAAGAAGAATCATCTAAGGAATGATGTTAAGCACTTTTCCAGAGTTCCATCCATGGCACACAAGCTTGTTAATGAAGTTTCAGAGGTATCTGCAATATCACATCTTGCAGACTCAAGTCAGACAGTACATGTGGTCAATACCACAAAGACACTCTCAGAAATGCTGAAGACATTACGTCCATCTAAGTGAAAAGCCACAAAAGGAAAACACTAAATGTCAAGATTGACATGGGAGTAGGAGCAAATATCATACCATTTTAGAAGAGATGTACTCAGGGAACTGGCACAATGTCTTGCAGCCACACATGATGAGCCCACAGCTTACATTGGGTCTCAAAATTCAATAATTCACATGATTCATCTTCACTGTCAAATACTGTTTCTTTGGATGGTCATCTGAAACTATTACATCATTGATACAACGAGACTTTCTATCATTGATCTCCAAGCATGCATGGCTCAATATATTGTTACGATCCCCAAGGTAACAAAGCTATCATTTGCAACACCAAAGATTACAGACTGTAACTTTGAGTCCATCCATCACCTAACTAACCTTGATCCAAACAGGTTTGGTATTACCAACAAATTTAATACTGCATTAACTCACCCCAGAATTGTAGTACTCACAGTAAAGAAAAGCCTCAAAGTGGAATTGGATTCCATTGTACAAAACCAAATCACCCCAAAAGCTGAGCACCTTACTGATTGGTGCAGTTCCATGTCTTGTGTTTTGAAGAAAGATGGCACTATACGTATATGATTAGAGCCATGGTGACTGAACAATGCACTAGAAATACACTCACATAAGATTCCTGCCTTGCAATAGCTTATTCCAAAATTCTCAGGTGTCAAGCACTTTTGCAAGATTGGTGGCAAGATGAATATTGGTCCCTACATCTTACTATGGAGTATTTGGAACTGACAACTTTTAGAGCATCTTTCAATTGATACTGTTTGCTCAGATTACCTCCTGGATTTTCCATTGATCAGAACATATCCCAACAATTTATGGTTTATGTCACTGAGAATATACCAGGTTGTCTCCTGCGATAGGGTTAGGGTTAGGGTTAGATCGCAGATGACATCACAATCCTTAATGAAATAAACAACAGCCTGATTGAAGCCTTCACAAGTTGAGGACATCAGCAAGGAAATGTGATCTTATTTTTCAAATAAAAAATGTCAAATCATCATGAGTCAAATCAATGTCATTCGGAAAGTCACATGGGATCCATGGTGAACTGGTAAGATGGAATCGGAATTGGCTTAGTCATAGAAGGCAGAGAGTAGTAGTGGAAGAATGTTTTTCAGATTGGAGATCTGTGACTAGTGGTGGTCTCGAGGCGTAAGTGCTTGGACCTGTGTTGTTTGTAATATATATAAATGATTTGGAGAAAAAGTTTGCAGAAGACACAAAGAGTGGGGGAGCTGCAGATACTGAGGAGGATTGCCAGAGGATACAGCAAGATATAGATAGGCTGGAGATGAGGGCGGAGAAATTGCAGATGGAGTTTAATCGGACGAATGCGAGATGATGCATTTTAGGAGATCTAATTCAGGAGGGAAGCACACAGTAAATGGCAGAACCCTTAGTAGAGTCATAGAAACAGAACATTTAGTCCAACTAGTCTACGCTGACCATGTTCCCAAACTAAACTAGGCCCACTTACCTGCATTTGGCCCAAAACCCTTTAAACCTTTCCTACCCATGTACCTGTTCAAATGTCTTTTAAATGTTGTAATTGTACCTGCATCCACCACTTTCTCTGGCACACAGACATTCCACACACAAACCACTGTCTGTATAAAAAAGTTGTCCCCTCATGTCCTTTTTAAAGTTTTCTCCTCTCACCTTAAAAATATGCTCCCTATTTTTGAACTCCCCCATCCCAGAGAAAGGACCCTTGTTATTCACCTTATCTAAGCCCCTCATGATTTTATAAATCTCAATAAGGTGACCCCTCAACCTCCGACGCCCCTGTGAAAAAAGTCCCAGTTTTCCAACTTAATTTCATAACTCAAACCCTCCATTCCTGGCAACATCCTGGTAAATCTATTCTGAACCATCTCCAATTTAATAGTGTCCTTCCTATAATAGGGTGACCAGAAAGGCACACAGCACTCCAGAAGAGGCCTCACCATAGTCCTGTACATGCTCAACACAACGTCCCATGCTAAATGCCTTCCTAACCATCCTGTCTACCTGTGATGCAAATTTCAAAGAATTATGTACCTGAACCCCACGTCTCTCCGTTCTACAACACTACCCAGACGCCAATTATTAATTGTACAAGTTCTACATACAGAATGACGTAGGTGTACTGGTTCAAAGCTCCCTGAAAGTGGCAACACAAGCAGATAAGGTGGTGAAGAAGGCATAAAGCATTCTTGTCTTCATTGGTTGGGAGACAGAGTATAAAAATTGCAAGTCATGTTGCGCTGTATAGAACTTTAGCTCAGCCACATTTGGAATATTGTGTACAGTTCTGGTTGCTACATTGCCAGAAGGCTGTGGAGTTTTTTTTACAGGGTACATAAACAGTTTACTAGGAGGCTGCCGAGTTTGGAAAGTATTAGCTATGAGGAGAAACTGGACAAACTTGTTTTCACTTGAATGTTGAGGGATGGAGTTGGGGGGGTGGTGCGTGGAGTGATCTAGTAAAAGTTTACAAAACTCTGAGAGACATGGATAGAATGGATAGTCAGAGTCTTTTCCCAGGGTAGAAATGTCAATTACTAAGGGACATAGGTTTAAGGTAAAAGAGGTTTAAAGGAAATGTAAGAGGCAGGTTTGTCACACAGAGGATGGTAAGTTCCTGGAATGCGCTGTTGGAGGATGTGATAGAAGCAGATACAATAGCAACATTTAAGAGGCATCTCAACGGAAATGTGAATAGGCAGGGAATACAGAGGTAGGGACTACATAGAGGCAAAAGGGTTTTAATTTAGAAAGGCATTATGTGACAGAGCAGTCCCCGTGGGCCGAAGGACCAGCTCTTGCGCTGTACTGTTCTTTCTTTGTCCTTGTCTATTTCTTTGGTTCAATCTACTCATTAAATTAAACCTGATCCTACCAAAAAAAAAGACATACAGATGATGCCTGCTACACAAGACAAATCTGATTTACAAAAGTGCCTCATTCTTTGATGTACTGTCACTATATATTCTGAATGTTTTGACAAGGGTATTTGAGGTCTGTTCTGCAAAAATGCACCATACATAAAGTAGGAAGATCACCAGCACGTTTTTCGAAAACACCTCATCATCCAGCCAGTGTGGCCTCAAAGCTTGCCACATTGAAAGCAAATGCATCCCAAGAAAGCATCAGAATGTGTCTATTACAGAGCAGCATGCCTATTGCATTTGGTTTTAAGGTCCTTACAACAGCTCAGGCTAACTACTCTGGCACTGTAAGAGACACTCCTACCATAGTTTCTGGGGTACAATGGTTTCATATCTACCTATTCAGCAAACATTTCATTGTTCATCCCTGAAAAACGGATTTCCATAAACTGTTAGAATTGACAATTTCCTGAAATGTCAAAAATCTCTCACAATTGCACCTTCGTGACTTCAATAACTACTTAAGAAAATCCAAGGGTCCAACATGAAAGCACAGCACAAACCAGGTTTCCACATGGCTACTTCCTACGCCCCTAGCGGGCTTCCAAACACTAAGAACAAAGATATTCTTTTAAACCTATGAGCAAATATTATTGACTGTGGATTCGAAGATAGTCTCCACATTGATCTCACTCATTTTGGTTGCAGCCAGCCGAGCAGAGCAGATTCACAAGTTTTGTTAGATAATGATCAGATGCAAAAGCTTTAAAAAAATTCATCTTCACTGGGTGACCTAAATACATCCAACAGGTCCCCATGCAAACACAGTCATTCTGGCCATTAAGAGACAAATTAGAACTCTTTCAGAATGGAATCATTAAAGGCAAACAAGCTATAATTAAACAAGATCTACATCAATTCTTGCAAGGCTATGTACTATAGATCACATGGGTGAAGAAAAATCCAAGTAATTGGCACATTAATCCATATATTGGTCCGGCATCAATAAGGATATCGATCAACTAATTAAGTCAGGCGAAATATGTCAACTCCATTAACTTCATCAATCAAGAGAACCTCTCTTTCCATGACAGATTCATTCCGACCTGTGATACAAAACTGCCACTGGTGTTTCTCCTGTCCAAGTACACAATGACACAATTTCATTCTGGTAACTGACTGCTTCATCAAGTTCCCCTTTGTGTGAAAAATTAAACACTCCCAAATGCAACCGTTGTTAACACATTGACCAGCAAATTCCACATGCTTCACCAAATTGTGTCTGACAATGGTCCACATGCATTAATGTTCCCATTCCAAGATATCTGTAGGAAATGGGCTACCGAACACTTTGTCTCTTCTCGCTATCCTCTGTCTAATTGTCTCACAGACTATGCGGAAGTCTGTGATATAATGGCAGGTAAATACTTGGTGTTAATAAACTTCAAACAAGAACTTGATTTTTGTGGTGTATGTTACATGAGCTAACATGAAACTGAAAATTGTCATAGTCCCAGAGAGCCCTAGGACAGCTCTCCCATTTAGAGAGAAATGACGACTGGTGAGTTTAATCTGAAGGCTGCTGTGCCTCAGGGTGAAGGGCAAGGTTGAGAAGGCAGGAATTTCGTGGTGAGGGCAGGTGGAATTCAACACACAATGAGGTCTTACTCCACATTAAGGCCTCGCTGTCTTGCAAACTGAGCCAACTGATTCCCTAGATGAGCTAACATATAGGGCTACACTCAGAGTATATCATTCTGGCTGTGGTGTTTGACCTCAAGAGATCACTTGAGAGATCTCTGGAGCATGTGATATGACATTTAAACCCTTCAGTGCAATCTGAGAGTTCTGAGCAATATTACGTAATTATGTGAATCAGAAAAATTCTAACTCAGACACAGTGCATTGTCTGCCATGTTTATTTTCTCCTGAGTTATCCCATCTTAAACAGTAGATTGGTCCAACTAAAGTCTTCAATGAACTTTTAGGTCACCTAAGATATCTGAAAAGAAGACAAAAAATAATTAGTCCTGAAGACTCTGAATTTATAGTCACACTTCCATTCTGAAGTTACAAGGTGCCGACAAAGTACACGTAATCATAATCTGACAACCTACATCAGTTCATACACCACCCCACGTATTAGATGTCTAATCTCAAGTAGAATAAATTTGCAAAATCCCTGTATTCTAATGTTGAAAAGGGTGGTTTGTAAAGAGGATGTATGTGGCTTGTAAGAATTTGTTTGCACAGTCGTCCCATAGTCATAGCCAGGGTCAGTGACAGTTTTGAAAAGTATGATCAAAATGAATGAGTCTGAACTGATGTGGCACGATCGTTATCTTTAGGCATAACATAAAATGATAAATAGAAGCAATTGCAATAACTTAGCACCCTAGTAAGATTTGAATGAGATTTAGCAGGTATGCTATTGAAAAATTGCACTGATAGTTTTAAAAAATGTCCTTTTCATTGGTATGAATATGAAAACCCTGAGCAAACAGTTACTGGCCAATCTCTAGCTCCCGGCACTCAATGCAAATTCTGCAACATCATGTAGTTGGCCAGTTAAATAGGAATGCAGCGTGCTCAATACAACACGCAACACACAAAGCAGTCTGAAGTGATGGGGGAGGGAGAGGTTCAACAACTTGTAATGAATGCATGACGCTGCCAAGAATTTAGTGAATTCCAGTTGAGGTGTGTTCAAGAAATTGTCTTGCTGAATTGATTTTAAAGTGGTATACCAAAAGAACTACTCTCAAAGCTTCCAAATATTAAAAATTGGCTCATCTAATGTCAGGTTTTCTATTTAATTTCTGCGAATTTCCTTGACGCAATAAAGATGAATATCATGCTCCTTACTATTGATCTAGCTGGTCAACGCAAGTCCATTTTAAAACACAAGAGGGAGGGCTTTCTGAATCATTCAGAGGTGAGAACCATTGTGTTTTAAAAGGAATCGATTTGCAAGAACACCAAGGAAGGAAAAAGAAGATGTTTAAAACACTGACCAACCAAAGATTCCAAATGGCGCTATCACACTGGCTGGCTGAATTAAAAGAATCTCTTGTGCTTTTTTTACAAAGACACAATATGATTAAAATCAGAATTTCATCCCTCTGACAAGTTCGTATGCTTCTGCCTCTATTCATTTATTTCTGCCTTAAAATAATAATGCCTCCAAAATATTACGTCGACAAAGGAAATTTTCAACTCTTGAACATTAAAAATGCTATAAACTCAATGAAATAGGAAACAACTTATCTAGTATGACTACAGTTTGAAATTGAGGTTCTCTTCGGTCTTTTTAACTGATTTTTTTCTCAAAACATATTTCCTTAGGTTGTAGCTGTGAAATTTAACAGGAATACTTGTTGAGATGAATGAAGAATTAGAAGATGAATGCTTAAGTTTTTTTAAAAATCTCTAATTTTCTTGAAGAATAGATGAATAAAAATGGGCGTTGTTTGCTTCTAAGGTAAGCTGGGAAACCTATTTGAATGGGTGTGTACCTACATTAGTTAGCAGTGCATGCTGCTGACCCTGGGGATGGTGTGGAGGTGCCCATGTTGGACTGGGGTGGGGAAAGTCAAAAATCACACGACACCAAATCATAGTCCGACAGGTTTATTTGAAGACACAAGCTTTTGGAATCTCAGTCTTTCTTTAGGTGTCCATGAGAGAGGTAGCGTCAGACACAGAATTTATAAGCAAAAGATCAAAGGGTCATAGAACTGATGGTGTGTTGAACAAACCTAAGATGGCTGTTAAGTCTTTAATCAGTTAGAAAGGATTAATATGCAAATTCCCAAATTTCTTTCATGTCACTGCCCTGAGATAACTAAAGGTTTTAGTTCCCTCAATATACCAGAGGTGACATCCCAGGTCAGACAATGTATTTTAGGTATGAGGCCTTGTTTAGAATCTGGCTGTGTATCAACTTGGAATCAGACTGGTTTTATTTCCAAAGTAGGAATTTTTGTTTTTTAGAGAATGCCACATTCTCTATCAAATTGTGTGCTTTTTGAACAAAATAGAATGTATCTGCAATTACAAACCTGCAATTGCAAATTCACCCCATAGGTTTATATGTGTGTGTGTATTTTTGAAAGAGAGGAAGGGTAAGAGAGAATATATGTGTGTGTGCGCGCGTGTGCTTAAGAGAAAGTGTGTGAGCGAGTGTATTTGTGTGAGAGTGTGTGTATGTGTGCACGTGCTTGAGAGAGTGTGTTTGAGTGAGAGAGTGTATGTGTGTGTGTGTGTGTGCATGTTTGTGAGTGTGTATTGTGGTGGGGTCACCTGTAGTGCGACATGAGCCCAAGATCCCAGTTGAGGCCATCCACATGGGTACTGAGATAATAGGTACTGCAGATGCTGGAGAATCCGAGATAACAAAGTGTGGAGCTGGATGAACACAGCAGGCCAAGCAGCACCATAGGAGCAGGAAAGCTTGACGTTTCGGGCCTAGACCATTCATCAGAAATGGGGGAGGGGAAGAGGGTTCTGAAATAAATAGGGAGAGAGGGGGAGGCGGATAGAAGATGGATAGAGGAGAGGATAGGTGGAGAGGAGGCAGACAAGTCAAAGAGGCGGGGATGGAGCCAGTAAAGGTGAGTGTAGGTGGGGGGGTAGGGAGGAGATAGGTCAGTCCAGGGAGGACGGATAGGTCAAGGGGGCGGGATGAGGTTAGTAGATAGGAGATGGGGGTGGGGCTTGAGGTGGGAGGAGGGGATAGGTGAGAGGAAGGACAGGTTAGGGAGGCGGAGATGAGCTGGGCTGGTTTTGGGATGTGGTTGGGGGAGGGGAGATTTTGAAGCTTGTGAAATCCACATTGATACCATTGGGCTGCAGGGTTCCCAGGCTGAATATGATTTGCTGTTCCTGCAGCCTTCAGGTGGCATCACTGTGGCATTGCAGGAGGCAAAAAACAGGAGAGGTCCTTTGCAGGTCTGGGAGAGGGAGGCTCTGAGCTGGGGTAGACTTGATTGTAGTGCCTGGAGATGCCTGCGCATTGCTGCAAGTGTGTGTTTCAGGAGTCGCAGGGAGAAGCGCTTCTGAAGGGTCTCAATGTTCTGACCTGCTGTGTTCATCCAGCTCCACACCTTGTTATCTCGGATTCTCCAGCATCTGCAGTACCTTTTATCTCTGATACAATTTTAACCCCACTGCGAAGCCTCTTCTAAGGATGCCTACCGTGAAGAAGTTACCCTCCTCCCTCCGGACAAACCTCAGGGGATCTCTCTCCCACTGCAACTCTCTCATAATCTCTTCGGCCTTGAAACTGCTCGACCATGTCCTAAGGCAAACCAGGTACTACAGCCACATCACCTTTCTTAGTACCTGCCTACGGAACCAGATCATCCCCAATGGACTACAATCCACATTCAAGCCTTCCCAATTTGGCCCCAACCGTGACAATATCTACATTCAGAACATTGAGACCCTTCAGAAGCGCTTCTCCCTGCGACTCCTGAAACACACACTTGCAGCAATGCGCAGGCATCTCCAGGCACTACAATCAAGACTCCCCCAGCTCAGAGCCTCCCTCTCCCAGACCTGCAAAGGACCTCTCCTGTTTTTTGCCTCCTGCAATGCCACAGTGATGCCACCCAAAGGCTGCAGGAACAGCAAATCATATTAAGTCTGGGAACCCTGCAGTCCAATGGTATCAATGTGGATTTCACAAGCTTCAAAATCTCCCCTCCCCCAACCGCATCCCAAAACCAGCCCAGCTCATCTCCGCCCCCCTAACCTGTCCTTCCTCTCACCTATCCCCTCCTCCCACCTCAAGCCCCACCCCCATCTCCTATCTACTAACCTCATCCCGCCCCCTTGACCTATCCCAATTTGGGGGCAGCCTATTTGGGGGCGGCACAGTGGCTCAGTGGTTAGCACTGCAGCCTCACAGCGCCAGGGACCTGGGTTCAATTCCAGCCTCAGGTGACTGTCTGTGCAGAGTTTGCACATTCTCCCTTTGTCTGCATGGGTTTCCTCCGGGTGCTCCGTTTCCTCCCACAGTCCAAAGATGTGCAGGCTAGGTGGATTGGCCATGCTAAATTGCCCATAGTGTTCAGGGGTGTGTGGGTTATAGGGGGATGGGTCTGGGTGGGATGCTGCAAGGGTTGGTGTGGACTTGTTGGGCCGAACGGCCTGTTTCCATACTGTAGGAATTCTAATGCTTAAAAACCAGCCTAGCTCATCTCCGCCTCCCTAACCTATCCTTCCTCTCACCTATCCCCTCAAGCCCCACCCCCATCTCCTATCTACTAACCTCATCCCGCCCCCTTGACCTGTTCATCCTCCCTGGACTGACCTATCTCCTCCCTACCCCCCCACCTTTACTGACTCCATCCCCACCTCTTTGACTTGTCTGCCTCCTATCCTCTCTATCCATTTTCTATCCGCCTCCCCCTCACTCCCTATTTATTTCAGAACCCTCTTTCCCTCCCCCATTTCTGATGAAGGGTCTAGGCCCGAAACGTCAAGCTTTCCTGCTCCTATGGTGCTGCTTGGCCTGCTGTGTTCATCCAGCCCCACACCTTGTTATCTCACATGGGTACTGAACTTGGCTATCAGCCTCTGCTCGGCGATTCTGCATTGTTGCATATCTGGAGGACGTTTACCCGAAGATCCGAGGCCAAATATCCTTGACCACTCTCAAGCATGCACACAGATGCACACACACATACTCTCTCTCCCACACAGACACACATTCTCTTTCTCCCTCACATGCACACACACTCCCACACGCCCACGCATGCCTATAAATCTATGGGGTGAATTTGCATTTGCAGATTGGTGATTGCAGATACATTCTATTTTGTTCAAAAAGCACACAATTTGTAGACAGTCAATGTCAAATTTTATAAATTCCTACTTTGGAAATAAAACCAGTCTGATTCCAAGTTGACACACAGCCAGATTCTAAACAAGGCCTTCACAGCTAAAATGCATTGTCTGACCTGGGATGTCACTTCTGACATATTGAGGGAATTGATAAAACCTTTAGTTATCTCAGGGCAGTGATTTGAAGTAAATTTATGAATTTGCATATTAATCCTTTCTAACTGATTAAAGATTTAACAGCCATCTTCGGTTTGTTCAATACAGCATCAGGTCTATACCCTTTGACATTTTGCTTATAAATTTTGTCTGATGCTACCTCTCTCAGTGACACCTGAAGAAGGAGTGAGACTCTTAAAGCTAGTACCTTAAAATAAACCTGTTGGACTATGACTTGGTGTCATGTATCCTTTTACATGAGGACAAATGTTAGGAATTGGTTTGGGCTTGCTTTCTGGAGCTCAAGCCAAACAAAATGTTTCTCCTTGTTTGTCAATCATTCTTAGTCAAAATTTGTGCAACTGCATGTTTTATATCATAGATATGCGTCAGAATTTATCCCACCTTGCAATAAAATAAATTACAAGAGTGAGCGATGGTTGCATTTTACACAAAACATTTAACTATCATGGGTTGAAGAGATGCCATACTTATGTTGGATGAAAATACGTCTCTGCAGTGATCTGGGAAGAGCAATGTTGTTACATCGATGTGACATTTTTCCATTTCTCACATAAACCTTGAAGCTTGTTCTCCTTTACAATTGTTCCATGATCTGTACTTCAACTTAATTTATCAGTCTTTGTACCATAGCCCCTTGCTACTCTTGCAATACTACCAATTATTGATCTCAACAGAACCAGTGTCCACAGAGGTCAAATGGAGAGAAATCAAGATCTGTATTATGCTTTGTGTGGAACTGTGATTTCTGGTTTCATTTCAATATGGCTGCTCACTAATTCTACATTATACTTCTGCATTCTGAATTCTCTCCAGATGAAAAAAAATTCTCTTTAACTTTCAAAACCTTTAATTTGAAGGGCTTTAGCATGTTTGATATACTTTAATCTTCTATATTCAAGTGGATACACACCAAGCTAAAGCAACCTATTCTTGATCTAACCCTTTAAGCACTGTCATCAATCTGGTGAATCTGCACAGTACGTTCACCAAGGCTACTATATCTCATCAAGTGTGGTAACAAAAGCTGAATACAATGTTCCAAATGAGATCTGACCTCAAATTTGTAAAACTGAAACATAACTTCCTTACTTATTTTTATTAACAACCCTTAGGCCAACATTGTATTAGCATTTTCATAGTAGTCTTTTGTAGCTGTGCATCAGCTTTCAGTGATCCATCCACTTAGATAGCTCAACCCCTTTGCTACTACACAGTTCCTAGTCTCTAACCGTTAAGAAAATATTCTAATTTGCCTTTTAAGGATCAAGGTCAAATGCGTACATTCCAACCTAACATTGCCCACTCACTCATTCTAACCCTTTGTATTGTTTTGGTCTTGAACTTTATGTTACCTGAAAACTTTGATAATACAACCTTCTATTCCTTCATCCAAGTATCAGCCATTCTGTGGCTTCTCTGAGCAAGGTTCCCAATTCATAACTGACTAGTCTCAGTTATTTTCCTGTAGACCATCTTTAACCACAAATACATTTAACATAGGCCCCATATTCCAGCAAATTAGTTTGAATTTCATAACCACAAAGCCTCTGACTAGTGTATTGAATCAGAAGAGGTTCCAGCAGTATACCAGTCATATACTGCCAGTGACGTGGAAGATAATTTCTCTGCTTGCTTTCCAGTTTACTGACACCCTTCGACTGACAGCATGGAGCAAAACCAAGGTGGCAAGATTTCTAGAGTTACACGGCTTTGACGCAGAAGATGGCTCGGTTTTACTGGCTTAAAATACTCTCACTGCTCCAACATAGCATTATAGATGCTTACTGCCATTACAACATTTTGGGATCCGTGACTGTATTCATGTACTCCTTTCTGATGTCTGACAGTATCCATGCTCTTCAATCTATCCTCATAACTGAAGTTCCTCATCCCTAGAATCATTCATGTAAACCGTCTCTGCACGCTTCCCAATGCATTCATATCCCTCCTGTAATGTGGCACCAGAACTGTACAATACGCCAGGATAACAAGCATGGGGCTGGATGAACACAGCAGGTCAAGCAGCATCATAGGAGCAGGAAAACTTGACGTTTCGGGCCTAAACCCTTCATCAGAAATGGGGGAGGGGAAGAGGGTTCTGAAATAAATAGGGAGAGAGGGGGAGG
>JAHRHZ010000035.1:15502703-15532015 GCA_024137785.1 Ginglymostoma cirratum | reverse complement strand
GGGCCTAAACCCTTGAAGGGTTTAGGCCCGAAACGTCAAGTTTTCCTGCTCCTATGATGCTGCTTGACCTGCTGTGTTCATCCAGCCCCATGCTTGTTATCTCGGATTCTCCAGCATCTGCAGTACCTTTTATCCCTGTACAATACCCCAGTTGAGATCTAGGATGTGCCTTACACAAGTTTAACATCACCTTCTTGCTCTTGTACTTTATGGCCCTATTCAAGATGTGGAGCTACTGTGTTGGACTGGGATGGACAAGGTCAAAAGTCACACGATGCCAGGTTATAGTCCAACAGGTTTATTTGAAATCAGAAGCTTTTGAAACACTGTTCCTTTGTCAGGTGAAGTGTAAAAAAAAACACACAGCCACAGAATTTGGAGACAGAGAGATCAAAAGATCATACAAATGGTGTGAGTGGAGTGTCGACAGGTTGAATAATAAGTCTCCGCAGGTGATCGGAAGTGTCAGACAGTGTGAGTAAAGTGTCAACAGCTGAATAGCAAGTGGAGAGATGATTTATAACCCAATTATTTGAGGCAGAGAGATAATTACTAAAAATTAAAAATAAGGTGGTGCTGGAGACAAACCAAGTGGTTGTAATAACAAGTGGTTTAAGAGTTGCATGCTGAGGGTCTAAACAAAGTAACCATGAAATCCAAAACTGTACAAACTGATTAAGTTAGAGAGATCATAACAAGTTATCGAGGCAGTGGTATCAGAACAGAACACTAAAGTATATTTTACAAATGCAGAACTGTGTGGTGGGGTCACATGTAGTGTGACATAATCCCAAGATCATAGTTGAGGCCGTCTCATGGGTACGAAACTTGGCTATCAGTTTCCGCTCAGCGATTCTGTGTTGTTGTGTATCTTGAAGGCCACCTTGGAGGACGCTTACCCAAAGATAGGAGGCTGAATGTCTTTGACCGCTGAAGTGTTCTCCAACTGCAAGGGAACTATACTGTCTGGCGATTGTTGCATGGTTTATAGATATAGATTATATTTCTGGAAGGTCTTCTGTGTTAAAGTGTTCAAAAGCTTCACAAAAATCACAAGACTTGTTGACTTGTAAACAGTTCTGTGGATTCTAAATTAATTTTAAATTTTTTGTTTGTCCTTTCAAAATAATTTTAACATGCAATGTAATCAACAAGGGTTTGTTTAAATTATGAATCGGTTGGATATTTGTTGAATTAAATTAGGGAAATCTGAAAGGAACTGTTGTAGGGAGGCTGTGTCATTTGAGAGGAGTTACAATATCGAAGTCAAATTTGTTCCATTTTTGAACAACTTGAATAGTATAATTATTTATGGGCAACCTTGGCAAAGAGACAACTGGCCCTCTTTAAAGAAAGCTTGTGAGAATGCATTGAAGTGTTTGCATTTCTTGGAAAGGAACTGTGTTTTGTTTAATATTCAGGAACTGACTCATTTGATCTCATTACAGTGTTTTGAATAGCGTAAATGAGGTGAATCCAGAGCATAGCTTCCAGGTAGGTCAAGACTTTATAACAAGAAAGCAGAAACCACAACTGGCAAAAGGATAATTTTGTTCAGAGGTCACAAAGACCATTTTCAAGGAAAGAAAAATGTAAATTTTGAATACATTCCCCTGGAGCATTGTGGAGGAGACTGACTTAGGATCACAGAATCATTCCAGTGCTGAAAGACACCATTTATCCCTTTGTGTCTGCATTGGCTCTCTAACGGAGCATTCTGCTTAATGTCATTCTCCTGCCTGCTCACTATAATTCTGCACATTGTTCCCTTTTAATTAACTCCCCTTTGAATGCATTGGCTGAACCTACCTCTACCACGCTGTCAGGTAATGTAAACCAGACATGAACTGCTCATCATAAGAAAATGCTTTTCTAAAGACCATGAGTCATAGGAGCAGAAGTAGGCCATTCAGCCCATCAAGTCAAGCATTCAATGAAATCATGGCTGATCTGATAATCCTCAACTGCACTTTCCAGCCCTATCCCCATGACCCTTGATTCCCTTACTGAATAAAGATCTGTCTATCTCAGCCTTGAATATACTTAATGACCCAGCCTCAGCAACCTCTGCAGTAAGGTATTCTATACACTACCCCCTGAAAGAAGAAATTTCTCCTTGTTAAATGTGCAACTCCTCATTCTGACATTATGCCTCTGATCTTACACTCTACCACAAGGGGAAACAACCTCTCTGCATCCACACAAAAGCATCAAAAGCCTCTAAGAATTTTATATGTTTTAGTAAGGTCATCCCTCGTTCTTTTAAATTCCAATGAGTACGAGTCCAACTTCTCCTCATAAGACAATGCCTCCATTCCCAGGATTAGCCTAGTGAATCTTCTCTGTACTACATTTTTTTGTATTACTATTGCCAATTCTCCGAGGAAAAAAAAAGTCCTAACTTCTCTAATCTGTCTCCATAACTGAAGATTCTCGTCCCTAGAATCATTCTTATAAATCTCTCCTGCAACGTCTCCAATGCCTTTGTGTCCTTTCTAAAACGTGACTCCCTAAACAGGGCTCAATACTCCATCTGAGGCTGGAAAAGTGGCTCAAACAAAGATTCAGTTTGATAAAGTGATGCGACTTTTTTCTCTATATTAATGAGCTAAAAAGGAGTAAATGATCTCTTATGTGATTAAAAAAAGATATTTGGTGCCTTTCATGATTGCAGGACCTCTCAAAGCATTTAAACTAGTGAAGTGTAATCACTGTGGTAATTCAGAAAATGAGGCTGTCAACATGCACGCGGTAGCTCCCACAAACAGCAATGTGACAATGGCCAGAGAGTGTCGTTTTTGAATGACATTAATTAAGAGATACTTGTTGGCATGGACACCAAGAGAACTCTCTTACTTTCCTTCAAATTATATGCAGAGATCTGTTATATCCACCAAACAATGCAGACAGGTTTCTAAGCTTATTGTCCCGTGTGAAATTCAGCAACTCCTAACACTATAGTATGCTCTTGATTAGGAGTTTGAGTCATGGACAAACCTATAACTCAAGAGATGAGAGTTCTTCCACTGAGTACAGGGAATTATCAATAGAGATGTATAGCTCAGTCTAAGGGTTCTGAAATTAAAAGATGTAACAAGGATGAACAGTTAACCAAATTCAAGATAATGTTGCAGCCCGCATCATATTCCAAATTCTCTTTCATTTCGTATAACAGTCTTCTGGATCTTTATAAACTTTTGTCTTTGTAGTTCTCACTTACTTAGTGCACCAATTATGAATTCCTTCATTGCTGCTGCCACTGTGCTGTGGTTCTGCAATGGGCCTGCATCAGAATGAGAAGTTTTAAAGGAATACTTTCATTTATATTCTCTGGACTAACAAAGTAAATGATTCAAACAGTTACAACACACTTTAAATATGACTAAATGGATGTAGCTTCCAGCTTTGTTAATTCAGTCTCTTTAGTAACTTTGGCAGTTTATCAACTTTCAAACAATATAGCCTACAATATTAATTGGTTTAATTCAGATTCCTGCAATGACAGATGATCTGAGAATTCTGTATTGTTGAACTAACTTTTTGATAGCTCAATGTAACTAATCCAGTAGTGTCATACACTGCGATTAAATGTAAGTTTCCTGTATTGGTGATTTTATAATTACTCTATCACCAGAAGATAATGATAAGAAAATGACAGGTCATTCCTTCATTCTTGCTTTACACTGAATTTCAATATTGCCAATAACTAAGTCCATCATAGAGATAACCATTCATCTGGTATGTAACTTTAAACGTGTTTGTTGTATGTTTGAGAGCAGCTTTTGAATGCAGTGTAACCAATTACACATACTGGAACCAAAATGTAACAATGCAGACACAAAAATAGCAGTAGGCATGAGATAATCAAGTTTTATTCACACTGTTGAAATATATGTTGCAAGCCCTGTCCATGTAATTTTCAGAAATACATATCCTCATAGGAATAATGCAGTGTAAGTAGCTGAAAGCAATATCCTTACATTGCTCAATCAAGGCTTTTCATATGAATGTAAACTTTTAACATTTCCATGCTGCTTCAGCCTTGACAAATATTGTGCAATATTTCTAGAACATAATGTGCCGGGAGAAATGAATTTCAGGATAAAGCATTATGGCTGATAGAATATGTGGAATTAAATGTTTAATTTTATACAAAGCAGCTCAACAGATTAACCCAAAGCTTATTTTCGTAGTCAAATTTGAAATAAGTAACCCACTTCTCCCACACCTCCCACCAACCCTACCCTCCCTTTTGTACTCTTCATTAGAAATGCGATGGAGAGGAATGCAGAGATATTGAGATTACTGATAAAATATGCCATTGATTTTTCTGGCCTGTGATCCATGGCTGAACAACACCCAACTAGCTGGGCCTTGCAGCTCTATAAGCAGTCGACGGGAAACCACTTAATTATAATGACTTATTTCACACGACAAGGATGTCTTTGTGTTCAGAGACAATCAAAGCATTTATTCTGAGGGAAAATGGATTGAAAGATTGAAAACAAAGCAAGTAATCGAGCTTTGAAAATGCATGCATAAAACTGAGCGTGTAAAGGAAGACTTTTATGTTGAAATGCTTTACAATAACGCAGTCAGTATCTGTGCTTGTGATTAGCCCAAGGGGTGGCAGTAGTCTGTCTTTATTTCATCCAGCTGTATGACAATCCAATGTGAATTTTTGGTCTGTGAAGCATGTAAATGGTGAATGAGTATAAAAAGCTGCAAGTCATTTACAAAGGAAAACTTTAGAGTTTGGGGTTTCAAATACAGCAACAAGAGACATTTAACTACCCATTAACAGACTGTAAAAATCCAGTTTAATGTTTGATTTGTAATTTCAAAGGTTGGCAACAGCTAATAAATATTATTTGCACAGTGTTAAGCATATTTAGTATATTATTCTTCTACCTACTTATAAATGTTGCATTATAAGTTATAAACATAGAGTTCTTCATGTGCTGTGGGATCATAAAGATCGCTAAGATCACGGTTGGGGGTGCTGCACTGCAAGAGGGATTAACACAGTGAAGTCAATGGACATAGCACCAACTTGCTGTATTCAACATCTCATTAGGGAGGAGGAGAGGGTATACCTCTCATTATTATCATATAAGGATTATATTAGCAAGTCTCGTGTTACAGTCAGTACGCAGAATACCTTCATGAGACAAGAACCGGGAAACACGAACTGCCAACAAAACTGAGGAAGGGTCACCGGACCCGAAATGTTAACTCCATTTTCTCCTTCACAAATGCTGCCAGACCTGCTGAGCTTTTCCAGCAACTTTGTTTTTGTTCCTGTAAATAATTTAATTGTCTTCTGTTGATCAATTTGTAACTGAAGAGTCTGATAAGGTACCAGTATGGTTGTCCACATAATAAATATGAGTTGAACTGCCAGTTAAGTTTAGAGGAACTTCTACAACTGCACCATCTTGAACCTTCCTCTGGGCTTGTCAGAAGTTGAGAGTTTGGCATGGATGGTTCTTGAAACCTGCTTAAGCAGTTTTACCAACTTTTTGTGCTCGATGTCTACACAGGCCAGTCAGCTGCAGTATTTACCCTATCTTCAGTCACATTCCACTCAAGACTTTACCTCTGCATCTGTCTCCACAAATACTGCTAGACCTGCTGAGTATTTATTAATAGTGTTTGTTAAATTGCACTTGCAAATCGATGGCATGGGAATGATGGTTAGAATTACCATCATTTGTATTGTAACCATTTCTTGATTCACTGAGGACATGTGCACACTTTCAACACTAAATCCTCCTTTGAGTCACACAGCCTACAAACTTGAACAAGTATCACCCCTTCTTCTGTTGGAATAGCTTCAACAAAATCCTTTTAGAATTAGCCAGATAGCACAACTACAGGAACGACGGTGGTTCAGGGAACTATACCATAATGTTGTTACAGCAACTGATGGTGGGCTATACTTGACAACATTTTCTCTAAAATAAATGAGTCATGACGTGTTTCAAACAAAAATTTTACTCAAAGCATGCAACATGCGTGAACAAACAATCTCAAATCCATAATCGCAGTATCTGTGATTCAACAGAATATTTGCTTACACTCCATAATTAAATACCATTGACACCTTTAACTTTCAAAGTGGTGGAAGTCTTTACACTGCTAGAAATCGTTGTCCTTTAAAATACGTTGATTGGTAGTTGAAACATTTAAAAGTGCCTCATGTTTTTGATATTCTTATCTCAACTTTAAGGTCATTCTTAATATGAGGTACTCAGTCAGTATAGAATTTCTTCCTAATACATGCTTTTGTGCTGAGTAATTCCAGTCATTAAAATGAGGTCATTTTAATGCAACACTACAGAAGGCTTTTTCTGACACAGTTTCAATTGCCAAACAATTTGAATGAAACAATTTTGAGTTAAAAGGAAGGACAAATGGGTATCAATGATTAAAGCTCGTTGCTGCCACCAGGTAATAGAATTACTTTGAATCATTTCTTTTTCAGTGATAGTTCCTCTATAGATTTTTCACTTTATCTGTCAGAAAGTCTGTTCCTGCCTTTTAACAATTTTATCTGATCCCGACTGCTTTCAAATAATTTCACAATCATTTTTGGAAATGTAATTTATTTAATAACATATCAATTTCTGTATCAAACCAAGATCCCTGAAAATACTACATTGTAAGTCACTAGTACAAAATCCATCAACTTGGATGTCATGGCATAAAGACTGTGTATGAGGTAAATTAGAGACAAGCTATGCCATTTAGTGGCAAGTTGACACTTCAGATTGGATTTTCACGATTGACATGGATAGCTTGAGTCAGGGAATTTCCAAACTTGAAAGACCTTCTTCAGTTTAAAGGGTCTTCATACATCCAACATTCCCACTGGTTGGAGAGTGGGACTCAGTTGGGCCCATAAATCCCAGAAGCAGATCCTAAGTGACAAAGGTTCAAGTAAGTAACAAGTAGGCTAGTTAGAAGTTGACTCCTCAGTTTCTGAGACTTTGTCCTAGTTGTTTTAGAAGCTGTTAGGTCCTTTAGCCTTCATCCCTCAAATCCTTTTAATTCCCCTTGCCACCCTCCATGAACCTTTCATGCAGGTTCATGTCCCTAGCTACTTCCATGCTTCCACATACTCCATCCCACCATGGCCCCTCATGGCTTCCTTCCCATCTGTATAGCCACATACCAGTTGACCACAATGAACATGCCTCAGGACCTATATGGAGGGGTAAAACAAAACTTCTAACAATCACATTAGCTCTCAATCACATATACTTTATGGTCAAACAAAATTGCATTCATGAAACCCTTTGAAATGCTTTAAATCTCACAAAATTAACCTCTAATAAAAACAAATAAACTTCTATTCAGTCTATTCACCCCACAGAAAGCTAATCATTTCATAATCTCTTGAAACTGTCAATCAAACCACAATTGCAGCACCTCCTGCTAAAATAATTAGAGATTTTGAAACTTGGCAAATTATTCATAATGAAATAATATTGCCAATAAGGACCTCTATTGAAACTTCATGACTAGATTGTAATTGTTTTCGAACTAATGCCAGTTCTCCTGTCAGAGTTGTCCAGCACAGGGTTTCAGTTAAATTTCACCAAAAGCCCCGCCTGATATTTTTTTCTTGCTTAAGCAGTGGGATTTTAGAAAAACTTCAGATCGTGACACTTAAACAGATCGTCGTAGTATGGCGCACTGACCTCTACATTGCTGAGGCCAGGCGCCAACTCTCTGACACCTCCTCCTACCGCCCCCTGGATCATGACCCCACCCCCAAGCACCAAACCATCATTTCCCAAACCATCCACAACTTCATCACCTCAGGTGACCTCCCACCCACCGCCTCCAACCTCATCGTTCCCTAACCCCGCACCGCCCGCTTCTATCTCCTCCCCAAAATCCATGGACTGACCTATCTCCTCCCTACCCCCCTACCTACACTCACCTTTACTGGCTCCATCCCCGCCTCTTCGACTTGTCTGCCTCCTCTCCACCTATCCTCTCCTCTATCCATCTTCTATCCGCCTCCCCCTCTCTCCCTATTTATTTCAGAACCCTCTTCCCCTCCCCCATTTCTGATGAAGGGTTTAGGCCCGAAACGTCAAGTTTTCCTGCTCCTATGATGCTGCTTGACCTGCTGTGTTCATCCAGCCCCATGCTTGTTATCTCTGCAAAAGTGTTTGCATCTATTCTACCAATTTTTGACTTTCACAATGTGAATTAAGGTGTTTACAACAATTAAAATGGGGTCTATTTGAAACCCAGCACTCAGTTCAAATAGCCCTCCTGAGTTTGAACTTTCATCTTGTGTAATTCCTGACCTTACTCTACAGCAAAACTGTATTAATTTGAAATTAGAGTGGCATTTCAACATTCGGTTTCTACCTACATTTTTATAGGTTTGTACATTTGAAACAAATCCACAAAAACCCCAACTGTGGATACTGTTTTGGATTACACTTTGGGGTCTTTTTTTAAGCTTGTGTGAGCATTTATTGAGGGTCGTGCATTCTAGGACTTTTTTTTTTGGACAGCCACTTCATCAGAAGTGAGATTTGAAGATTTTATTGGCTATTTGTGACTTGCAACTTAGAGCAGTGATTCTTTGCCATAATCAATACACAGGCACCCAAATTTTTATTTCCAAGTAATATGAATATCAAATTAATAGGAAACTATATCTCACTTCTGTTGAAAATACTGTTGAAACTTGTTCCATTCTGGAAAAGGTAGATATTAAACTGAAAAGTATAGTTAGTAATTCAAAACTGTTTAATTCTATCAGGGCAGATTCAGCACCAAAGCCTTTTATTAATTAAGTTGGCAAATTCTTCTGTTGAAGTGCAATGAAAGTTCTCTTCCTGTGATAGCTATTACATTCAGTTTCTGGACTCAATCAACTATAAAAGTTGATGTCAAGAAAATACAAAATAACTCATCCAAGAGTGGAAGGAAAATTTGAGGGCAGCTCAACTAGCATTTCACTCATTCCGAGTTCCATTGCTCTCGCTGTCTTTCGAGGAATGATGTTTGCCATTGCTATGGCAGTTGCAGTGTGCAAATTGGCTGCTACTTTTCTTCCATTTAACAGAGACTACACTCCAAAGTGTTTCATTGATTATAAGCTGCTTTGGAATGTTGTAAGTTCATGAAAGGTGCTGCAAAATCAACTCTATCTAGTTACTGTAATAAATTGGAATGGTAACTGACAAACTTGCTTGTAAGTTTGCTTGTGAATTTCTCACTTGACTAGTTCACCCTCCATCCACACTTCCACAATACACTTTACCCACTCCCATTGTTGGGCAGCCTTACCTTCCCTCTGGCGTACTCTCTGTCCTTCTTTGATCTACCCTGGTGATGGCCCTTTCACAGTTAAAATACAGCGTGGACTATTCAGCACAGTGTGTCTGCACTGGATCTCTGAATCAACATTTTGAATTAGTAGCAATTTTCCATCTTTTCTTCCCATAACCATGACAGGTTCTATGGAAATAATCATTTTATTGAAATGTCTCCTCCGCACTTGCAAGTAGTACATTCCAGACCATACTACTTACTGTATGACAGAAAGATTTTTCTAACCCTGCATTTGCTTCTGTTGTAAAATACTCTAAATCCTGTTTTCAATGTTATTGCAAGTGGGAACGGTTGCTTCCTAGCTATTCCATCCAGACACCTTATGATTTTGAAAACATCAATAGATCTCTGAGCCTTCTCCTATCCAAGGAGCACAGTCACAACTTCTCCAGTCTCTGTTCATAACTGAATTTTCTCATCCTTGGAACAATTCTCATAAACTGCTTCTGCACCCTCCAATGCATTCAGATCTTTCCCAAAGTGTCATTCTCAGAACTGGACACTGAGGTCTAATTAGTGACCTTTATAGGTTCAGTGTAATCTCCTTGCTCTTGTATTCCATGTTCACATGACCATAGACCATAAGACATCAGATCAGAAGTAGTCATTTGGTCCAGGATAGAGATAAAAGGTACTGCAGATGCTGGAGAATCCGAGATAACAAGGTGTGGAGCTGGATGAACACAGCAGGCCAAGCAGCATCATAGGAGCAGGAAAGCTTGACGTTTCGGGCCTAGACCCTTCATCAGAAATGGTTCTGATGAAGGGTCTAGTCATTTGGTCTATTGAGTTTGCTCTACCATTCGATGTAATCATGGCTGATCTGATAATCCTCATCTCCACTTTCATAGCCTTCTTACGACTTCTTCACAATTTACTTTCATGCCTACTTTTATGTCACCAGGAAATTCAATGACCAAATTCCATTTCTTCGCCCAAGTCATTGGTGTAAATTGTAAACAGTTGGAGATCCCAGGAATGGCACACCACTTGTTACATTTTGCCAACCTGAAAAAGGCCTTATGCCTACTCTCTGGCTTGCCAACCAGAGGCAATCTTAAATTAATGCCAAATGCTCCCCACTACAGCATGAGCTTTTATCTTCTGCCTTAACCTTTGATGTGGCACCTTAGCAAATGGTTTCTAGAGATCCAAATTGAGTACGTCCAGTATTCCTATCCACAGCATGTAAATTAAGGCAAAGCCACCATTGGGCTGCTCTCACAGAGAGGCAACGGGTGACGATTTAACCATTGAATATCACGGGGTGATGGTTAAATTGTCTCTTATTGGTGATGGTCATAGCCTGGCATTTGTGTGGCACAAATGTCACTTGTCACTTGCCGCTTGTCAGCCCAAGCCTAGATATTGTCCAGATCTTGTTGCATTTATATACAGACTGCTTCAGTGTCTGAGGAGTCATGAATGGTGCTGAACATTGTGTTTACATCGCCACTTCTGACTTTAAGATACAGTGAACGTAATTAATGAAGCAGCTGTAGATGGTTGTGCCTAGGACACTACCCTGAAGAACTCCTGCAGAGATGTCTTGAAGCTGAGATAACTGACCTCCAACAACCTCAACCATCTTCCCATGAGTCAGGTATGACTCTAACCACCTGAAAGTTTGCCCCCAATACCCATTGATTCCTGTTATACTAGGGTTGTGTGATACCACACCCAGTTGAAGGTGGCCTTGATGATGAGGGCTGTCATTTTCATCTCACCTCAGCTCTTTTGTCCATGTTTGAACCAAAGCTGTAATGAGGTCAGGGGTTGAGTGGCCCTGGCAGAATCCAAACTGGGCGTCACTGAGCAGGTGCTGCTTGATAGCACTGTTGATGACACCTTCCATCAATTTACTGATGATTGAGAGTAATTGGCCGGCTTGGCTATGTCTTGCTTTTTATATACAGGACATACTTGGGCAATTTTCCACCTTGTTAGGTAGTTGCCAGGTGTAACTGTACTGGAAGAGTTTGGCAAGGGGAATGGCAAGTTCTGGAGCACAAGTCTTCAGAACTATTGCCAGAAAGTTGTCAGGGCCTGTAACCTTTGCAGTGTCCAACCGTTTCTTGATATCACATGGAGTGAATCGAATAAGCTGAAGATGGGTACCTGTAATGATGGGGACCACTGGAGGAGGCCGAGATGGATCATCCACTTGGCACTTCTGGCTGAAGATTGCTGTGCAAGTTTCAGCCTTATCTTTCGCATTGATGTGCTGGGCTCATCCATCATTGAGGATGGGGATATTTGTGGAGCCTCCTCCCCCAGTGAGTTGTTTAATTGTCCACCACCATTCACGACTGGATGTGACAGGACTCTAGAGCTTAGATCCGATCTGTTGGTTGTGGGATCACTTAGGTCTGCCTATCACTTGCTGCTTTTGCTGTTTAGCACGCAAGTAGTCCTGTTTGGTGGCTTCACCAGGTTGATACCTCATCTTCAGGTGTGCCTGGTGCTGCTCCTGGCATGTCCTCCTGCACTTTTCCATTGAACCAGGGTTGATCCCCTAGCTTGATGGTAATGCTTGAGTTAAAGGTATGCCTGACCATGAGGTTACAGATTGTGCTGGTTACAGATTGTACAATTCTGCTGCTGTTGTTGGCCCACTGCACCTCATGGATGCCCAGTCTTGAGTTGCTAGATCTGTTTGAAGTCTGTCCCATTTAGCATGGCGATAGTGCCACACAACACGATGGAGGTTATTTTCAATGTGAAGGCAGGGCATTGTCTCCACAAGGACTGTACAGTCGTCAATCTTACCATACAGTCATGGACAGATATATCTGCAGCTGCCAGAATGGTAAGGATGAGATCAAGTATGATCTCCCTATTGTTGGTTCCCTCACCACCTGCCCCAGACTCAGTCTAGCAGCTATATCTTTTAGGACCTGACTGGCCCAAGCCACTCTTGGTGGTCGACATTAAAATCCCCCAGCCAGAGTACATTTTGTGCCCTTGCCATCCTCAGTGCTTCCTCCACATGTTATTCAACATGGAGGAGTACAGATTCATCAGCTGAGGGAGGACGGTACATGGTAATCAGCGAGAGGTTTCCTTGCCCATGTTTAACCTGAAGCCCTGAAACTTCATGGGGTCCAATCTCCCACAGCTACTTCCTCCTGGCTATATACCAGTGTCTCACCACCTCCACCAGGGCTGTCCTGCCCATGAGATAGGACATATCCAGGGATGGTGATGGTGGTGTCTTCAACGTTGAGTGTGCATTATGATTCCATGAGTATGACTATGTCAGGCTGTTGCTTGACTAGTCTGTGAGACAGCTCCCCTAATTTTGTCACTAGTTCCCAGATGTTAGTAAGGAGGACTTTGCAAGGTTGACAGGGCTGTTTCTGCTGTTGTCTTTTCCGGTACCTGGGTTGATGCCAAGTGATCTGTTTGGGTTCACTTCTTTGAGACTTTGTAGTGATTGCTACTACTGAATGGCTTGTTAGGTCATTTCAGAGGGCAATTGAGAGTCAACCACACTGCTGTGGGTCTGGAGTCACATGTAGGGATATGAGGACGCTAAAGGACATTAGTGAACCAGATAGGTTTTTCCAACAATCGACAATGGATTCATGGTCATCAGTAGATTCCTAACTCCAGATTTTTTTTATTGAATTCGAATTCTGCCTTGGCAGACCTGGGTCTCCAGAACATTTTCTGGGTGTCTGGATTAATAGACCAGCAATAATACCACTAGACCATTGCCTTCCCCAAAATGTAAAGTCACCATAGTCCTATAGGAGCCACAGAGTTACTTTCTCAGAGAGTAGTGATGGTGGTTTAACCTGAGGGTCATCACACCTCAGGGGCAGGGAAGAGGGTGAGGTGCAGAGCCCTTCACAGTAACCTCAGCCTGTGTGGGAATTGAACCCACACTATTGGCGACACTCTGAACCGCAAACCTGCTGTCCAGCCAACTGAGCTAACAGACCAACTTTTAAAGATACATCTCTTATATACATTCTACTAAACACCAGTGAGTACAATCCCAAGCTATTCAACCACTCCTTGTACGACAGCCCTTTCATACCTGGAATCAGCCTGGTAAACGTCCTGTGAACTGCCTCCAGTGCAACCACATCCTTCATCAAGTAAGGAGATCAAAGATGGATACAGTATTCCAGATGTGGTCTCACCAATGAGTTATATAATTGTAACAACACTTCAAACCATGCTATTGGCATCATTCTGCATTGCAAATTGGCTGCCTAACCATCTTATTTGTGTTGTTACAAGATGGAGAGTCAAGATGTTGGTAGAGTAGGACACTTCAGCCCGAGTTCGTTCACTTTTCTTCTTTTCCTTTTTCTCTTTTTTTTCCTTCCTCCTAGTGCTTTCTTCTTCTTTTTTCCCTTCAACTCCTGACCTCTGGTGACCTCCAGTGCGGAGTGACAATCCCCAGCCTCTGGTGAGCAATGACTCCTGGCCTCCAGCGAGCGACAACTCCTGTAGTGGCCTGCTGGCCCAACGCAATGGCATCCCAGCACAGCATGGCAACCTCCCGGCATTGGTGTGCCAATCTCCCACCCTGGCGCAGCAGCCTCCTGCAGCAGCTTCCCAGCATGGTGACCTTCTGGCCTCCTGGAGTGATGTGGCAACCTCCTAGCCTGGCACTGTGGCTCCTGGCGGCATGGTGACCTTCTAATCTCTCGCAGCAGCATCCTGGTGTGTTGTGTCACTGATGCAGTATGGAGCCAGGGGCTGGTGCAGACTGGAAACAAAGTGCCAGCGTGGTCTGCTGTACTGAACCCTTTTCTGTAATGCTGGACGTTTTATTTCTGTATTGTGTAAAATCTTATAACAAAAGAAGCGGAGCCTGTGTACTTTTGTATCTAGGTCGGCACTGTAATTGGCAATGTCTAAATTTTCCACAATACTCATTGAGTATATGCGACAATAAAGGCTATTCTATTCTATTATAGTAAAGACTGATGCAAAGTACGTGTTTAATTCATTTGCCATTTCCTTTGTTTCCATTCATAATTCTCAAGTTTCATTTTTTACAGGAACAATACTCACTTTGTTAAGTCTTTTCTTCTTTAATATTTATAGAAACTCTTACCATCTGTTTCTTTATTTCTGGCTTGTTTTGTTTATTTTCCTTCCTTATTAATCTTTGGTCTTCCTTTTCTATTTTAATACTGTCTCGTTTTCTGACATGCTATCTAATTATACAAAGGCACTTCGCATCAGACTTATAAAGAAACTACCCTGAAGATTTCTTGCTAACCAGAGACGGTGGTCCATCGTTTGCAATTTTTCTGGTGCATATCTACTCCATGTGTTTTGAAATATCCCCTTAAACATCTGCTAGTAAATCTCTTTTTTTATCCTTTACATAAATTGCCAATTCACTTTAGCCATCTCTGCTTTCATGCCCTCACAGTTATTCTCATTGAAACCCATTTACCTCTGCCTCAAACTGAATGTAAAATTCAATCATAGTATGGTCACTGCTACCTCGTGACTCCTTCACTATGAGATCATTAATTAATTCTATCCTGGTTTACAATAACATGTTGAGTATAGTCTGCTTTTTGATCATCTCCAGACTTGCTGCTCTAAGAACTATCCTGAAAATATTCGACAAACTCTTCATCAAAGCTATCTTTGTCCATCTGATTTTCCCAGTTGATATGTAAATTAAAATCTCCCATGGTTATCATAAGACTTTCTGACAAGTTATCATTATTTCTTCCTTTTATGCTCCATCCTATCATGTAATTATTATTAGGGACATGTATACCCGTCCTACGTGTGACTTCTTGCTTTTATCATTGTTCATTTCTGATCAAACTGTTTCCAAATCATAGTTTCTTGAACTTGTATGGTCATCCTTCTCTGTTGTGCTTATACCATCATTAACTAACAGAGTCACCGCTTCTACCTTTTCCTATTTCCCCATCATTCCTAAATGTCCTGCACCCTTCATGATTCAGATCCCAATCCATATCACCATGCAGTCATACCTGTACAATGGCTACATGATCAAATTTATTAACTGAAACAAAAACAGAAATTGCTGGAGAAACTTAGAAGATCTGGCAGCATCTGTGGGAAAAAAAAGCAGAGTTAATGTTGAGTCCGGTGACTCTCCATCGGAACTATTAACTTCTATTTGCATTCTCAGTTGATCTGTTTTGTTTCGAATGCTACGTACATTCAAATACAGAGCCTTTAGTTCTACCCTTTTCTCATTTAGAAACTCTAGATGTATCTGTTAGTTGTATCTTAGATTTGTACACTGTGCCTTCTCATCACAATCTGTTTATCATTTCCTGTTTGAATAACTTTCTCTTTAGACTTGACTCCACCCTTTGGTTTTTCACATCATCCACAATTCGATTCCTTGTCCCCACTATTTAGTTTAAAATGCTCTCTACTTCCCTGGTTATCCAGTTGGCAAGAACACCAACCCCTGCACTGTTCAGGCAGAGACAGTTCCTTTGGTACAGATCCTGCTTCCATTACTGTTGTTGGTGTTTCACAAATTGTGATCCCCTTCTCCTACAACAGTCTTTGAGCCATGCAATCATCTCTCTAATCTGATTGGCCCTTTGCCAATTTATATGTGGTTCAGGTAATAATTCAGAAATTATGACCATTGAGGTTCTGCTTCTGAATCTGGTACCTATCTCCTCATACTGACTATGCAATAACTTTTTTTGCCCTGCCAATGTCATTGGTACCTACTTGGACCATTCCTGGATCAATCCTCTCCAATCACAAGTTCATCTCCAGTCCTGAGCAGATGTCCTGAACCCTGGCCCTGGACAGACCACAAAATGCCTAAACTCATGCTTTTTGCTGCAGAGAACAGTGCCTATTCATCTGACTATAGTTCCCCGACTAACACTCATTCATACTACTCACTCTTGAATAACTTCATGTACCACAGCATCATGCTCATCTATCTTACAGCCTTCTCTCTCATCCATACAAGATGAAAGAACCTCAAACCTTTAGGGCAATTTCAAAGACTGAGGCTCCAGCCCTCCTGCACTCTGGGTCCCCAACTGCCTCAGTTACATTCACACTGTCTGGTCTCTGAACACGAACCAAATCAAATGATTCAGCCCTAAGAGGTGTAACTATCCCCTGGTACTAAGAATCCAGGTAACCTTTCCTCTCCATGATACACATTGTCTGTAGTCTGACCTTCAGGCCGTGATGTCTGAGCTGAAGCTGCTTGAACTTTAAATAATTGCAGCAGACATGTTTGCTTTGGGCCAAACTGACATCCAAGAATTCTGCCATGCTACAGCTGTGATGCATCAACTGTCCTTCAATCCTTAATCTGTTCTAAGGAACTTCTTAATTATTTTATTAAATTTTATTTTTACTACACATGATTATATACTTTATTAGCCTTGTCACCAGTTGCGATATTGTATTGAACCTTAGGAAGAGAAATGTTCATCACCTACCGCATACTCACCAAATAACAAGCCTCTCCTCCTGTGGGAAAAGAAGGATCAATTCCTGGGAATGATAAAAGAAATTAGGAAAAGGAAAAGCATTTTGCCATCCTTCCCTTAATCACATAACTCCAGCAAACTATTGCAAGTTGCAGTTAATACTTAGTCGCACTAAGTTAGCTAGTTTATATGTTCCAAGACAGAAGGCAGAACTGACTCACTTACTGAGTCAGTTTCAGCTGTTTCATAATTAAACTCAACTGCTCTTCCACTGGAGGCCTTGTTAAAACCCAGCTTGAGGCTGTGAACTACAGAATTTGAACTCTAGATGCAGAAATGCCAACTGCAAACAAAATTAAAATTTTATACAATATAAATTTTGACATTCTCACTCAGCAACTGCAAGCATTTAGTCCTTAGTCAAGCAGTTTGCCAGCTGAATTTATAAGCTAAGGCAAAAAGTCTACCTGATTGACATATTTTAATGAGGATCCAGTTTTAGCCATTCTTAATTAAGCCCAAATACTCTTCTGCTTTTTTAAAACTTTTTATGCGTAAGGCTGGGAACTACTCAATTTAAACAACAGGTTCAGTTAAATGCCACCTGCAAACTATAAACAAAATATCTGTCACTTATCTGAGATAGCAAGAAATGCAGATACCGGAGTCAGAGACAACAGTGTGGAGCTGAAGGAACACAGCAGGCCAGGCAGCATCAGAGGAGAAGGAAAGTTGGCATTTCGGGTCAGGACCCTTCTTAAGAAATGGGAAGGGGGAAGGGAGCTAGGAAATAAATAGAAAGAGGAGGGGTGGGGCTAGGGAAGGTAGGTGGATGGTGATAGGTGAGTGCAGGTAGAGTGTGGTGGGGATTGGTCAGTGGGATGGGAGGGGTGGACAGGTGGGAGAGAAGATGAACAGGTTGTGTCGGGTCAAGGAGATGGGAATGAGAGGGAGGGACAAAACAGCTCCACTCTGTCTTGTATCTGTCACTTATCTACCTACTCCATCAACTTGCTGATGTCCTCATGAAGTTCTGTACTGTTCTCCTCACAGTTGACAACGCTCCCGTTGTAGTCATCCATTTTGGTAGGGATAACAGTAAAAGAGACTATTACTGGAGTGGTAAAAAGATGCAGCATGCTGCTGTGCAGAGGAATCTGAGTGTCCTTGTACATGAATCACAGAAGGTTGGTTTGCAGGTACAACTGGCAATTAAGAAGGCAAATGGAATATTGTCCTTCATTGCTAAAGGGATTGAATTTAAAAGCAGAGAGGTTATGTTGCAGCTGTATAGACTGCTGGTGAGGCCCACCTGCAGTACTGCATGCAGTTTTGGCCTCCTTACTTGAGAAAGGATGTATTGACACTGGAGGGGGTGCAGAGGAGATTCACTCAGTTGATTCCAGAGTTGAGAGGGTTGGTTTAAGGGGAGAGGCTGAATAAACTGGGATTACATTCACTGAGATTTAGAAGAATGAGGCAGGGATTTTATAGAAACATATAAAACTATGAAGGGAATAGGTGAGAGAGAAGCAGGGAGTTTGTTTCCACTGGCAGGTGAAACTAGAACAAGAGGGCATAGCCTCAAAATTAAGGGGAGCAGATTTTGGACTGAATTAAGGAGGAACTTCTTTACCCAAAGGGTTGTGAATCTGTGGAATTCCCTGCCCAGTGAAGTAGTTGAGGCTTCCTCATTGAATGTTTTTAAAGCTAAGGTAGATAATTTTTTGAACAATGAAGGAATTAAGGGTTAGGGTGAGAGGGTGAATAAGTGGAACTGAGGCTATGAAAAGATCAACCATGATCTTATTGAATGGTGGAGCAGGTTCGAAGGGCCAGATGGCCCACTCCTGCTCCTGGTTATGTTCCTATGTTCTCCCAAGTTTTATGACACCAATGTACGGCACGTGGACTGCAGCTATTCAAGAAGGCAATTCACCACTACCTTCTCACGGGCAACCAGGGACAGGTAATAAACACTGCCCCAGTCAATGACGCTCAAGTCCTATGTGTAAATAGAAGAAATTTGCAAACTTTGAAATTTTCACTTGCACAATAAGATTTAAATCATAGATGTACATCTCAGGAAAAGGAAGGTTCCCAATACTGACCCCTGGGCAACTCCACAAGAAATATACCTTCACACTAAAAAATGCCTATTACCTATTGCTTTCAGTTATCTATCTTGCAATTAATTTTATATCCATATTGCTACCGTTCTTCATTTCATGAGCTATAAATTTTCTCACCAATTCCATTGTGTGGCACTGTATCAAACACTTCTTGAAAGTTCATGTAAAGCTCATCACATCATTACCCTCATTGCCCCTCTCTGTTATCTCTTCAAAAACAAGATACAGCAAATTAGGTGGATACAATTTTCTGTTAAGAAATCCATGTGCTCTCCTCCAAGTCAACCCATATTTTTACGTGTGACTATTAATCCTATACCAATTAATTGTTCCTACAGATTTGCCATGACCAAAGTTAAACTAACTCATCTGTAGTTGCTGGACTTACTTTTTATAAACATTTTTGCACATGGGCATGATGTTTGCAATTTTCCAGTCCTCTGGCACTACACCTGAGATGAGGGAAGATTGGAAGATTATAACCAGCGCTTCTGCAATTTCCACTCTCACTTCCTTCAATATCCTTGGATGAATGTTGTGTTGTTCTGATAACTTACCAACTTTGAGAGTATTGACAGCTTATCCAATACCTCTGTTTTATCAATTTTAAACCTTTCTAGTTTCCTCCTGTGTCATCATGGTCTGGATAACATCTGTCTTGCAGGTTACGACAGATGAAAAGCATTAATTTATCACCTCAGCCATGCATCCTGCCTCCAAGTGCAAATCTTGCTTTTTGTGCTTAATTAGCCCTACACCTTTTCCAGTGCATGGACCTACAGAAGATTTTGGTATTTCCCTCTTGTTAGCTGCCAGTCCTTTTCTCATATTCCCTCTTTGCTTCTTTGATTAGCTTTTCCACCTTGCTTCTGAAACTTTTGTATTCAGCTTAGTTCTCAATGGTATTTTCAACGTGACTCAAACACATTTTTTATTCTTTAACTTAATTTCTATCACCAGTTGGTGATTGTTAGGTGATATGAAGACATCGGCTTATCAGCAGTAACTGGCAATTAAATCTGATTATTACTGTAGTGTAAGAGAGCCAGAATTTAGGGATTTTACTGGGGCTACACCCTGCACATATTCTTTTGAATTGTTAAGATTCAATTAACATTTATAAGTTCAGCAGCGATAACGAAGGATACTCTTTCTTCATTCATAGATGGGATGTGGACATCGCTAGCCATGCCAGGATTTATTGCACACCCTTAATTGCCCAGAGGGTAGTTAATAGTCAACCACATTGCTAAGACTCTTGATTAAGACCAGGTAAGGATGGCAGATGTCCTTCCTTAGAGAATAATAGTGAATCAGGTGGCTTTTTACAAACATCCTTACATTAAACAGTTCATTTTTGTTCCATATTTTTAATTTAATTCAAATTTCACCATCTTCCGTGGTGTTGAGAATACTGGAGAAACCTGGCAACATCAGTGGAAACAGAAACAGACTTTAAATTTCAAGTCTAGTATGATTCTTTCTCAGAACTGGAATACTTCAATTCTGGATTCCAGTCCAGTAACATCACTGCTGTGCTACCATCTTCCATATGTTGGTAAGGCAAAGCACATATTCACTTAAAGAAAAGAAACACTAGCTCTTTTCAGATCTCAGAAATGAATAGTTTTACTCAAGATTTTGAAATGGTTTAAAATGCCTAATGATGCTGAAAGATTTACTCTTTGAAACACAATAAATGTTGGACCTATTGCTGCTGTACTCACTTACAGTTTCTTAAATCTTAGAGCGATCACTCCAAGCCAGTTGCTGTTTCTTGAGGTAAAGATTGACAGGACAAAATGGTAACAACATGGAATTTTTGTTAATGCAAACAGAAACCTTTCTCTAACTGCCTTGTTGTTTGTAAATGATTTGTGCCGAGTTTGGTTGCCACCCCCGCAAATGGTCTGGAAGTGTGTTCCTCGCTGTCTGTGTAATATTGTGTTGACTTACCAAATCTGCAATCCACACTAACTTCTGATATAACTCCACAGAGGCCAGTATCCTGTCAACATGTCACCCTTTATTTACACGTGCACAGTACTTGATGCTGGTCCAGCTTCCTCAGAGTCAACAGACCCCTCACATTCCCATTTATACCTATCAGCCAGGACTCTCCGAATGGGCCAGGTTAACAGCCCCAAAAAGGAAACTCATATTCTATGAGGTCCACCCTGCCGACCTCATTACAATCATTACATCCCTCGCCATCTAACTCCTGTGACATTGACCTGTTCTTTTCCCTGCAGCCTCTCTGTTGATGTTTTCGCATCGGGTCTAGTTCCTCCGACTCAGCCTTGTATATGGGCAGCAAGTACTGGACTGTAGCCTATCTCCTGTGCCCAGAATGTCTCAGAAGAAATTTATCTTCTTCTTCCAGCAGTAAAGGCATTGAGGCTGCAATATCCACCGTGTCCACCTCAGATTCTAAGGTTTCTTCCACGCTAGATGGAGGGGGAGAACCCACAAGTTCAGACAACCGGCTGTCCCAAAGGGGTGGGAACATTTTACACTTGCCCCATTCGCGAGTTTGCAGCTTTCACATGGTCCACATGCTTGCTCAGGACTGCCTCACCTACGCAAACTTTGAATGTCATGGGACCTGACCTCATGTCGACCATGCCTCTTACCGGTGCAAGGCCATTTCCGTGGTTTTGGCACCTGAAGGAAACTGTCTGTCTCGCTTAGAGGAGACTTGTGTCTGCTGTAGGAAATTCTAATGCCATTTCACCCTCCCAACCCATTTGGGTAAATCAGATTTAACCTGGTGTGAAATCTTGTCCCTATTAGCAACTCTGCTGCAGCTATCACTATAGTTGCATGAGGGGTGGTCCGATAATCAAATAGGAACAGATACAGTTTGGTATCTAGTGAAGCTGTAGGCTGTTTCTTCAAGTCTGCCCTCAAAATTTGGACTGCTCTTTTGCTACAGTATTGAACGATGGATGGTATGGTGTTGTCCTTACGCCGAATGCCATTTGACTTTAGGAAATACTCAAATTCCCTGTTGTTAAAATGACCTGTTGTCTGTAACCAACATTTCCAGGAGTCCATGTGTTGCAAAAGCTGCTCACATCCCCGTGTTTGACGAATGAACTCTATGGAAATCCAACGACTTTGACTAAGCCCACAATGAGTCAATGTAAGGGCCGGCATAGTCAATGTGTAACCGAGTCCAGGGTTTACCCGGCCGTTCCCACGAATGAGAGGGAGCTGCTGGCAGTAAATTTTGTCCTTGTTGGCATTCTGGGCCTGCCCCACCAATGTCTGTATCCAATCCTGGCCACCAGACATAACTTCTTGCCAGCATTTTCAGTTTAGACACCCCGAATGACCATGGTGAAGCTCAGCCCGTGTCTGATAGTGACCTATGCTTGGGACAATCACTCTTGCTCCCCATGATAAAATGCCATCCTCTATGGTGATCTGGTCTCACCAGGTCCAGAAAGGTTTAAATTCTGGTTGTGACGCCCCTTTAGTTTCCCCCATCTCTACCAGCTGTTTTAGTTTTGCCAGGACCGAATCTTTATACATCCACAGTCTGATATTGTCAGCAGTGACAGGAAGGGTGTCCAGAAAGTTTAAAGCCAGAATGGACTCTCCTAGAGGCACATCACCAGTGGTGTTTCTGCTGGAGGGAGGTGCCTCAAGGAATCCGCATTTGCTACTTGGCCTCCCGATGGTGTTCCAACTTGGAATTGTACACATTTACAATGAGAACCCACTGCTGAATTCAACCTGAAGCTATGGGTGGCCCGGCCGCATACTCTTTGAGCAGACCTAGCAGGGGTTCATTGTCTGTTACTATTACAAATTTATGTCTGTAAAGATATTGGTGGAACTTTCTCACACCAAAGATATCCACAAAACCTTACTTCTCCAGCTGGGCACATTTGTGTTCTGCATCAGCCAAAGGCCGGAAGCATACACTATTGGGCGTTCCTTTCCATTAGGCCATGTGAGAGCCAATACTATCCCCGTACCGTACGGGGAGGCATTGCATATCAGCACCAGATCTCACTTGGGATCTTAGTGTGTCAACACCTTAGAAGATGACAGCTGCTTCTTCACTTCCTTGAAGGCTACATCTTAGCTATGAGACCATTTCCAAGGCTGACCCTTTTTCAATAGCAGATGTAAGGGTGCCTGGATGGAAGCTAGGTCATGTACAAAATTCCTGTTAAAGTCACCAATCCAAAGAATGACCTAAGCTCCGGTACAGACTTGGGAGCCGGCGCACCTTTGATTCCCATCACTTATCTTCCAATGGGTATAACCCAATTTTGTGGACTCTGTAGCCCATGTAGGTCACTTAGGATGCCTGGAACACGCATTTTTTCCTTCCAAGGTGTATGTCCACCTTGGAGAAATGTCTAAGGACTATGTCCAATTTCTCTAAGTGCTGGAAACTCATATTTTATGGGATCCACCTGGCTGACCTCATTACATACACAACAACTTCCTTACCCCCTCATTTGGAATAAAACTTTAATGAAATAAAGTGTAACACACCATTTTTTAAAATTCTCACTCTATACACAGACTATGTTAACAACGGTTTCTATGCACACAAAGGGAATACATATTATAGCCAGCCTTTGCTCATTAATTATTAACCAGTCAGTATCTAGCACACTGCATTGAATGACTGTCAGTTGCGTCAGGGTCTTATGATCATTTCTCTGCCATGAATACGCTAATCCTATTTGGATATTCTTCATAATTCCACAATTGTCAAAAATTTCAATTAAAAAGACAACTCCTTAATGAGACAGTGATTAAAAATAAAGACCACAGGAAACAATTTATGTCCTCCAGCATGATGGCAGATCCTGCTTTGTTTGTCCGTCTGGAACCTTAAAATAGCACATACAAATTGATCAACTGCTACAGTATGTCCGATGAAAAGGCTTACAACAAAAGTATTCTGAGATTCCAGTTAAATATTTATCATTTTATTGCAACAAATTGTGTTTTAAATAAATGTGTAGGTATTTCATTACATCTTGGAGGAGTTTAAAGTCAGACCGTTTCTACTGAAGGAAATGGTAAGAATACATGGTAAGTGTATATCATTGGGAGTTTATTCAAAACACTTCAATGCTGCTAAGGACCATTTCCAATACATCTTTGCACTATTTTCCTTTACTGTCATGCTACTTGACTGGAAACACAAAAAAACTGGGAGTCTTGCAGCAACTGTACAACATTAAAATGTGGAATGTGCATTCAGGTTCTTTGGGGTTTCTTTGCAGAAAGAACTCGTGTGACAACATTTATTTTGATTCTCTTTCTCCTCCCTCAGCCAGGCCAGGAATCTGAGACTTTTTTTATTACATTTCTGCACAAGATCCACATTTAGTGAATCTTGTCGTTATATTGCAGCTGCCATTTTGTATTGATGTCCATTTCAATTTGACATAAAATATTGAAGACTTTTCATCAGACTTAGTGCAGAAAAGGTTAATCAAAAGAAAACATACTTAAAAGAAACCTCCCACTAAGGTTCACCTCATTGTTATTTCAGTGTATTACCACTGTATATATTAATCGAATGCAAAGACCTGCAAGGCACAGTACTCATAGAATTTGTAGTCAAATGGCTTAGATGGCTGTTAACTTTGCAGAGTGATGCTAACGGCATGGGTTCAGTTCCTGCACTGGCTTAGGGTACCATGAAGGACCCTTTCTCAATCTCTCCCTCCACCTGACACATGGTGACTGTCAGGTTAAGCTACCGTAAATTGTCTTTAATGAGAGAACAGTCCAATAGAACTACAGCAATTTTAACTTAGTAATAAAAAGAAGTTTAATTTATCTAAACAAAATAATAAAACAAAACAAAAACATAATAAACAAAACAGAAAGATGCTGGAAATCTGAAATAAAAACAGAAATTGTTTGAGAAAGTCAGCAGTTCTGGTAGCGTCTGTGGAGACAAAGCAGAGTTAATGTTTCAAGTCCCACGACCGTTCTGCAGAAATTATTTAGTAGCTGATATGATTTCTGTATTTACAGACTTGTTTTCCTAACTGATATGATTTCTGGGTTTACAGATGTGTTTTCCTAACTGCATTTTTATTTAGACTGCAGAACTACAAGCTCACATTCTCTAACGATTTGTTTTATAAGCAGGGATATTTCATATGTTAATGACAAATATTATATAGAGTACAGTTTCGTGCATGTATATAACATACTTTTGTACTGTAAGGATAGAATATTATACTTTCAGTGGACAGCACTCACTTTCCAGTCACTGCTTCACTGGTTTCCCCCTTTAAACTATTAGTCCTGTTTTATAGATAGCGAATTGTGCAGGTAAGATAGATTTTGTCTGAGGCAGTTATAACAATTGATCAGGAACGAGATTGACAGCTGCTTTTACAATTTTAATTGAGTTGTTCATGTAAATTTTCTGCTATCCAGTCTGCACCAAATTAACAATTGATATTGTGTGATAGGCGTGATTGTAATCCTAAAGAGTTCTATTGGAATAATTACTCTGAAGTATTCAGACCAACAGTAATTCAAACGATCCTTATACAATTTGAGATGCAAAGAGTTTGCACTGACAAATGGAATCCAGGCCTTTGGCGTTGAACTACTAAGGCTGCAATTCATAGGCAAGCTAGACAGGTTCATATATTATTGTATGCAATATGCTTGGAGTAGCTTTGACTTTTCATACCATTCACCTTTCTAATGTACAGCTTTAATGTTGGGGGAGACATGTTTTTCCTCTTAGCTCTGAGTATATTAGTTAAAAATGGACTAAATATTCCCTATTTTACAGGCTGCATTTGAACAAGGCTCAGTTGTTTTCTTTCAAGATTTCAGTTCTCAGTAGTTTTAAGCATTTTTAGTAGTTTTATAAGCCCAGAGCTATTTAGAAAATGATATCAAAAATCAGGTAATCTTGTATTTTGTATAAATGGACAAAATTAAAGATATGCAAATATGTAACGTTGAAATAAAAAGTGTCTCTTCATTTAGTGACCTAATTTTCTTGTTCTATCTCAGCCGTGACAGAATATTCCACATTGATTTGATAGCATAACGGAAAGACTTTTTTTGTGAGGAAAAAGGGAAGGATGTATGGTTGATTGAGTATTGGGAAAGGGGTGGATGATGATGGCTGTGTTTGAGATGGATGGGTTGGATGGTTTGCAATCTCTTTCTCACTCACTCACACAAACACACATACACACACACAGATTCTCAATTTTTTTCGGTGAATCAATGGTATGTATCAGTGGTCTGGACTGACTTTGTGTATCATGGCGTTGCATCTGAGCTATAGGAGAGGATTCATGTTAATTTGATAGAATAATAAGGACTAAGAATAACTATGCTAATACAAAAAAAAAGCAATGTGTATGTTGGTGTGAGTTGGAGATGGGGATGAAGGACTTTTACTGTGATTGAATTGCAGCCACACACCTTATGTCACACATACACTCCAAACAGCTGTAATTATTTTTCAAAGTTAAAACTTTAAACTGTCCATGTGTTCTACTGTTTTGCAGCATCTTAACCATGGTAGGCGATTCCATATTGATTTGATAAATGATCAGGTATGAGACTGAGATTTTGTGAGGGAAAATAAAATGAAAGTCGGGGAAGTGGATGGAGAATAGTTGCTATGAATGAGATGCAGCGTCACAAACATTCAGACCTGCTCTGCTCTAAATTTTTAAGAAGTGCTAGTCTTATTCTTTAGCGGTCTGGACAATCCACATGTTCTATTGTGGTGCAGTACCTGAGCGAGGTAGTCCATGTTGATTTGAAGCATAGTAATAGTTAGGAACAACAGGTCTTACATATAAAAAGGGGAATGTGTTTCTTGGATGTGAATGTTGGGAAAAGGGGTTGGAAGGTGGTTATGCTTGCAACCACACAAACTCGCTTACACATATGTTCAGCCACATACAGTTATTTACCCACACTCATTTTGTCATCCATACAGTCTCAGTAAATCATCCGTACGGTTTAACCCACACTTTCATCCACACACACACTATCCCATACAAACTGTCATTTGCTCACACACTTACACTCTCACCTAGCTGCTCCAGCAGGCCCAGGCAGAGACATGGTGAATCACAGACACTGTTAGGGTATAAACACGCAATGACAGAGATACGGTCAACACATGCACAAACACACATAGTTAGAGACAAACACAAACAGATGAGTCAGTCACACACAATCAGACACAGCCACATAGTCAGTCACAGACGTACACGGACACAGTCAGACAGAGTCAATCACAGACAGACAGTCACAAAATCAGATACACACAGAGCCAGATAGACAAGGAGATTCACAGAGTCAGACATAGGCACAGTCAGTAACAAAGTCAAACACAGATAAAGCAGACAGGCATGGATAGTCACAGACACAGTCAAGCACACAGGCACAGACAGACCCAGATGCAGTCACAGAGTCATTCACAACAGACACAAAGTCAGGCACAGACAAGAGTTAGACAGACATGGACAGTTATGGACACAGTCTGTCACCAATCTGAATGTCTCAGTCAGAGTCACACACAGGCTCAGTCACTCATACACAGATTCAGTCACAGACTGACACACAGCCAATGAGACAGTCCCAATGAGATTGTCACAATCCACACGATGAGACAGTCAGATACAGACAGTCAAAACAGAACACACACTGTTGGATGCAATGAGACACAGAGACAGATACAATCAGTCACAGAGAACATGAGACACAGAGGCTGGCACACAGTCTGACACAACAAGAGACAGTCAGACACAGTCACAATGAGACATGGTCAGACAGTCAGGCACAATGAGCTATGGTCTGATACAGTCAGACACAATGGGACAGCCATATATTCAGGCACAGTCAAATACAGACACAGTTACAGCCACAGTCTAAAACAGCCAGATATAGGCATGGTAAGTCACAATGAGACATAGAGAATGAGACAGCCAGTCACAATCTGTCACAGTGAGACACAGTTCAGATACAAACACAGTCACAATGAAACACAGATACAGCCATTCACAATGAGACAGGGTCAGATACAGTCACTTACAATGAGACATAGTTGCAATGAGTCAGAGACACAGACACAATGAAACAGATATGGACACAGTCAGTCACAGCAGGGCAGAATATAGTCAATACGATACAGAAAGGTTGGCACACAGTCATAGTGAGACATAGTTGGGTACTGTCAGACAAAAACATACAGTCAGTTACAATGTGACACAGATAAAGATACATCAAGTCACAATGAGATGGCCAAGACAGAATCAAGCACAATGACACAGTCAGGCAAAATGAGACAGAGTCAGATACAGTCAGTTGTAATGAGACACAGTCACAGTCAGTCGCAATGAGATAAAGTCAGACACAGATATAGTCATTCACAATGCGGCATGGTCAGGCACAGTCACAATGAGGCACAGTCAGATACAGATATAGTCAGGTACATATAGTCAATGAAGCACAATCAGATATAGACACAGTCATTCACAATGAGTCAAATATAGGTACAATCATATATATTGTCAATGAGGCACACTCAAATACAGACACAGTCATTCACAATGAGGCACAGTTTGGCACAATGAGACAAAATTAGATTCAATCAGATTGATAGTCAATGAGACATGGTTAGGCAGTGTCAGTCACAAGACTGTGTGATAGAGAGGTAGTAAGATACAGGCGCACTCAGTCATAGTGAGATATACTCAGTCACAGCGAGACGGTGAGGTACAGGCGCACTCAGTCACAGTGAGACAATTACACACTCAGTCATAGCGAGACAGAGAGAATCAGTAACCCACTCAGTCACAGAGAGACAGAGGCGCACTCAGTGACAGTGAGACAGTCAGAGGCGCACTCAGTGACAGTGAGACAGTAAGAGACAGAGACACACTCAGTCACAGTGAGACAGAGATGCACTCAGTCACAGTGAGACAGTCAGAGGCGCACTCAGTCACAGTGAGACAGAGGCGCACTCAGTCACAGTGAGACAGAGGCGCACTCAGTCACAGTGAGACAGTCAGAGGCGCACTCAGTCACAGTGAGACAGTCTGAGACAGAGGCGCACTCAGTCACAGTGAGACAGTCAGAGACACGCACTCAGTCACAGAGAGACAGTAAGAGACAGAGACGCACTCAGTCACAGAGAGACAGAGACGCACTCAGTCACAGAGAGACAGTCAGAGGCACACTCAGTCAGAGTGAGACAGAGACGCACTCAGTGACAGTGAGACAGTCAGAGGCACGCTCAGTCACAGCGAGACCGTAAGAGACAGAGACACGCTCAGTCACAGCGAGACCATAAGAGACAGAGACGCACTCTCAGTCCCAGTGAGACAGACAGAGACGCACT
>JAHRHZ010000035.1:15488563-15502693 GCA_024137785.1 Ginglymostoma cirratum | reverse complement strand
CTCAGTCACAGTGAGACAGAGACGCACTCTCAGTCACAGTGAGACAGTCAGAGACACACACTCAGTCACAGTGAGACACAGACACACTCAGTCACAGTGAGACAGTCAGACAGAGACACATTCAGTCACAGTGACAGTCAGACAAAGACACACTCTGTCAGACTGAGATACAGACACACTCAGTCACAGTGAGACAGTGAGACAGAGACACACTCAGTCACAGTGAGACAGAGACACACTCAGTCACAGTGAGACAGTCAGAGACACATTCAGTCACAGTGAGACAGTCGGTCAGAGACACAGTCACAGTCAGATACAGACACAGTCACAGTGAGACAGTCAGACAGAGACACACTCAGCCACAGTGAGACAGTGAGACACAGACACACTCAGCCACAGTGAGACACAGACACACTCAGCCACAGTGAGACAGTCAGACAGACATACTCAGCCACAGTGAGACAGTCGGACAGAGACACAGTCACAGTGAGACACAGACACACTGTCACAGTGAGACAGTCGGACAGAGACACACTCAGCCACAGTGAGATACAGACACATTCACAATGAGAGAGTGTGGCTCCGGGCGGCGATGACGTCACGCGGCGGGCGGGCGCTGCGTCACTCGAGCTGAGCCTGAGCCATGGCTTCACCGGATCCTGAGGTAAAAGAAAAGCAGCAACTTTTCTCTCTCACACTTCACCGTCCCCAGCCGACTGCCCCTTCCATTATGACCACCACCTGATAAAACACACACAGACACCGCCCGCGGGGAGGGGGGCGGAACATCTCTTTCTCACCTCGGCCACCTTTACCCTCCTCCACCCCCAAAACTCGTCAGAGCGCCGCCTGCAGCTTTTCAAACACCAGGCCACAGCTTGTGTCTTTTCTCCCCCCCTTTAAAAATTAAAAGTTGGAGCTTTGTGCTGTGCGTTGTAAGAGAGAGAAAGACAAGAGGCTGCGGGTGGGGGAGGGGAATTGATGGAGGGTGGGAGGGAGGTTGGCCTGCTGACCAGAGATCCCTGGTGCATGCCGCCCCGCACCCTGCATAACGGATACGCTGCCCGCGTCTGCCCAGCGGAGGCAAAGCCTTTAGGCTGGTTTCCGGGCGCCGGGCTTACAGACGGAACGCAAGCCTGGTTTCAACGTCGAGTCCCTTCTCAAGATTTTTGTTTGGCCAAACGGCTGGGAAACGCGTGTGTATGCATGCATGCATATGTGTATGTGGGCGAGAGAGTTTTTTTTAATTGTTAGTCATTTTTTCTTTCTCTCTCCACCACCCACCACCCGCCCCCCTTCCTCCATGAATCCGGGCACTGGTAGATGAGACCAACGTGGTTTTCCTTTTAATGTGCGAGTCTGTACTCGACAGTTGCCGCTCAGCACGTTCAAAATAAAAGTGCTTTTGGAGGGAGGGGAGATAAGAGTATGGAGGATGGATGGACACCTTTCCCAATGGTCAACCGAAGCCTCTTGGAAGTTGAGCTCATACACGTTGGAGAGGTGGTCTTTTGCAATAGTATATACATCTCTGCACTTGCATGTTTGCAGATTCTTTTGTTTGTACAGTGACCATTGATAAGAAGGAAGTTTTTAAAAAAAAAACTGCTTCCACTTTTTGTGGATGAAAAATTGACATCTGGGCCGTGCTCTGTATAATGGGGATATGCTTCTGGGCTTGGATATTTAGTTCTTTTGTAATTAGTGATACAGTAAATTGGTTCAAGATTTATTTTGAGCTGCATTACCGAGTTCTTAATTCTGCTTGAGCTGCAGTGCAAGCTCATTGTTATACAGGTGAATGTCAAAGTACATTTCTGCCTGCATTTAATCTTGGTTTGGTTGTTATGACATTCTTAAAAACTGAATTACCTTGCTCAGTTCTAATGAATTTAGTACGCTATTTTATAATGGGTAGTTTTGCACAGTCTAATGGTGGATATTTGAATTCTTGTCTTGATTACCCTTTCTTCGTTTACTGATTTGCATGCCAAAATGTATGTTTTGGAATCACATTTTCCCTTGTCCTTAATTAACCTAAAGTAAGAAGTTTTTACTCTATGTTACTTCATTCTGATATTAGATCAGGGTTTTCACTTTAGACAGTGACCAATTAAGGTCAAGACAGGCCTAAGTAAAATAGAGAAGATACTTCTTGCTTAAAGGTCACTTTCTTTCTCAATTTGTTTGAAAGGTAATTCATCATTTTTAACATCTTTGCAGCTTTTTTGAATTACTAGGTATGTCTAATTCTTTACAATGTGAGGTACGTAGCCAGAATGTATCAGATCACTACTGTAAAAGTTGTTTTGACTTATTGGAAAAAATGTTTGATGTTTGAATTAGATCAATGTCGAAGTGAAGCTGTGGTTGCATCCCCAATTTTTATAGGTGTTTGACCATTGACTCTGGAAATGGTAATATCCCAAACCAGGGAAGATGTTTGTTACTGTTACTGTTGTTGTAGCTGTCATCATTGGTACTAATGATGAAAGCCAAGTCACCAAACATGCTCCAATATGCAATTTAACTTAAAAAATGCAATTTAGTGATCATTGACAGAGCTTGGCCATTAGGACAGATTTAATGTCTTGTGTTACTTTGTCCAGAAACTTCTCTTTATGTATTTAGGACATTTGTAGTTTAACGTGGAGTAGTGGTGCGTTGTGTCTGTTTCGTAGTGTGATTACTGTCAGTATTGTGGCAGAATAAATTTTAATTGTTCAGGGGGAATTTCGAGTTGACTTTTCCATCAAACTACCGGATGTAGCAGGACCTTACAAATGCATTTGGTGATACTTGCAATTCTTATTGTGAATATTTGAGATCAGTATTTACAGTTGATTTTCATATGCTTTTTACATGAATAAAATTTAACCATAAATTTAATTGAGGAAGGATTAATGTTACTCTGTCCTTCTGGCACAGAAATACAACTGTTTTGAATGTATTGGGTGGCACAGTGGCTCAGTGGTTAGCGCTGCTGCCTCACAGCGCCAGGGACCTGGGTTAGATTCCGTCCCACTGAGTGACTGTCTATGTGGAATTTTGAATATTCTCCCCGTGTCTACATGGGCTTCCTTCCACAGTCCAAAAATGTGCAGCTCAGGTGGATTGGCCATGGAAAGTGCAGAGTTAAAGGGATAGAGTGAGTCAGGGTGAGATGCCCTTTGGAGGGTGATGTTGCTCAATGGACTGAATTCCACACTGTTGGGATTCTATGATTCTATCCCAACCTGTTTACATATACCAAGTTAAGAATAGTGTGACCATTGTTTGTTTTAATTATTGGTAATTATTATTTTCAGTTGAGCCTATGAAATTGAGATTCAGTAAAATGGGTTAAGGGAGTTTAAAATAAGGCTTTTTTTTTGTGCTTTTGTAAATGTGGTTTTGAAGTATTTTAAATGACTTTAACCAGACCCCATTGACATTTAGGAATTGTGTGACTACCTAATACCAGCACCCCCCACCCAACCCCAACCACCCTGCCTGAATGTCACATTGAAGTGAACAGTTGGTAGCCAAGCCTAGTTCTGACTTGCCTTGGTGTTTGTGTTGAGGTTAACCTTTCTCTGTAGTAAAGTTGTAAAGAAATAAGTCTGTGCATCCATCACGCTATTTGCACTGCATCTATTTGTATATAGTTGTTGCTTATATCCAACCTGCCTTTGTACCACTTGCAATAGCTATACTGTACTCAAAAACAGATGCGGCATTCTTCATAACATAATAAATTAGCCTAGTGCATGATGCTGGATGATTTTGTCACTGATTTAACATTGCAAATGTTAAGTAGGGCTAAAAGATTTGCATACAATGTTGTGTTTCAAATTCTGTTTTGTGTAAGTGGTGTTGTGGAAATTTACAAAATGGAAGAATATGTTTAGATCTTCAAGCTATATATTTCCAATAACTTAAAGTGGAATTTATCGTAAGTTTCGTGTTATAAAAAATAAATGAAGACATTTGTTTTATCAGATTCATAGTAGCACAGTGAATTAGTCTCCAAATGGCAGGCCTTCGTATCTGCCAGCAGCTTGGCCCATGAAATGGCTGAATCTGCAGTGAATTTATATCCAATGAGCATGCTCAAAGTCTTGTAATTGAACCTATAGGGGGGGTAGAAGAGTTGACTTGTTTATTGTACAGTATTGAGATGGAGCAGATCAAGCTTACAACTATAGAAGCATCCTTCATTAAATGCATAATTTGCACATAACTGTTTAATGCCTTACCCTACAGTAGTTGCAACGTTCTAGTGAGTTTTTGATGTCTTCATCTCCTATCTTATTGGAAGTGTGCTAAAATGGGACAATGCCAGCCTTTGTGTCTGTTACTGTTAATTCAACAGTCTATTCAGTCTTATGGTGTATTCTGTTGTGCCATTTAAACAGAAAACACTCTTGAGATTTCAGATTAGCATAGCATGTGTAGTTTATACAGTTTCAGTACAGATTACTATAGTAGGTCAGAGAATAATGTTAGTTATTTCAATGTTGCCTCTTACCAATTTGGATCTTGCCTTTTACTTGCCTTGTAAGTAGAATAGAGTTGATCATAGTTGTGGAATAATATTGGTCAACTGTTGCTTTCTTCCTACTAATACGTACTTCTTTAAGATAAATTTTATTCATCTTGTGTTGCTGAAATGAATTTGTTCCTAGTTCTAAAATGACTCTGAAGTGTTTGATAGAACATTCTTTGTACAACGTGGCATTTGGTTGAAATGGATTAAGACATGATCCAAAATGATATATTGGCTGACAGCTCGATAATTGCAGTGTATAAGCTAAGTATTTACCTTCGCAAGAATCTATGGTCCATAACTTGGGGTGTTGTTCAATGACGACAAAGAAACAAAAGAAACAGCATGCAAGTGTTTTTAGCTAGGAGTATTGTAACACTTCACTATATTCTGAACCAACGAGTTATATTAAATGCTGAGTATAAGTATGAGCTAGGTCAGAGATGGACTGCAACCATGGCTATGCTGAAGAATTGGTGTACTAGCAAACTACTATCTAACTGAAGCACAATGAGATACGCATTTGCAGCATTACACATAAAAAAGATAAACCTGCAAGGGTGAAATTGGCAGAATTTATAGCTTGATAAAAGACTCCATTGTGTGTTTTATTGAATGATTGAGTTATGTTGTTATTCAAGTTGCACAATCATGTTTGGCCATAATCTTTTGTGTTATACAGTACCATTGGTAAAATGACACAATCAGAAGTGAAAGTATTTTATATAGATTGGGTGTATTTACAGCATTCTACCTGTTTAGAAAGAAATGACCATTTACAGTGGCTGAGTTAATTTTGGCAGGATGCAAATGTCTTCCTGGAATCTATACATTTGTCAAATGTTGCTTTAATGCTTGCTTTAATATAGTTGAAAAATTGTGTGGGAAAGGTTTGCGAATGTTGGAAAAAGAAACCCGATTTCAGTTAATTTTATTTGACAATAGCAACTTGACTTTGGTTGTGGTTGTCTGAAGTTTGCAAACACAAATATGTTGGTTGTGGCTTTGTTGCCTCAGTGCTTTGACCACTACTGATTTGCACATATCCCTCTACTATATGGTATATTTTCTAGTTCTACTCTATAGAATATCTTATCACATTTCATCATAGCAGTCTTTGGTACTTGAGATGATGTACTTATGTTTTTAACCCAACATATCTGTGCATTGTCTCAGAATAAGAAACTGCCAGTACAGTTAAAAGGCAGGCTTGAAACAACCTTGTCACAGTGTAGCGTAGAATGAAGGAATATAGAATGTGCATTAGGTGAATGGATAACTCTCTGGCACTGCAGTGATGAACTGTTGACTGTTTTTACTTTTAGATTTTTTGTTGGAACTTTAATGGAGAAATGTCAATCAGAGTACTTAAAATACTGAAGGCTACACATAAAATTGTTAACCTTGCATCCTGTTGAACAGCTCATTGCTAGATTTTATTAACAGGGCAATATTTTCTTTATAGATTATTGTACACGAACCATATTGAGTTGAATTTGAGAATGTGTGTGGTGCAGCAATTAATTGTGGAGAGGCTGTTTCTCAATTAATACCTTTTAACACCATTTCTAGATAATTTTGCCAATCAAAGAATAAAATATCTGAAAGTGATTGATGTGATGCCTGACAATAGTGTCAGAAGTGACTTTAGTCATTTGTGTAAATCGATCTTTCCTTCATCTTGGGAGTTTAGTATTCATAGCATTTTGGTATGGATTTGCACAGTATTGAAGCTTTGTTTTCCTTATTATGCAAGAAGTAAATGGCAGCTGGTTAACATTTTGTATTTTTGGAATTAACTGTAAACTGAAAGATCATGCAGTCCTATGCTTATGTCTGCAAATGGCAGCCCTACATACCGGCCAAAAGTTTGGACCACAAAATGGCTGCATCTGCAGTGAAAAAATGATCTCCAACAAGCATGCTCAAAAACACAAACTGAGGCCAATAGGGGGAGTTGAGATTTGAGCTGCATACAGTAGAGTACTGTATTTAATAAAAACTCAGTTTCAAAGACCAGTCAAATTAAGTCACTTTCCCAGTACCCTTACTTCAGATGTGCAGAATGTATTTTTAGTAATATTTATAAATAAGTTTGACCACAGACTTTTTAAAACAATGATATTGCACAATAAATCTCAAGCAATAATATGTCTGATCATCTATTGATTTAGGGATCATAGATGCATTTCTCTCAAAGGTGAAGGGTCTTATGATTGAAAATGAAACTTTATTCCCAAATATTTTATGTAATCTGCCATCAAGATTTATAGCAATGCCATGAATTGGTGCTTTAAGAATCAATGCTTTGTGGTAATTTCTAGATTTACATTACCTTGGTTTTGAAATTGTCTAGGATTACGCCATTTATTTATGAAAGATACATTTCCCATTGGATACTTGAGATGATTAGAAGAACTGTCTATATTGCATTGTTGCACTACATAGACCACTAAATTTGACCATATACAAACTGAAAAGAAAAGAAATCGTTCATCCTGTAAACAAAATTTCGTTGGTTATGGCTGCCAAGAATTGTTCTCTAGTCTCTTAGACAAATTAACATTGATGTACCTGACAGGAAGTGATCAGATCCAATAGTTTTGTAAACAGTTAGTGTAGAAAGTAATCCAACTAACTGTGCGTGGCACTGTTGAAAGTACTAATTTCATTAGTGTGTTGTAATTTTTGGAGTATCTTGAGTAAATATGTGTTTAAAATAAAATTCAGCATAGTTGAGACCAGGAACAGTAGCTGTGTAACTGTTTTAAAGCCCGTAGACAATTAATGTTTAATACAATGAGTGTTGACCCTTGAATATGCACAAGGTTTCCTCCGTGCTTTGCAGATGTGAGAGTAAATTGGTAATGGAAACGGAAAAATTTGAAAGTAAAACATTTGGCAAAATTTCATTTAAGAGTTCACTACTTTACAGAAATTGTTCAAAACATTTTTAGCATCATAAGCTGAGAATTTTTGAATAAGTTCTCTTGTGAGCTTGTGAATGTTTGCCCTTTATCCAGTGTGGACAGTTTATCGCAGGAGATCTTGAATTTTATAACTGAATATATATGTCAAAGCATAATCCACATAATTGTTTACCAGGCTAGATTGTGTACAAATTCATTAAATAAGAGTATCTGAGCTATACTTGGAACATTGTCTTTATTATCTTTATCATAAACACAAATTTGTAGAATGATTTGGTTATTACTGTTTATTCCTGTTTTCATGAGATATTTTAAGAATGTGGCGTCCCTGTAATTTGAAAGCATTAAAAAGCATGGAAAATTTTAATTTCTGTTTGATTCTGTTTGAATCATTGTCATCACTGTATTCTGCATTATTTGCAAAATATGTTGTATACTAAATTGTTTTCTAAAGTGCAGTGAAGGAGCTCGTGTACCTCAGAACTTTTATATTTGAGGATTTAAAACATTTTTTGTTATTCACTGTATGATGTGAGAGTCACTGGCTTGGCCACACCTAATTACACTTGAGATGTTAATAACTGCCTTCTTGAACTGGCATAGTCCTTAGGATTTAGTTATACCCAGATCCTGTTAGGAAGGGAGTTGCAGGATTTTAACCCTGTGACCGTGAAGGACCTTCGATTGTATTCCATGTCAAGATGATGTATGGCTTAAGAGTGTACCTTGCAGGTTAGTGGTCTTCTCATTGCATCATCTGCCCTTGTTCTTCTGGTTGCTAGAGGTTACAGGTTTGGAAGGTGCTGCCTGCGGAGGTGAGTTGTTGCAGTGAATCATTTAGATGGTACACGCTGCGTATTGGTGAAGAGAGTGAATGTTGAGGCTGATGGGTAGGATGCCAATCAAGAGGACCGTTGCGTCTTGGATTGTGTCGAGTTTCTTGAGTGTTGTTGGAGCTGCACTCAATAGGCAAATAGTATAGTGTCATATTCCTGACTTGTGCCTTATGAATGGTGGACAGTCACTGGCAGATTTGAAAGATGAGTTGCTTGCTGCAGCATTCATACCCGAGACATACTCTTACAGCCACAGTATTTATATGACTGGTCCAGTTCAGATTCTTGTCAGTGGTAACCTCCAGGTAGTTGATGATTGGGGTCTTCAGTGATAGTAATGGCATTGAATGTGAAGAAGTGATGATTAGGTTCCCACTTGTTGGAGTTGTTCATTCCTTGGCACCAGTGTTACTTGCCACGCCTGTGTTGGTTAGGTCTTGCTGCACATGTACACTATTAAGGAGTTGTGAATGATGCTGAAAATTGTGCAGTCTCGAGTAAATAGCCCCACTTCTGGCCTGATGATGAAGGGATTCTTTTTGATGCAGCTGAAGATGATTGTTGTGCCGAGGACATGACCCTGAACAACTCCTGCAGTGATATTCTAGGACTGAGATAACTGACCTCCCCAAACATAAGCATCTTTCTCTGGCTTCCATTCTCTAGTATTGCTGGGGCTCCTTTTAATGTTGTATTTGATCAAGTGCTGCCTTGATGTTGAGCTTGGACATTTGCATCTTGCTTCCGGAGTTCAGCTGTTGGTCTGCATTTGGTGAGGTCAGGAGCTGAGTGGCTCTGGGGGGTTGCAAAACTAAGCATCAGAGACTTTGTTTTGGTGAGCAAGTGCGTTTTGATTGCACTATTTAAAGCCCCAGTCTTGATCCCTGTATTGATAATGGAGAGTAAACTGATAGGGCAGAAATTGGTTGGATTGGATTCATCTTGGTTTCTGTGGAGAGGAAAAACCTGGAAAATTCTCCAGTTGCTGGGAAGATGTAAGCGTTGTAACTTCGTCAAGAAACACATTAGACTTGATCTTCACATCAAAGCAAATCCATGAAACATTCAGATCAACTACAGTCTCCATGTGACTTTCTTTGACCTTGCAAAGGCCTTTGATCCATCAGCCAGGAGGAGCTATAAAATACCCTTTTCAAATTTGGTTGCCAGCAGAAATCTGTCACCTTCCTTTGCCTGCTGCCTGAAGGCTCCCAAGCAATGGTATTCATGGGGTCTACCACATACCCAATAAGTATACAAACCGTGATTAACTAAGACTGTATTATTGCATCAACATTCTTCTCCATCTGTCTTAACTGCAACACTTCACCCTGTATCCATGGATTCTTCTGCTGGTGTGAAGCTAACCTACAAGTTGAGGAAACTGTGAAAACAGCTTCATCTCCTGTCTAGAACCAAAAACCACCAACCTCTGAGCTGCAGAATGCAGATGACATTTGCATCTACGCAAACTTTAGAGGCCAAACATCTGGAAGACAAAAGTCTTCTACCAGCCTGCTTCCACCATGTAACGCTGCCAGCCCAACCGTCAAGATCCGTAGAGAGCCACTGGACATGGTGGATCAATTCCCATATGTGGGAATTTCCTCTGCGGGCCGACGTTGACAGCAAATCTCAGTATTGCCTGTAGTGTGCCAATGAAGCCTTTGGTCATCTGACAAAAAGAGTGTTTAATGCCCAAGACCTCCAACTTTACATTAAGCTTACAGTCTATAACGTAGTGATGTTACTAGGCCTCATGTACTAATCAGAGTGGAGGCACCTCAAGTCTTTAAGAAATGTTGCCAGCAAAGCCTCATTAAAATTCTGAAAATCCACTGGCAAGATAGGGGTCACTGACATTGATACACATTTCAGGCCATCATCCCTAGTGCCAAGGCACTGGTTGCAGTCAGTCAGCTATGTTGGGTGGACCATATTATCTGCATGGTTAACACATGGCTTCCAAAACAAGCATTCTACTCTGAGCTTTATCATGGTAACAGTTACCACAGGGCAGAAGAGGCACCTTATTAAGGTCTTCTTCAAAGCCTTCCTGAAAATTTGTAACATGCCTACCAACTTCTGGGCATCTCTAACCCAATTTGGAGAAGCAGCATCTGCGAAGGAGCCAATCATGTCAAAAGTCTCCAACAGTGCAAACAGTTGAAAATTTGAGTTGCTCAGTTTTTTTGTGCAATGAGGTACGAGCAAGCACCATGTGCCTTTCTGTAGCAGAGTGTATAGATCCAGCATTGGACTAAAGACCAAGAACGAAGAGCACGGATGCTAGAAATCTGAAACAAAAACTCAAATTACTGGAGAAACTCATCAGATCTGGCAGCGTCTGTGGAGAGAAAGCAGAGTCAATGTTTCAGGTCCAGTGACCCTTCATCAGAGCTCTTCATCTAGCATTGGATATAGCGAGAACTGCAGATGCTGGAGTCAGAGTCAACACAATGTGGAGCTGGAGGAACACAGCAGGCCAGGCAGCATCAGAGGAAGAAGAAGGTTGATGTTTTGGGTTGGGATCCTCCATCAGAACAGATCAGCTGCCTGACCTGCTGTGTTCATCTAGCATTGGGCTGTTTGGTCAGTTCAGGACCCATATCTATGGAGTGGCACAATGTCATTCTTGATCCTGAGGGACTGCTTAAAAAGACAGAGTGCAAATGCTTGTTTATGGCATGGGTAATTCTGAAAAACAAGTCTTCAGTACTACCACCAGAATGCTGTCAGACCACACAGACTTTGCTGTATCCAGGGCTTTGAGCCATTTTTAAAAAATATGATGTGGAGTGAATTTAATTATTTGAAGACTGGCATCTGTGACCCTGGTGGTCAGAGAGGGTGTTGATCATTTGCTCTGCTCCTCTGGGTGAAGATGGATGCAAATACTTCATCCTTGTCTGTTGTACTGATGAGCTGGGGTCCCCCATCATTGAGGATATTTGTGGAACCTTCTTTTTCTCTTGTTTAATTTTTCACTATGGTTCAAGACTGAGTGCAAGTCTTAAATCTGAGCCATTGGTTGTAGAATTTCTTAACCTTGTCTATCATTGGCTGCTTCTGCTGTTTGGCATGCGATAAGTCCCGTGTTGTAGCTTCACCAGGCTGTCACCTTGTTTTGAGATTTGCTGATCCTGGCATGCTCTCTCCAAACCAGAGTTGAACTCCTGTCCTGATGGTAATACTGAAAAATTAATATCATTGTATGGCACAGTTGTACCAGTCCTTAGTTATTTGTTTTCATTGTATTCTTCCCATCATATTTGCTTGCTGTTTCTGCTTGTAGTTTTTCTCTCCTCCATGAATCACTTACATGTCTGTGTCTTATTTGGGACCCCTCACCCACCTGCCTGTCTTGTCTTTGTCTTTGCTCCAGCTGCCTGCCTACACATACACCCTCCGTTGGTTCATAGTCCCTCTGTCTCTTTAGCAATGCTTCCTCTTTTGTGTATTTTCTATCATACTCCCCTGTATATTTTCTCTTGTATACTTTTGCAGTTGTGATCTAACTTGTATATTGGATCTGTTTTATTTTGTTCCTGCTGTGTTCTTTCTTTACTTACAAACTCCTGTTTGCTCTAACTTTCTTGTTCTTTTCCAGTTCTCTGTTATATTGGCATAGGCTATTCCAGCCATTTGAACCTGCTCTGCTATTCAATATGATTGTGGCTGATCATCCAATTCTGTATCCTGTTCCTGTTCACTCCCCATACCTTTTGATCTCTTTAGTCCAAAGAACTATATCTAATTCCTTCTTGAAAATATTCAATGTTTTGGCCTCGAACATTTTCTTTTGCAGAGAGTTCCAAAGGTTTTGTACTCCCTGGGTGAAGAAGTTTTTCCTCATCTCAGTCCTAAATGGCTGACCCCCCTATGCTTAACCTGTGACCCCTGGCTATGGTCACCTGTCATCAGGACCATAATTCCTGTGCTGGCTCAGTTTAGTCCTGTTAGAATTTTATGTTTCTGAGATTCTTCCTCCAACCACCAAACTCTTCAAAATTCCAGTGGATATAGTCCTAACTGACTGACTGACTGAGTCTCTCCTTATATACAGTCCTGTCATAGAATCATAGAATCCTTACAGTGTGAAAGCAGGCCATTCGACCCATCAAGTCTACACCAACCCTCCAAATGGTGTCCCACCTGGATCCACTTCCCCTACCCTGTCCCTGTATCCCTGCTTTTCCCGTGGCTAACCCATCTAGCCTGCACATCTTTGGACTGTGGGAGGAAAGTGGAGCACCCGGAGGAAACCCACGCAGACACTTAAAAAACGTGTAAACTCTACACAGATAGTAGGAACTGCCGATGCTGGAGAGTCTGAGATAACAAGCTGTAGAGCTGGATGAACACAGCAGGCCAAGCAGCATCAGAAGAAGGGTCTAGAGTCAGCATCAGCTTTCCTGCTCCTCTGATGCTGCTTGGCCTGCTGTGTTCATCCAGCTCTACACCTTGTTATCTTAAACTCTACACAGACAGTTGCCTGAGAGTGGAATTGAACCTAGCTCCTTGGCGCTATGAGGCAGCAGTGCTAACCACTGAGTCACTGTACAGCCAACCATGTCATTCAACTCTTTGTTGCACCATAGCCAGAACATTCTTCCTCAGATAAGGAAACTGAAAGCTCTTGCAATATTCCAGATATTGTCTTACCAAGGCTCAGTGCAATTGCAGCAAGTCATCACTGCTGTTGTACCTGAAACCTCTCACAGAGGTCAATATACCATTTGTCTGCTGCGCTTGCATGCTTACTTCCAGTGACTGATGTATAGCCAGTCTCATTGTGCTACCCCCTTTCCCAATCTATGACCACTCAGATTATCTGAGTGCCTTTGTGTTTTTGCTACCAAAGTGAATACCTCCCATTTATCCACATTATTTTTGATCTTCCATCCATTTGCCGACTTGCTGGACTTGTCCAAGTCACACTGAAGTCTCTCTGCATCCTCCTCACAGCTCATCCACCCACCCAGCTTTTGTGTCGACTGAAAATTTGGAGGGAATTTACATTTAATTCTCTCATAATTAATATATATTGTGAAAGGCTTGAGATCCAAGCATTAATTACTGCGGTGCTTCACTAGTCAATGCCTGCCTTTCGGAAAAAGATCTGTTTCTTCCTCATCATTGTTTCCCCTCTGCCAACCAGTTCTCTATCCATGTCAGTACCCTATACCCAATACGATGCACTTAAATTTTACATCCTAATATCTCATGTGAGATCTTATCAAAAGCCTTCTGAACATCCAAGTAGACAACATCACTAGCTTCCCCTTATTGATTTTTATTTGTTACATTCTCAAAATTCTAGCAGATTTATCAAGCGTGATCTCTTTCATAAGTCTGTGATGACTCTGTTCAATGCTGTCGTTATTTCCCAAGTGCTGTACGATTAATTCTTTTAAAATTGGCTCTAGCATTTTCCCCCACTACCAACATCAGGATAGCCAGTCTATAATTCCTGTTTTCCCTCTACCTTGTTTAAATGGCGGGGTTGCAGTAGCTACCCTCCAATCCATATTTTAATCTGTGTGTAGATTGAGCAAATCAAATCTGGAATAGTTACTGAATCTACAGAATCTTGAAAGATGATCACCAATGTGTCCACTTTTTCTAGGGCACTTTTAAGTATTCTGAGATGTAGATTAAACAGGCCCTGGGGGTTTATTGGCCTTTAATTGCATGAATTTCCCCAACACCATGTCCCTATGAGTACTGATTTCCTTCAGTTCCTTGCACTCACTAAGCCCTATATTCCCTAACATTTCTGGGACATTATTTGCAGTCTCCTTTGTGAAGACAAAATCAAAATTTATTTAATTGG
>JAHRHZ010000035.1:15171668-15488163 GCA_024137785.1 Ginglymostoma cirratum | reverse complement strand
TTCCTGCTCCTCTGATGCTGCTTGGCCTGCTGTGTTCATCCAGCTGTACACCTTGTTATCTCAGATTCTCCAGCATCTGCAGTTCCTACTATCTCTAGAAGCTTTTACAATTGTGTTGTGTGTTCCTGTAAACTTACTGTCATACTTTATTTGCCCTTCTTAATCAATACTTCGTCCTTTGCTGAAATCTAAACTGCTCCCAATCTTTAACACTGCTGTTTTTGTTTTTTTTGTCAATTTGTATGCCCTTTCCTTGAATATAATACTATTCCTAATTTCCCTTATTTGCCATGATTAGGCCTTCTTTTCTATTTCATTATTCTGGCCAACAGGAATGAACAATGGTTGTATTTCCTCCATATGCTCTTTAAATGTTTCCCATTACCTGTCCATCGACATCCCTTTAATGTAAAGTTCCCCTATCTATTATAGCCGGCTCACACTTCATTCCATTGTAATTTTCTTAATTTAGATTCAGGACCCTAATCTCAGAATCAATTGTGTCCCTTCACAGTTTAGTGAAGAATTTGTATATTATGGTCACTGTTTCCCAAATGGCCTTGCACAACTAAATTGCCAATTATTTCCTTATCATTACATAAGACTCTGTCTAGGATGGCCTGTTCCCTAGTTGGTTCCTCAACGTGTGTATCCAGAAAACCATCCCGTACCCACTCCTGGAATTCCTCCTCTGCGGTTTGTTACTGATTTGATTTGCTCAATTTATATGCAGACTTAAGTTGCCTATAATTAGAATTAGAATTAGAATCCCCACAGTGTGGAAACAGGCCCTTCGGCCCAACAAGTCCACGCCGACTCTTGGAGCATCCGACCCATTTGCAGATATATTGTTATTACTTGCATCTCTAATTTTCTGTTTAATGCCATCGCTGACATTACCACTGTCGTTTGGGTCTATATATATATCCCTTATTAACATTTTCTGCCCCTTGGTGTTTCTAATCTTGATCCATACTAATTCCACTTCACTGGAGCTAATGTCCTCCTCCTGTATTGTGTTAATTTCCTCTTTGACCAGTGATGTATCCCACCTTCTTTCATTCATGTCTATCCTTCGTAAAACCTGAATGCTCTGGATATTCAGTTCCCACCCCTTGTCACCCTGCAGCCATATCTGTGTAATCCCAATGATATCATTCCCATCTATATCTATTTGCGTGACTAATTCATCCACTTTATTGGGAGTACTGTATACATTAAGGCACAAGCCTTGTCTTTTCAACATTTTTAGTCCCATTTGCATTATTTTGCGCATTGGCCCTGTTTGATTTTTACCTTTGAATTCCCTGCCCCTTTTTTTTCTTCTTATTTTCAATTCTGTCTTGCGCTTTTTGTCCTTGTTTCACTTTCTTCTATCTCCTTGCATAGGTTCCCATCCCCCTGCCATTTTAGATTTAAATACTCCCTAACTGCACTTTGCGGTGTTCTGTCCATATTTCTCATTTATTTTTGTACTAATTCTTGTTTTTAGTTCACATACACTTTCCTTTCTCTGTCTTTTTTGGATTTCTGAATTCCTCTACTGACTTGTTTTTCTCTGCTATGCATTGTTCTTCCTGTCTTTCTTCTGATTTATTTGTCCATTTTGAGCTCTTGTTCTGCAGCTTCTTTTATAGTTTGTGTTGCCCTTCCTTTCTTCCCATCTGTCCAGCATGGTGAGTTTGATTTTACTCTTACTCAGTTGCAGATTCTGTTTTGGTGTTATGTCTACTTTAACTTGACTGTGGAAACTTCATCTTTCACCTTATTGTCACAGTTCTTTTGAAAACAGATTTTATGTTCGTCTGCTACAACACGTTAAATCAGGTGCTGAATTCTGCTAATTCTCCAGGGCTTTGCAACATCAAATACATGGAGTGTAATTTCAAAGGCTGTGAGGTTTGCTTCCATCCCTCCCAAGGAACTATTTATAAAAGATAGATGTCCCGGAAACTGACTTATTCTAGGATGAAGGGATTGTCTCGTCAAGAACAGCTAAACAGATTAGGGCTTATAGAAGAATGAAGGGTGATCCTATTGCAACGTTCTCTGAGGAGCTTGAAAGAGTCGGTGTTGAGAAGATGTTTTCGCTTGTGGGGAATCTTGAACTTGTGGTCATAGTTACAGAATAAGGCAATACTCAATTAAAACTGCCCCTACACCTCCCCCCTCCCCTCCATCCCAGGCCCCAAGAAAACCTTCCACATTAAACAGATGTTCACCTGCATATCTGCTAATGTGGTCTATTGTGTTCGCTGTTCCCATTGAGGCCCCACTGTAGATCGGGGAGACCAAGCGGAGGCTTGGAGACCGCTTTGTGGAGCACCTACGCTCGGTTAGCGACAAATGACAACACCTCCCAGTCGCAAACCACTTCAACTCCCCCTCCCACTCCCTGGACGACATGTCCATCCTGGGCCGCCTCCAGTGTCACAACGATGCCGCCTGAAAACTGGAGGAACAGCACCTCATATTCCGCCTTGGGACCCTACAACCCAATGATCTCAATGTAGACTTTACGAGCTTCAAAATCTCCCCACCCCCAACCTCATCCCGAGACCAGTCCTCCCTCTTGCCCCGCCTCCTTGACCTGTCTGTCTTCTCTCCCACCTTTCCACTCCTCCCACCTCGCTGACCAACGCCCACCCCCACCTTCTACCTACACTCACCTTTACTAGCTTCATCCCCGCCTCCTTGACCTGTCCGTCTTCTCTCCACCTATCTGCTCCACTATCCACCTTCTATCACCGCCTCCCCCTCTCTCTGTTTAGTTCAGAGCCCCCTTTCCCTCCCCCATTTCTGAAGAAGTGTCCAGACCCGAAACATCAGCTTTCCTGCTCCTCTGATGCTGCCTGGCCTGCTGTATTCATCCAGCTCCACACCTTGTTATCTCAATTAAAACAGAGATGTGAAGGGTAACTTCTTCAGGGTAGGCATTGCTTCTCCCACCTGGTGGTAGTTGTTTTGATTCTATACCCCAGAAATATGTGGAAGTTGGATCACTGAAAGTATTTAAAGAGGAGGTAGATTATCGAAATATTGGGATGCTGGAAACTATGATAAGCTGGCACGAAACAGAAGTTGAAGCCTTCAGCAGGTTAGATATGTTAAATGACTTGAGGGCTCAAATGGCCTCTCCTGCTTGAAGCTCTTATGCTTTTAAAAACAGGATGATTATGTTCATCCATTGGGAATTAAACTTCAGAACTTGGTCTGCAGTTCAGATCTGAAGAATTGGAAACATGCAAGGTCACCAAGCTCCATTTGCTACAACAGTTAAATTATCATCTTACTAAGTACCCTTCTGTTTTGAAAATAATTCCTTTGCTGTTGTATGTCATTTTTAATGTAGACAGCCAGGATGGTCCTAGACTAAAACTGTGCTATGAACATGAACCTTAGAATGGTGTTACACAACAATGATTTGGCCTACCTTATCTATGTCAGATGTGTGGAAGAGCAATTTATCTAGTCCTGATCCTTATGGTCCTGAATGTTAAATTGAGCTTAGATTCCTGAACATAACATCCACATTGCAGAGTGGCTCTGTTGAAGCACCTGAACTGCTACAACATGAGGTTTAGATTGCCTGTATGTTTCTTATTCCTTCACCTACACATTTTCTGAATTTTTGGTTTGTGAAATGTAGACTTGGAAAGCCCACAACTGTTTATATTGAACACCAGTGGAATGATTTTTTAAGAGTTGCGGTTTGATGGGGTGGCACGGTGGCTCAGTGGCTGCCTCACTGCACCAGGGTCCTGGGTTCGATTCCACCCTCGGGTGACTGTTTGTGTGGAATTTGCACATTCTCCCAGTGTCTGCATGGGTTTCCTCTGGGTGCTCTGGTTTTCTCCCACAGTCCAAAGATGTGCAGGCTCGGTGGATTGGCCATACTAAATTGCCCATGGTGTTCAGGGATGGGTGTATTAGGAGGGTGATAGGGAGAAGGGTCTGGGTGGGTTTCTGTGAGGGTCAGTGTGGACTTGTTGGACCGAAGGGCCTGTTTCCACACTCTAGGGATTCTATGAATGATGTCTTTTGATCGAAATGATCCTTTAAAGTCCTTTAAAGAACGATGATTGATTCAACTGTTCAGGCTACTGCAACTCAGTTCCATTTGGAATACAACTTTCTCATAGTCATTCAAATCTCTTAAAATGCATGATTCTTTATTTAAAGAAGTTACTCATCAAACGTTGAAGGGTAGTTCGGAGATCGCAAGAATTGTTGCTCCACGAATTGGTCACTGAGTCAGCGCTTGGTCTCATTGATGTAGAGAAGGCCATATGGGGAGCAATGGATACCGTAGACCAGGTTGGAGGATATACAGGTGAATCTCTGTCGGATTTGGAAAGTTTGTCTGGGGCCTTGGACTGAGGTGAGGGGGACATATAGGGGTAGGTATAGCACCTCCTGCAGTTGCAGGGAAAGGTGCTGGGGAGTGTGGAGCAGAGGAGGGTGTCACGGAGTCATTGGTCCCTACAAAAGGCAGATCAGGGTAGGGAGTGAAACATCTCTTTGGTGGTGGGGTGGGATTGCCGATGACGAAAGTGGTGGAGGATGATGCGCTGGATGTGGAGATTGGTAGGGTGGTAAGTGAGGACCGGGGGACTCTTTGTCCTTGTTTTTGTTGCAGCGGGGGAATGGGAGCTTGAGGGCAGAAGTGTGGGAAATGCAAGAGATGTGTTTGAGGGCATTGTGGATCATTGGACGGTGAAAGTTGCGGTCCTTGAAGTAGGAGGATGTCTGGGATGTCCGGGAGTGGAACGCTCCATCTTGGGAACAGGTGCAGTGGAGGAATTGAGAGTAAGATGGTCCAGGTGAATTTGAGGTTGGGATGAAAAGTGTTGGTAAAGTTGATGAACTGTTAGAAACTCCTCATGGGAGCAGGAGGCAGTGCCAGTACAGTCATCAGTGTAGCAGAGGAAGAGGTGAGGGATGGTGCCTGCGTAACTGCGGAAGAGGGACTGTTCCACGTATCCTGTGAAGAGGCAGGCATAGCTCGGACCCATACGGGTGCCCATTGCCACCCTTTTATAGCGCTTTCCAGTTGCCAACCATTTTAACTCGCCCTCCCATCCCTTGGTGACATGTTCAACCTGGGCCTCCTCCATTGTCACAGTGACACCACAGGCAAAATAGAGGAACAACACTTCCTATTCCACTTCAGGAGCCGACAGCCTGAGGGTTTCAACGTGGAATTCCCTAGTTTCAAAATCTCCTCGCCCTCATCCCATGTCTAACCCTTCCTCTCATCCCCACCTTCTTGACCTGACACTACCTGTTCATCATCTTTCCCACTATCCGCCCCACCTGTTCCACTAACCAGAACCCACTGCCTGATCCACCTATCACCAGTCCATCGACCTTTCTCCAACCCCTCCCATCCTCCCTGTTGCCTTCTTGACCTGACACGACGTGTCCATCTTCTGTCCTACATATCCTCTCGCTCTTACCACTGACCAATCTCCACTACCCACTACTTGCATCCACCTATCACCATCCCACCTATCTTCCACCAGCCCCACCCCTCCTCCCTGTATTTATTTTCCAGCTCCCCACCTCCCCAGATCTGAAGAAGGGCCCTGACCCAAAACATTGACTTTCCTGCACCTTTGCTGCCTGACCTGTGTTCCTCCAGCTCCACACTGTATTGGATAGTGGTTGGATATTTCAATGATGACCACTGGTTTTCTTAATTTATTTCCTCTTGCTCTTTGGAAGACAGTGACTTCTTTCTGCTGGGTGTGCTTGCACGGCAACTGGTACTCCTCTAGTATTGTCTCCAAATTGCTTTTTACGTAATCATTGACAGTATTTGACCTTGAGCTGTGACTTCATTCTTGGCATCAAGAAAATCTTCCTATCAGCAAATGGATGAGGTTTCCTCTTTAGGATTTTAGGTGAATAATAGGTCCCTGTTATGATACTAGTAGTAATTGCATACTTGATGCCTTCAAGCTCTCACCAATTACAGCCTTCACACTTTTTCCAGACTGGCAAATCAATAAATCTCATATTTCCCTCACCTTGTTTAAAGTTAGGATCTATGAAGGAAATCAGAAGTTGCCTTGGTACTTAACACATGATGGTATTTTCAGCTTGTTCTTTGTCAAATATATTTGATAGTGTCCATCTGTGCTTAAATTTCTTGTGGAAGGACTATTTGACTCTGCCCTAGAACTTGGACATGTGGCCTGGTGAAGTATGTGTCCTTTCAGATGGCTGCTGGATTAGTTTATTTTAGTCTTTTCAGGTTTTTTGACATCAACCTAGACTTCTACCTATAATTCTTTATCTTTTGAAGTTGTGAATCTTAATAGAACCCTGGCATAATGCGGCTACACTACATGTGCTTGAATGGATATACTTAAAAAAATGTTCTGAAGGCCTTGTATTTAAGTTGGGGAGTCCCAAAGTGAAGTCATTAAGCCCACCTTAAGACATATCATATGAATTCCATAAATGTTTTCAATCTGTGTTTCATTTGTGTTGATCCATTTTTAGGCCTTGGCTTCAAATTTTTAGAAGTGCTTTCTAACTGTGTTTCAGGGCATCCTTTTACTTCAAACTATTCATGATGTACTCTTTGGTTAGCTAATCAGAATCTCTGTGGATCACAAAATTGCTCTGTTTTAGTTTTTGCCAAGTATTCTTGTGCCAAATGAACTTGACAAAATTTAAGCTAGCAAAGGTGGCCTTCTGTGATCCAGATGAAACAAAGCTGGTTCTGGTATGCACATTCAAGTGTTAATGTCTAAGCCTGTCTTTTACAAAAATTCAGAGGAAGTAATTCTGGAAAGACAGTAGATAGCAAGGTGTAGAGCTCGATGAACACAGCAGGCCAAGCAGCATCAGAGGAGCAGGAAAGCTGACGTTTCGGGCCTAGACCCTTCTTCAATTCCTACTGTCTCTGGAAAAACAGTAGGTTGGGTTGTATACTCAAACAATCCATTTCTGTTTGTAGTTTGTGCAAAGGAAATTGAGGGTCCTCGTTGCTAAGGCAGTTAACTTACTTGGTGTAACAAGGTCTAGAGCTGGATGAACACAGCAGGCCAAGCAGCAACAGAGGAGCAGGAAGGCTGACGTTTTGGGCCTAGACCCTTCTTCAGAAATTCACTAAATTCAGACATCCTCCAGCATCTGCAGTTCCTACTGTCTCTGAAACAACTTAATTGGTGTTTTCTGTTTCATACCAGTCCACAATGCAGGGCTAATGCATATGTGTCTACTTCTGATGGTGATGCACTAGACTTAGATGAACTGAATCACGTGCAGCAGAAAGAAGTAGAGAAAACAATGTTTGAAGAATGGGATCTTTGGAGAAAAAATTGTGGAATTCTTGATGGCATTTCATTAATCTAATTTAAAGATTTTGAGTCCCTTAGGAAGGACACTCCATAATCTGTCAGGAACAGTTCGTTTTTGAGATTTAGATGCACGTTACAAGGTATCTCAGTATGATTTTACCAAGTATATGAAGAAAATTAATTACTTTGTAAACCTAACTGGCTGGTTCCATAGCCTGGGCCATTTGAGGCAGAGAATATGAAGTGAAGCAATAATAGAGTCGTAGAGATGTACAGCACAGAAACAGACTCTTCGGTCCAACTTGCCAATGCTGACTAGACATCCTAAATTAATCTAGTCCCATTTGGCAGCATTTGGCCCAGATCCCTCTTGAACCCTTCCCATTCATGTACCCATCCAGATGCCTTTTCAAATGAAATTATACCAAGCCTCCACTGCCTCCGAAGTCAGCTCATTCCATACATGCACCATCTTCTGCGTGAAAAAGTTGCCCCTTAGGTCCCTTTTCAATCTTTCCCCTCTCGCCTTAAACCTATTCCTTCTAGTTTTGGACTCCACTACCTTGGTGGAAAGACATTGCTATTCACCCTAATCATACTCTTTTGATTTTATAAACCTCTGTAAGGTAACCCCTCAGCCTTTGCTCCCAGGAAAAATAGCCCCAGTCTATTCAGCCTCTCCCTATAGCTGAAACCTTCCAACCCTGGCAATATCCATGTAAATCTTTTCTGAACCCTTTTCAAGTTTCACAACATCCTCCTTATAGTAGGGAGACCAGAATTGAATGCTGTATTCCAAAAGTGGCCTAACCAATATTCTGCACAGTTGTACATGACCTCCCAATACCTATACTTAATGCACTGACCAGTAAAGGCAAGCATACCAAATGCCGCCTTCACTATCCTGTTTACCTGCGACTCTAATTTCAAGGAACTATGAACCTGCATCCCAAGGTGTCATTGTTCGACAACACTCTCCAGGACCTTACCATTAAGTGTGTAAATCCTGCCCTGGTTTGCCTTTCCAAAATGCAGCACCCCACATTTATTTATCTAAATTAAACTCCATCTACCACTTCTTGGCTCGTTTGCTCATCTGACCAAAAACCTGTTGTACTCTGAGGTAACTTCCTTTGCTGTCTACTGCACCACCAACTTTGCTGTGATCTGCAAACTTACTAACCATACCTCCTGCATTCATGTCCAAATCATTTACATAAATGACAAAAAGCAGTGGACCCAGCATTGATCCTTGTGACTCACCGCTGGTCGCTGGTCCCAGGTCTCCAGTTGAAAAAACAACCCTCCACCACCGACCTCTTTCAGTTACCTTCGAGCTAATATTGTATCCAAATGGCTAGCTCTCCCTGTATTCCATGTGCTTAAAATATTGAAAATTCCAAGGAAGAAAATGTTTGGGTATTGTTTCCTATGATTTTGACATCCCTAGCCAGAATTACTTTGCAGTAAATAGTGAATGACTGGTGCTTGCTGCTGCCTGCAAAAAAGCTGCTGTCAAAAATTTGGAATGTCCATTTATCCTATCCTGATGAGACTTTCAAATCCTGCGCAATCCAATAGGGACCTATGGTGCCCTATAACATAACCTCAGGTTTTAGGTTCATCAGCCATTTGGGTTGGTGAATTCTCTCCGACAACAAACCAGGAAGTAAAAAGTAAATGAACAACAATCATTTTTCAAATTAAACATTAGGGCAGTGATGAGACATTTAGGTAGAAGCTGAAATATCATGAAGTTTAATTTTTATTATTTTAAAAATAAATGGAGTGTTTATGATATGAGGCATGGCACTCCACATTTGTAATAACTGAAAATTCATGACACTGTAATGACGGAGACGGGGGCAATGATTGCCCTACCTTCTTTCCTACACCAGAATATGGGCGGGTTTTGAATACATCGCCCAACATATCGTATACAAAGTGTCCTGATTATAGAGGGTTAATGCCAAATATCATGCTGTGCAAATAAGAAAAACAAGCATCTTTAGCAAAGTTTTACCAATTGAACTAACATGAGAGAGAAATTTTGAAGGCAGAGAGAATAGCAAGAGGAAAAATATTTGTCAGATGAAAAGATGTCTAACAAAGCAATGGTTAGACTTATGAAAGAAAAATGACAATGATTGAGCCTGTCTTTCTATGGTTATCAGGCATTGGTTGCAAACTACCATTGACAGAAGGGAGTGAGAAGGGTAAATATAAATGTTACACTGTATTTGGTGAACTGTCATGTTTTCTGCTGTTCATCCTAACAGTTTCCATTATCAATACTAGTGTAGCACTGTTGTTTTGAATGTTTTGAAAATTATTCAAGAAGTTGATAGTTTCAATCTATGAAGTATTGGATGTGTATGACTATTCAGCAGATATAATGTTGCGTAGTTTTTAAACCTGCTCCTAATTGTCTTCATACCATAGTAATTACTTTTATTCCCTAAAGATCCAAATTGTTCTGAAACATGCCAATCTTGATTATGCTGACATCAGTCACAAAAGACTGTCAACTAACATTTCCTCATTGCTTAAAAAGTGAGAGGGGGAGAAATGGATCTAGAGGGCAGGCAATATTTTTTTCTCATTAATTTATTAACAGTACGATTCATGACATTTTGCAAGGTTTGAAATTTCCCAGGTCAACATGCAAATTTTACTGTCACTGTCTTCCTGTTTTTGGAGACCAAGTTTTTTTTGAGGCTTACAACTAATGAATTTTAGGAAGAGTAGTTCAATTATTGTGTCTTGCATTGAAATTTGGTGGAACTGCTGAGGTCCTAGAAGAAACAGGGCAGTGCTGGACATACTTTTTAGGGTACTGAGCTAGGTAAATGGTAGAAGTGTCAAGTGAGAGAGCATTTGAGTTATAATGACTGTAACACGCTGAGATTTAAGGTAGTCACAGAATAGGACAAAGGTGGACCAGAACTCAAGATTTTGAACAGCAGGAAGGTTAATTTTTAATATGATAAAAGCAGGATCTGGCCAAAGTGGACTGGTGCAGTTGCTTGTAGGAAAACCTACATCTGAGCAATGAAAGCCTTTCAAGAGGGAAATTGCGAATGTGCAGGGCAAACATATTCCTGTAGGGGTGAAGATAGGGACGAAAAATTTGAGAACTCTGGATATTGAGAAATGTAGAGGATTGGATAATGGAAAAAATAACTGAAGCTTATCATGGATACTAAGGGCTCAGAACACCAGAATCCCTAAAGGCATATAGAAAGTGTAGCGTCTTACTTTTTTTCAAAAAAACGTTTGCAAAAATGAGGAGGGTGTGCATGAAGAAACAAATTGACACATAAAAGAAAATCCTAAGGTGTTATACAAATATAATTAGGGTTTATATAAATATAATTAGGGGTAATATGATAACCAGGAAAAAAAGTAGGGTCCATTAGGGACCTAAACAAACCACGAGTGGAGGTTTTAATTGAGTATTTTATATTTGTATTCATGACAGAAAAGAGTGATGTAGGCATTTAAATCAACAAAGAAGACTGTCATATGCTTCAACAAATGAGGATTGAGAGTGAGGAGGTATTAGTGGTTTTAGTGGGCTTAAAATTGGTTAAGTCATTGGGCTAGATGGGTTGTATTCCAGGCTGTCTTTAGAGTCAAGGGAGAAGATTGCAGATTCTGATATCAATTTTCACATCCTCGCCAGACACAGAAGGCATGTCAGTGGACTGGAGTACAGTTAATGTGGTATCATTATTGGAGAATCTTGATGGGATTTAACGAGGGAAGTACAGGCCAGTGAGTTTAAAATCAGTGAGAGGGAACTTCTGTAAAAAAAAAAAAATGTTCTGAAGATCGGAATTAATCTCCACTTGGAAAGACAAGGATTAATCAAGGACAGGCAGCGTAGCTTTGTTGGATGGGAGGTTGGGAAGGGGGATCAAGTATGACATGTTTGTAATAGTTTTTCAGGAAGGTTACTAGCTGTATCGTTGATCGTGTAGCTATTATAATTGGCGTGGACTTCATTGGGGCTTTTGACAAGGTCTGTCATGGGAGATCCTATTTTTCTCTAGAGCTAGGGCCATATCCTGCAGTGTACCGTACGATTTTTTGCAGTTGACTTAATGCTTTTAATGGTGTTTAGGATAGTTAGAAATGTTAAATGTCGAGCTGTTTAGATCTCCTACCCTTAAAGAAAGAAATCAGTCATTGTTTATGGGAATAGAAAATGACTGGAAAGATTTTCTTTTAATAGCTGTTTATTGATATAACCCTTAGTGCTTTCATTTGTGCATTATTATTGCTTGACTATTTTTTAGAACCGATCAACATCGATCAGTGAACTATAAATGCACCGGATTGACAATTTGAAGAGTTTTTTGAAGGATTAGCTGTCTGATGTGGTTATAAATACAATTGATTGTTTTTATTGTGGATTAAGTACTTGAAATTTAAATGTATGGAATGGCCTTGTGATCTAGTCTTTTCTTTATATCCAACTTCTGTAATAGACATTTGAGACTTGGTTTTATTGCATGACTCCTGTGTTTTGCCCATGGTGGATAGTGGGTGAGTTTACATAGAGATTATAAAGAGCCATGGGATTTGGTTTGGTTGATAAGTTGGCACTAAGTTAGCATTGAAGTTATGAGGAGCCATTTCAAATGGGTCAGCATAAACGTTATGAATATAAAGGCCTGTGGTGGGTGTTTGAGAGTCATGGATTTGCATGAGTTTCCGTGTGTGGACATGGGGACTGACCAGAGGGAGTGGGTGTGAGGGTTATAGGGCCGAATGTTTATGAAAACAATTTGGAGTCCAGAGAGCTGAGACCTACCTTTTTAAGCAGGTCACCTCCACAACTGGCTGCCTTTGTCCACCTCTAATCTGGCGGAATCAGGTTCTGAAAGTAAAGTAATGCCACCTGGGAACCCCCCCCCCCCCACAGGATGTTGTGATAAGCTGGATTTCCTGGCACTGTGCATCTACTTCCGCAGGGGTGCTGAAATGCTTTTGATGGAGTTACCGGATAACAGAGGTCTCTGGCAAGTTCTCCAATTGTTGATCAATTTTCTTGTATATAAGTTGCAAGTTGTTTTTATTTATTTTCAGGTTTGTAGTAATGAACATAAGTAAAGGCAATTGCCTTGGTATTTACTAGCAGTAGAGCATCTACTTTCCAATTGTATCTTGAAATATTTTTAGAGCTACTCAATATTATATGCTCTTTATTAGCATGGTAGAAATTGGAGGATGTTTCAAAATGTGGAGAATGTAACATCTTACAGATATACTGTTAATTTGAATTCTGAGATGACTTCACTTCGACAACATTTGTGTTGATGTGTTGGCATAAGATAAAGAAGTAATGCATTTACCAACTGGCTTTCATCACCTTCTTATATCTCCAAGCAGTTTATAGCCAATTGTGAAGTGGTAAACGGGAGAACCAAAGTCCCGTTGACAGCAATACTAAATAAGTTGCCAGTTTATAACTAGGATTTTCCAGTTTGCAGTGAACCGGTGGCACGGTCCATTTATTACCGTTGCATTTATCCATAAGCTTTCTATTGTCCCTTGCACTGAAATTTACAATTATTAGCAACTGAGTCCAGTGCAACATCCTCTCTAAGGCTTCCAGCAACTGTGAGAAAAGGACCAGAGACTGCTTCTCCTTAACCAGTAAGATCAAGGAATCTTTACTGAGCCATGCTGAATTCGAACAGAGAAATATAAGAATTTGGACAGTTGAATGACAAATCACTTACAGGCAGCAAAACAAGGAGGTGGATAGAAAATTTGAATTGTGAGCGTTTTTTAGAAAAAAAACAAAATAGGTAAACATTTTTTGAAAAATCAAAGCTTCAAAAATAATTAGTGTGAAGAAATGAAATTCCGTGTTTATGAAGGTGTTTGTTTGTTTATCAGTGATACCTTCCTTCTTGCCCTTCCATTTGCTTCATTGTTGTCTCTTGGCTAGATACTCTTATAGTGAAGCTTTTGGAACAGTATGTGCAACAATAGGAAAAGCGGCTTTCTACACATGTAGAACTGCCCATGTGTTATTAACTCTTCAGTCATGCTAAGTGTCAATAATGTCACTGTTATTTTTGCAGCAAAATCTGGGCCAACATATTTAAGGGATTGTTTGAGAGATGAATGTTGGCCAGGACACCAGGAGAACATTCCTGCTGTTCAAGAAGGAAACTCAACATCTCAAAGGCGATGAGGAAAGGACAATAAATGCTGGCCTGGCTAATAACCCTCCATCCAACAAATTTATTTGTAATACATGAGGGACCAGATCGAGCCTCAATGTCTCATCTGAATGGATGGCTTTTCCTACAATACAGGATTACCTTAATATTGCTCGGCAGCGTCACACTATACTTGGTGCTTTATGATGCAGTCAGTGGAATGGGCCTTGCACACAGAGTGTTCTGACTGAATTCAGACTGCTAGCTACTGTTCAGTAATGCTGAGACCTAATGTAAATGCAAATGTACACATGGATACAACTTAATAGGTGGACAAGAATAGAACATCAGTATCATCATTCCAGAAGATATTTTATATCATTGAAAATTAAAACATTTGTAGTTCCATATGAAATAGTCATTCTAATCTTGTTTAAGCAATTGACTGTAGCAGGTGAGCCAGTGGACAGAGATTTCTTGCAATTTGCACTAGAGCTTGCTCAGATCTCAGCAAAGCATGCAAAGTGGCTTTTCATTAGTACTGACTTAATTTTTTAGTTAAGGGTATGTTGGTAATTTTGGTTTTCATACTATAATTTTTATACTTGTGCCTACATTTCATTTTGAGACGTATTGTTACAGTACTAAAAGTTTGAAAGATTTGTTATAAAGTACACTGTAGAGTGTGATAATTATCAAATTTACTTTAGCGTTTATTTTTGTCAAGACCATTGTTGAAATATTTCACAGAGAGATTGTGTATGATCAGTAAATGAAAGTTTCTGTTCTGATTTCCTATTAAATCTATGTTCCCATCACAGCAGACTGGTAATGAGATAAGGATTTATCATTTGAGATTTTACATCCTGTATCAAATTGACTAAAATGATTTTGGTCATTTGTTGTATCATATTTGTTGTTACCTGTTGTAAATTGTTGTGAGAGAAATGTAGCATTCGATACAAAGGATGTAGTAAGATGCAGTCGAGGCTTCGAAGGCTGTGATGTACAATCCACATGGTAAACCAGACCTTTCTAGTTTTACTAAACTGTAGTTGGCATTAAGGAAAAGAAAGTCCAGGAATATCATTAAAACATTTGGCACACCATTTACATTTTTAACGTTAAGGGTTGAGCTGTTGATTCATCTTGCAGACTTCTAAGAAATAAGATACACTTGTAAGATGCCTGTACGAAGCCTACAAAAAAATTAAACTACGAAGCAATAAGGGACCTGTACGAAAATTCAGAATTTTTAAAGTGGATTTTGATGAAATTCTTTTTCAAAGATATAGTTCACTACTTTGACAAATTTACTTCGGCGGAAGTTATGTTTAAGTGGATTATGATTAAAGTGAGCAGGATGTGCTGGCATCTTTCTATTAAAAAAAACCAGAATGAACAAATCTTCGTTGGGCTGTCCAGAATTTAGCACCATTTGAGCATCTTCTTTTTTTGAATTTTCCTTACACTATCATTGGATGTTGAAGCTGTCAATTCTCCTTTCCTGTAGAGAATGTCATTACCTGAATAATTCCACTGATGTTAAATAGACATTTTCACTTTGTAATTGTAAGCAACTTGATATGAGTTAGTTTCAAAATTTCTTACATAACCTGTTTATTCATTCCATTGTGCTAACAACAAACAAAACAGAAAGAAGTGACTGTGATAAATTAGTAAATATGCTTAGAGGTATTGTAAGATTTACAGAGATTGAAGGAGAATATTTAGTTGACTCATTGTGTTTCTGAGAAGGGTTTTATATCCAATATTACATTCAAATCAGTCAGTCAGCTGGTCCCAATATTTCTACTCTGATATTTCTATTCTAGGAGTGCTTGCATTTTGTTCACTATGACCTACAAAGTCACTATAAGATTTGTTAATGGCAACATTTCAGTTGTCACTTCTTGTTCAATATATTAAAAGTTTAAAAATAGCACTTTCTCTTGTAGGTAGTAGCCATTTTGGAATTAAGATTGAGATCCTCAATATTATTTTTTTAAAATGGTTGCCGTAACATCCTTGGATTGCTGTAAGGGAAAAGCACAAATTATTTAAACATTCTTAAAAATATAAACTAAATTGAACAACTTGTACTATTTTGAAAAGGCTAATAAATTTTCACCATGGCTTTGCTTTTATAAATTAAACGAGATTTATATTTGTGACACAATCATGGATGAGTAAAAAGTTTCAGCTTTCGCTTTTTAATATGAAATTTCCAATCTGCAAAGAATTTAGTTTAAAAGAAACACTCTAAAAGTACTTTTGGAGGAAATTAACAAAACAAACAAAATTATTCAAGAAAGAGAATCATTTTTCTTTGGTGTTGATGGAATTTAGTCCCCTAGTCTTCTAAACAGATTGGATTCTGCCTACAGACAGCATGATTGCTTTGTTTGGCTTATTTAACATTTGAAACTTGTCATAGAATCATGTTTGCAAATGATCTGAAGTACTTTCTTGCGTAATGATTGTGCTATCAGAATTGTAGAGAACTACCAAAATGCATACTACTAATTTAATATTTAGATCTTTTTCAACCTTACAATGAACTACAATAATGCACCTATGGAGTCTTAATTTTGCACAGCTTTGCACAAATTAAATCTAAAGGTCTTTCCTTCAAATTATTCAACTGTTTTGCAGTTTGCATTTATTTTCAGCAGTTGAGCTTTAAGCTGTCAAAGTATGGAGTCATAGACCTTGATCAAATGAATGACCATTGATTGATAATGTTCTCGGATGTGTTAGCATACATCCTGTATGGTTTCACAGTATGGTACAGTGCTGGTAATTTTATTGCACATTATTGTTTCAATTATGCTAGGGTGATGTACACAAATGAGGATAAGGAATGTTGAGCACGAAACACTCTTGCTTGACCACTTGACAAATGAAGGAGTGACCTTAAAAGGTGAATTAGGGAATTAAATGCTTGTAATAGTCTTCCTGTGCATTTCAAATTTAAACATTTAATCATTTATGTAGATTAGCAATTTCAGACGGAAGGGAAGATCTCATCTGGGAAGAGTTGTTTCTTGCTGAGTGAACATATTCCGAAATGTTTTTCCCCAAAACATCTGACTTGGCCTCTGAGTAATTTTTCTGCAAATTTCCAGAGAATTTTTTTTGGCAAGAGAAAAAAATTCAACTACACTTCCATGCAGAGCAACCTAACATTAATGTTGAAATGTTTAGCAGTTTATAATTTCTAATTTGAGATGATACAAAAACTAAATGTGGAAGTTATAATGTAGAATCAGGATTTGGAAAAAAAAAGTTAAAATACTGCAGGAATGAAATAGAACCCCAAGGTTTTTGGAATACTGCAGGTTTGTTATCTAAAGAATGAAGACAAGGCCGTGTTCAGATGTAAGCTTTCATCAGAAGTGACAAGTTTGCAATTCCTCTGTGAAAGGACTCTTCACTTGTTAATTATCCCTTCCCTACCTCATTTCCTTAGTTTCCAGTTCTACATATAAAATAGTAGCTTATCTTTTGTTTAGCGGTGCTAATGAATCAAAATTAAAGGTGATACTCGTGGTGTTTACTATTACTTATGCACAACTGGTATGGTGACTTCAGCGAAAATGCAAATACATGTTCAGTAGCCAAAGGTTTCTGCTTTATTTGCACTTATTCATAGGTTTCTGAAAATGGTATTGCACTACCTGGTTCACCCTTGAAATACACTGAATGGCATGAACTTGCTGTAATTGTGCAGTACATATGAACTAAGCTGCATGTGCCCCTCCAAGCCACTCACCATGTTGATTTGGAAGTACATTGCTTTTCCTTCACAGTTTCTGGGTCAAAATCCTGGAATTGACTCCTTCAGGGCATTTGTGGATCAACTTATAGCACGTGGACTGCAGCAGTTCAGGAAGGCAGTTCACCATCGCCTTTTCAAGGGCCAGTAGGGAAGGGCAATAAATGCTGGCCAGCCAGTGATGCCCAGGGAGTGGATTAAACCTCGCTTCAAAAAGTTAATTTTGTCGTATTGAGTCTAAATACCCTTTTAAATATGTTGGAGTGTAAATTGTTGGCAGTTGCTATCTTTGGCACTAAAAGGGAGCTGTTACAAAACAGAATTTCATGGGTTAATTGTTTGAGATTTTTAAAGGTCAAATTTAAAATAAACTTTTACTTTTGTCATTTTTTTTCTTAGATGCAAAGCATGATTAGTTTGTTCTGTACCTCGTTTGACACTGAATCAATCCACTCTTAATTTACACTTCAACCAATTTACTGTCAATTTCACAATCCCTCAACTGATTTTAAAAGGTTGAACAGTTGCTTGCCTTCTTCGCTCAGGCACCAGATATCCATTTTGTTTCAATATGACTTCATTGGCTTTGACTTTTAACAAATTGCCACACTAAAACAATTAAACAGGCAAGCCCAACTAATAACAGATGGTGATTAGATGCCCTGTCGCAAAATCTAGGCTGCATATTTCCAATTTTTTTTTACAAGGTACAACTAAATTGGCATTTTTAGCGATCCATTACAGATCGGAAGTTTTGCCCTCTCTTCTTTGGCATGAAAATTGATTTACTGCTTGTATTGTTTGAGGTGACAGACACTTTCTACCTTTTCTACTTTGAATTTCCTCAGTTATCACTGTCCTAAGTTCCAGGGAAGCGATGGCCAAATGAGGCATCAAGGAGCCCTTGCAAAACTGGAATCAGTGGGAATCAGGGCAAACTTGCTTGTTGTTTTGAGTTAGACCTGGCACATAGGAAGTTGGTTGTCGTTGCTGGAGGACAGTCATCTCAGCTCCTGGAAATCTGGATAGTGTCTAAGGGCCCAACTATCTGCAGCCTCTTCATCAATGACCTTCCTTTCACCATAAGGTTAGAAGTGGGAATGTTAGCCAATGATTGCATAACATTCATCATTTGCAGCATCTTGGACACTGAAGCAGGTGACACTCAAATGCAACAAGACCTGAACAATATCCAGGCTTGACCTGACAAGTGGCAAGTAACATTCATGCCAGACAAAAGCCAGGCAGTGACTACCCCCAGTAAGAGACAACCTAATCACTGCCCTTTGATATTCAATGGCAGTGCCATCACTGAATCTACCACTATCAACATCCTAGGTGTTACCAATGACCTGAAACTGAACTGGAGCAGCCATATATTTACAGTGGCTATAGGAGCTGATCAGAGGCTGGGAATACTGCAGTGAGTAACCTGACTCCCCAAAGCCTGTCCACCATCTACAACACTCGAAGTTTGACATTATCCAGGGCAAAGCAACCTGCTTAATTGGCACCAGATCCACAAACATCCACTCCTTCCACCACTGACACTCAGTAGCAGCATATGTATGATCACTGCAGAAATTCACCCAAGATCTTTCGTATTTTCCAAACCCATGACCACTTCCGTCTAAAAGCAGATACGTGGGACCACTGCCCACCTACGTGTTACCCTCCAAGCCACTCCCCATCATGACTTGGAAATGTATTGTTGTTCTTTCACTGTCGCTGGGTCAAAATCTGGAATTCCTTCCCTGATGGGTTTATCAGTCTATACAGCACGTGACTGCAGCAAGAAGGCAGCTTACGACCACCTTCTCAAGGAGCAACTGGGGCGGGCAATAAATGCTGGTCAGCCAGTGATGCCCACAAGACAATAAAAAAAAACAAATTTATCCAACTCGTACAAGAATATGTATTCACTTTCTCATATAAAGTGAAAAAAGTGACATAAACTCATGTTTCTATCTTTATATTTAAAAACTACCAAAGATTCTTGGAGATGGGAATGTAATTGATTAGTAAAGCAAAGACAGCAGTACAGTTAGGACATTGTGATGCCTTCTGACACTCTTCAACAAATACCTGTCTACCAATGCAAACAAATGGAAATTTTAAACAAATTAGGTTGAACAAAGGCCCCTGTAAGACGAATAAGGAGAGATTTTTTAGTATATGTGTTTTTGTGCCAAAATGTAGAACATCTTGTTACATTTTGTTTTATTTCCTTCTTTAAGTCATCGATATTGAGTGGGAAGGAGAGAAGAAATTTCAAAAGTAGTTATTATTTAAAATATTTTTGTTTTTTTGACATAGCTGAACTACTTAGAAAAGTTTAGTTTTTTTTATTAGAATTTATATCATGTTTTATATCATAAAAATATTCAGATATTCTGAGTGTGTTTTGTGTGTTTTGTGTATTTTGCATATATCTGGGAGATGCCAAGCAACTGAAAGGGTGATGGTTTTCTTTGCATTTTGGCAAACATTTCGCTCTGGTTCCTCTTGAGCAGCTCAACTGTCCCATGAGGGAGAAATGATTAGACAGTGAAGGTCCATGAATGAGCAGCAGCAAGCAGCCATGTAAACATTTTTATTCAGTGAACTTGTCCAGCTTAATTTGCATTAGCGACAAGTGTAGCCAATGCCACTATTTGTTAGTTTAACTCTTCAAAGGAGGAATATTATTTTTAGCTTATTACTGATGTAATTTTACATTGCTTCTGTTTAATCATCTTGACGTTTGAATAAATTTGCCAGTTTATAACCTAAGCTGAAGTCTAACCAAGTGCTATTTTACCACCTTCAAAGTTGAGTCAGGTCAAATGAGATCATATGATCTAAACCATGAACTGAAATATTGGGGCAAATGTTTTCTGGGCTCTTTATAAATTATTGTGCAATTGAACAGGTAAAATACATTCCTGAACGTATGGAGCAAGGCTTATCTGAACGTGTTCGGAGATTCTAAATGTTTGATATGTAGAGTAAAAACTTGGTTTCCACAATGGGTATCAAGACTTTTAAACTTTCCTTTATAACTTGTAATTATTAACTTAAAATAAACAAAGTATTTCTAAATCATTTTGTTTTAAACTTTAGGAAGGTATAGATTTCTTTTTAATAAACTTGTTCAACAAGATCACAGTTAAATCACCAACAACGCATTTTTGAAGAAGAGTCAGAATGAGCTCAAAACATTAACTATGTTTCTGTGTCCCAGATGCTGCCAGACCTCCTGAATTTTTCTGGCATTCTGTGCTTGTAACATATTTATATAGTGCTATTTGAGCAAGAATTTCTGTGTTTTATTATGGAAAAGGAAGAAAAAGGTGATTGAAACTAACCATACTGAAGTGTTGAGAAAATTGGATGTTCTAGTTTGGAACTTGAAGGCACAGTAGATGATAAGTTTTCTTAGAAATTTGAAAGGAGAAAGTGGTAAAGAAGCTACTGGTTAACAAGCTCAGGAGTGAATGAGTGAATTGCCATCAGTGTTACAGTGGAGAAATTGATAAGCCATGTTGGAGTAGTGGTCCATGTGGAGATGAAAACTAAGTAAAGGATGTGAAGAATGAGTGGGTAAGCAAAAATGATTTGAAAGCTAGAATTTGTAACTAAAGTAGAACACTGCAAATTTTGGAAATCTGAAACAAGAACAGAAAACGACAAAACAAATTTGTAGTAGTGTTTGAAATTTTAATGTGATGAGAAAGGTTGCTGGACCTCATTCAGTATTGTAGATGAAAGTGAAACAAATTGCTTTGCCACAATGCAGTTTAATAGCCCATGCTGTTTGGAATCTAGTGCTTTGTGTGGCCTCCATGGGAAGGCTACTTTAGTTTTGTTTCAGCTTGGCATTGTCAGGTCACTCACCACATGACATCAAAAGTTCTTTCGTTGATTCCCAGGTCATTTTATAAACTGAAGCTGAATCTATTTGCATTGTACAGGAAATTAGACATTTCTCTCCTACTATTATTAAATTTTCTCTTTATAATTTTGGTTTACTTTTTCAGTTTGAATGAACAATGGTCCTGGTTATATAGCATCTTGTATAGTTGGAAATGCATGAAAATAAAATATATGTACATATTCTTGTAAATTTGGAGTTATGATTTTGTGTGTTCTTGGGCAAAGCTGCAATTTAGGGACAGGTATTGCTCCAGTTTTGTTTTATACATAAACCCTTTCATGTACTTAATTTTCGTTTGATATAATTGCATTGTTTAAAGAAAATCAGAATGGAACATCATTTTTTAATAATGTAGTAGCGCTAGATAGTGTGGTCTATATGTAAAGCCTTGAAATGATATACATTACCCATTTAGTATATTTGAGAGCTTGCTATTTATTTGAACCCAAAGGAGCCCAAAAACAAATGAGCTCATGATTGCTTTGGTCCTTCACTGCGGGTTATTTTTATGAAGTTGGAACTGATTACTCAAATCATTTCATTTTCCTTGTTATTGAACATGATTCTTTTTACAATGCTCAATACAATGCAATTGGTGCAGCTTATTTTTAGTGTGAAACTTTTAATTAAAAATGTCTTTTTCTGATACTTAATCAGTATAACCTTGATCTTCTTTCAATTCCACTTGAATTTTATTGGACTGTGTGAAAAGTTACTTGTTTTTAATCTATGACTGGCTGATAAAATCAATAGCATGGATATACAGATTGCTGCTCTGGAGAGGATGTTTTGTTAGGTGTATTTCTCCCTTGGAAAATCGCATTTTGAAATGTTTCTTGTGAAATTGTAGTCAATGTTTCTATCAGTTTATGGAAATACACGTGAGGACCTGAATTCCACTTTTGCTGGGAAAAAAAATAGATTTCCATTCCAATTTTCAGAGTTTTTATTTTCATTATATAATTGCTGTGATAATTTGATGTTAAGTAAAACAGCTGACCTTGCAGTACTGTTATATAGTGGGAAGTTCTGCAACTGATTTAGCATCCAGTAGCAAAATCTAGCTGTTCCAGCAGTTAAAGCCACAAAATGGTTGACTTTCTTGACGTACTCAACTGAGTATAGTCAAAACATTAAATCTGATCCTCTGAGGCTACAGAAATATTTAATAATTCTGTGTGGGGTGATATAGTTGAAAATTATTCTTCTACATAGAAGCTTCTCGAGATTTAGAAGTTGGTTGGTTTATGGGTCTTAGACTAATCATCCTTGATTTTTTTTTTGTTTTTGAGCTTCAAGTTTTGAATGCTCCATTGTTAGGTTAAAAAACATTTTTCTCTTGCTAATACATTTTATATTGGTATTGGGAGTTCAGAGTATCTGATGGTTGAAATATTGCTGACTAAACCAAGCATTCATGTAATTTACTTTTCAGCACAAAGACTCCGCAATATTGAAAATCCTGGATGATTTACTAATTGACAATTTTAAAATGCCAGGTTACTGTTGAATAAAACTGTATCCATAATGTCATGCTTTCTCACTGAACATTGGAAATCTGTTGATGAGCTATATACTGGATAAGATATGCTTATTTGGAATTATGCTTGACAGGAGTCTGCTGGCCATTTGCAGGTCAAAGACATTACCAGATGTTGAAAATAACATATTGTAAGGATATTTTCTTTAAGTATTATTTTGCAAACATTATAATCCAGTTTTTCTTGGAATGTACATGAAATAGGATGTTTGTCTAACTCAATAAAATTTGTTTGGTTTCAAAGCAAAGTGATTCACTCAAGTTCATTCAGGGATGTGTTTACATCAGCTATTTTTAAAAGTAAGGTTTAATAAAAGCATAAATCTGATTTCAATAGGTATATTCGTACCATTACTCACAGTATGTCATATTCTGTATTCTAGAAATCTACCACAAAAGAGGAAGGGAATAAGTGAATTTTGCAGATGCTTAAATTGGAATCATCTCAAGATTTTTCTTTCAGTGAATCATATTAAGTCAAATTATTTTCAGTTCCTTGTTGACTTCAGATAAGAGAACATAGGATTTTGTAAATCAACCTTGTTTTTTTCCAACTAAAATGAACAATTTTTTTCCCCTTTGTCCAATCCTTCCACAAGCTTACTTTTAAGTTTAGTTATTTGATGGCCACCAGTTCCATGAATTGCTGATACTTGTGCAAGTTATAAGCAATCTCACTAAAACTAAACTGATATGTAAAATCTGAACATACAAGTAGAGGTCATACCCCCTGTGAAATTCTCTTGGGTTAAGGGCCTTTTTTTTGCTGTAGGCCCATTATAATCTCAAGACTGGGGATATTATGGTTATGCCGATGCAATAATGCAAGTGTCTTCAGAAACCTTGTACTTTGAGCTTTTTAATCTTTGTGCGATTATCAGTTACTTTGAATTTGAGGGTGAAAGGTAGCATTTGGTCCTCTGAAGCTGTAACTTGTAACATTTTAGTTGATATTCTTGGGGCCTAAGAATTAACCTGAACTTAATTCTTTGTGTTTATGTGCTTGTGCACAGTAACATCAAAGTTCAAGCATGCAGGCAAACAGAACCCTATTTATACAAGTACAGGTAAAGAGGTACTTTCATCTGTCAGCATGGAAATTGGAAACTGCTTTCAGATTGGAAATTTGGAGTTGCTGCCTTTTAACATAAATAGTATTGATGGAGGACCAGGAATCTGATTTTTTTTATTCCGGGTAAAAATGCCTCAGAAAATACTATCCAAGATAAACAGTCAATCTACAATTAATTAACTATTGCTAGAACTGCGTGAAACAAAATACAAACCTTGTTTATTACACTGCTCTGAGATTTCATTGGGGTATCATACATAGACAATATGTAAAGTTTTTGTTTTGCCTTCCACTAGTTTGACAATTCCTTTTGTAATTAACCTGTGGGGTTGAAATACTGTTACCAGTTTAAACTGATGTGCACCTACACGACATTGGGAATTGTCTTGGGACTGGTCTCATTTGGACTAGTACTAACTTATACATGGAATAGAATGATTGAGAATGGGTTTTTCTCAGTTGGAAATTAGATTTTAGATCTGAACTGACGAAGTGACAGTTTAGAGTTGACGTTGACTTACTTTCGAATATCAAAGTCGGATTTTCTTCAGGTTCACCAATTTTAGAGGTTCCGGATAACATCAGAAATGGTACATACGTTTACTTTTCACTGTAGCTGCTGTGGTTTTAAAACATAAAAGTGCCTGGTCAAATGTAAAAATGTTGTGTAAAATTTGGTGGATTCATGGTATTCCATCCCTTGCAATTGGTATCCAGGCCAAAGAGATTTTAAAAATCCATTTTATGCTGTAGATTTTATATTTGGTCTCAAAAGCAGCAATATGTGGATGACAAAATTAAACAATTCCGGTTGTATATTTGAGTCATGATATCCTGAAAAAGAAATTGTTGCCTGTTTTCTTCCATCCCTTGCATATAACGGTCTATAATCGCATTAGCTGTTTTCTAAGATAAATTAAAGTTCAAATTATGTTCCTACTTAAATACTTGTAAGAATGTAAGAGAGTTCAAAGGAAAAAAGCGTCTATCTTCCATTCAAAAATTATCACTTTAGGACTTAACAGTCACTATTTAAATATATGCATAGTTTTTATGTTCTTAAGTTAGTGTATTACTTATATTGGTACATGTGCTCTCGGTAATGAGGTGACCTGTGGGTGACTGTGTTAGACTTGTGCCTGCGTTCCTGCTGTAGTTCATGAGAATCACTAAATCTGGTTGAAGTTCAACAAGCTATATTGTTTCCTCTGCAGTCATTGTTTGTTACTCTTAAGATCTTCATGGGGATGTGAATAACCCTGGGTTCCATTTTACTGCAACTCGCCTTCTCTGAACACCCATCGCCTTCTCCACCTATGCTGTAGCTACCAAATATGAGTACATCACAGATTTCTTCCCTTACCGAGTTGAAGTTTCCATGTAGTTGCTTATGATATATCTTCCCCTTTGCCTTGTCCTCACACATTCTTCCACTTTAGCCTCTAGAGTCCTACTTCCTTTTAAGCACCAGTTTAATTCTGATAATCAAAAGTGCCACAATTCCAAATACCGAAGGAGATAATTCTGCCCATTGTATCAGAATTGACTCCCCAACATAATTCACTGAGTACCCATTCCCTGGCAGTCCCCCTGATAACCCTGCATGCTGCAATTAAGCCCGTCTCCACCTCACCATTCAACAGTGCTTTCCAGGCCTTAAGCATACACCGTGTAAAAGTTACTCCCTCCAAAACTAATATATGCCTCTTGCAGCGAGGCCCAAAACAGAACATAACACTCAAGTTGAAAGATGTTGAAGGCTCTATTAAACTGAAGCGTGTTATATTTCAGAACAACACTCTGTCCCCCAGCTCCCTGCCCCAACTGGAGCTAAAAATCTGTGGAGGAGGCAGCGTAGTGGTATGGTTGCTGTGTCCTGCAAAGGCTTCCTTATTAACATCTGGGGGCTAATCCCAAAAATGGGAGATCTGTTAGTCATACTCTCAAATTCAAATCTCACAGTTCATGCGTCAGATAACGCCATCATTATCCCTGGGAATGTCCTGTCTCACCAGCAGGACACGCCCAGAAGAGGTTACTACACAGTGGTAGAAAGTGAGGAGGAATTTAGCCTAGGATTCCTCAACCTTGACTCTGGACCCTGATGTCAAATCGAGGCAAGGAAACCTCCAACTGACTACCATTTACTGCATCTCTTTGGCTGATGACTCAGTACTCCTCCATTTTATTTTGAACACTATTTGGAGTAAGTACTAAGAGTGGAATGGTGCAGAATGTATCTGGGTGGGGAACTTCACTGTCCATCACCAAGAATTGTTTGGCTTCACCACCACTGACTGAGCTGGTTGAGCCTGAAAAAATGCAGCTGCTAGACCTGGTCTGTGGTAGGTGATTGAAGGAAACATTAAAAGGGAAAAAAACGTACTTGAGATCATTGTCCCCAATCTGCCTGCCCCTGTTGCATCTCTCTGTGACAGTATCAGTAGAGTGACCACTGCACAGTCATTGGGTGTTAACCTCTGTCTTCACACGGAAGATATTTTCTCTTGTGTGTATTACCACCTTGCTAAATGAGATAGACTTTGAACTCATGCAGCAACTTAAGACTGGGCATATGAGAGACATTGTGCACAATCATCAGTAGCATATTTGTACTCCAATGCAGTCAACAACCTCATGGTCTGGCAAATACTCCACCCTGCCTTTGCTGTCAAGGCAGGGGATCAACCCTCGTTTAACGAAGCGTATGGGACATCATGTCAGGAGTCGCATAAGCAACAAGTAATAGGTGGGGTGAGGGATTTCATAACTATTGGATTAGGCCTCAGCTTTGCAGTCCTACAACATGCAGTTGTCAGTGCTGGTGGATAATTAAGCTACTCACTGGAGGAGGAGTCTCCACAAATACACCCATTCGTCAATGATGGGGGTCCCAGCACATCAGTGCAAAGACAAGGCTGAAGATTTTCATCAATGTTCATCCAGAGGTGTTGAATAGATGTTGCATTTCGGCCTCTCCAGAAGTTGCCAGCATCACAGGTGTCAGCCTTCAAGCCATTTTGATTCAGTCCACATGATATCAAGAACTGACTGTAGGCTGTGTTCCTGTTTTTTTTCCCCCTTCTGTATTAACCTCCTGAGGCTCATGCTAGCAGCGCTTTCCAAAGTCAGTGCTAGGAACAGAGTCCACACATTTTGGACCTGCTGTGTAACTGTGCAGTCTAGAGAGACTGTTGATTGCAGACACTGGATACTGCAAAGAATATAAGCCCTGACAACACTTCAGTAATAGTACTAAAGACTTGTCCCCAAATCTTACGATATCCCTAGTCAAACTGTTTCACTTCACTTATGACAGTGACGTCTATCTGACAAATGGAAAATAGACTGTTATGCAAAAGGTACGACAATCCAGTCCAGCTAATTACTGGCTTGTTGGTCTGCTCTTGATAATCAGTAAAGTGGTTGAAGTGGTTATCAAAAGTGCAATGTTCATGCTTAGCAACAATCTGCTCGCTGAAACTTTTCCATTTTAAAATTCTGTTAGACATGGGCACCACTGGCTGGCTACCATTTATTGCTCATCCCTAGCTTCCTTTGATCTGAATAGCTTGCTTGGTCATTTCAGTGGGTAGTTGAAACACTACCTCATTGCTGTAGCTCTGGAGTCACGTGGGCCAGACTAGGTGAGGATGGCTGATTTCCTTCCCTGAAGGACACTAGTGAGCTAGAAGGGTTTTTCTGACAATCAGCAATGGTTTCATGATCATCAGTAGATTCTTAATTATCTTTAAATTGAATTCAAATTCCACCATCTGCCATGGTGGGATTCAAACCTGGGTTCTCAGAACATTACCTGATTCTCTGAATTAATTGTCTTGCGATAATACCACTGAACCGCTGCCTCCCCAGTTTGGATTCCATCAGATACACTGATCTCCTGACCTCATTACAGCTTTTATTTAAAGATGGACAAAAGAGCTGAACTCCAGAAGTGAGGTGAGTGATTTTTCTTGACAATGTATTTGACTGAGTGTGGTATCAAGGAGCTCTAGCAAAGCTGAAATCAGTGGGAATAAAGTGGAAAGCACACTGCTGGTTTAAGCAATGAAGGAAGATGGTTGTGGTTGTTGGAGGTCAGTCGCCTTAGCTCCAGGACATGTCTGCAGGAGTTCCTTGGGGTGGTGTCCTAGGGCTTAACCATTTTCATCTGCTTCATCAATGATCTTCCATCCATTATAAGGTCAGAAGTGGGGATGTCAACTGATGATTGTACAATGATCAGCATTCACAGCTTCTCAGATAGCAAAGCAGTCCATGTCCAAATGTATTAAGATCTGAACAATATCCAAATTTGTGCTCAAAAGTGGCAAGTAACTTTTGGACAAGTGCCAGACAATAACATTCCCTTGATATCTGATGGCATTACTATTGCTATAATCCCCCAGTTATCAACAAGATGCTGTTATCCAAGAGCTGAACTGTTTGAGCCTCATAAATATTATGGTAACGAGCAAGTCAGAGGTTAGGAATTCTGTGGTGAGTAACTTGCCTCCTTTCACCTTAATGCCTTTTCACCTTTTACAAGGCAAATATCAGGAGTCTGATGGAATTCTCATCCTATCCCCAAACTTGCCTGAACGAGTGCAACTCCAGTCACAAGAAGCTTGACACCATCCAAGGCAAGGCAGCCCGCTCGATTGGCACCACATTCAGATGCACTGCAGAAATTCACCAAAGCTTCTTAGACAAATGCCATCTGGAACTCCATATATACAATGCCTATAGATGTCATTCCCCAGTCTTTCATGTTGGTGTACTGCTCAAATAGGTTAATTAGATAAATCAGATATGATCAATCCTTCAAACATCCTGTTCACAAAAATCAGTATAAATGTATCCTGGCCAGTTACTGACTCCTCTGAACTGTTGAGTGTGGAATAAGTGGCACTTACTCCCTAATAACCAAGTAACCACTGGTCAGTTTGGGTTCTCCCAGGAGCACATTGCACCAGCCCAAAATATAATTGGTCCAGATATGGTGGGCATAAACTGAATAAAGATATGAGGTCAGAGTGATTATCCTTCGCATGAATGCAGCATTAAACTGAAGATGATATCAAATATCTTCAGTAAAACCGATTCCTTAAGATCGACATGCAATATTTGCTGGTAATTGGAGTTAATAGCTGTTACAAATGAAAGTTGTCAGAGACCACTTAACTCAGCCAGCAATCTAAGTCATCTATCTTTAGCTGTTTCATTAGTGAACCGTCCATCCAAAAGGCCCAATAATGAAGCAGTCTGCAACCTGTGCAGAAAGACCAGGGCAGTATTGTCTTCACTGATGTGGTAGCTGACATTTGTGCTACATGTACCAGTAAACAACCATTTCTGACAAAAGATTTACTTGTCTTGGCATTCAGTAATGCACCATTGCCCAAACTTCCCTCCAACCTCAGTAGTCAATCGATGATTCTCCATCATTTCCACACGTTCAGTGATTCTCCAACCAATGGCACTCTCCCCTCCACTTCCTTTGCAACATTATGAAGGGATTGCTGCTAATACCCTAGTCCACTTTCCTTCCCATAGTTCCTTTTCATTTAAGTGCAGGAAATGTGACACTTGCCCTTTTTACCTACTCCCCTTCTCAAAGGCCCCAAACACTCCTTCCAGTTGAAATCGTGATTTACTTGTCCATTTTTCATTTTAGGCTACTTGTATTGACTATTCATCAATGGACTGGTTGACTGCTTTATGCAACATTTTTGTTCACTCTTATGTGGACTCCACGTGTGCTTTCCAAGACACATCACTGGACAAACGTTAGGTGCAAGGAAATTATTAGTGTTCGTTTTGCTAAGCTTGAGAATGTGAGGCCACTTGTCTTACTGCCTCAGTTGTAACAATTTCATCATACATCAGAAATCAAACTTGAAGCTTTTTGTTTTGTGAATTGTAGCAAAATTGAATGGTTCTTGTGATCGCTAAGCATGAGTGAGCATGGTACAATGGATTAAACTAAAATTCTTAGCTTAATAAAATGCAAATTTCTTTCCTCTTCAGTTTTTTTTTAATCATTTGCTCGTGGGTTATGAGTGTTGTTGGCAAGGTTAGTGTTTATTGCTAATCCCTTATTGCATTTTAGAAAATGATGTTGAACCACTGCGGTCCTGTTGGTTTAGTTACACTGACAATATTGTTTAGAAGGGAATTTCAGGTTTTTCACCAATAGTTGAAGGAATAACTCCAGCTCTAAGCGTGGATAGTGTGTGTTTGGACACACTTTGTTTTTGTTAGGTGTCTGTTGCCCTGGTCTTCCCGGAAGATTTCACATTTGGAAGGTGCTGTCTAAGGAGGCTTGGTGAGTTTGCATGCACTGCTGCCACTGTGCACTAGTAGTGAAGAAAGTGACTCTTTAAGGAGTTGAATGGGGTGCGTTTCAAGGAGGCAGCTTTACCTTGAACTGTGTCAAGATTGTTCAGTGTTCAGGCTGCAGTCATCTAGACTATTGCAGAGCATTCCATCACACTCAAGACTTTGGTTATGTGGAAAGTGGATAGGATTTGGGGATTCAGTGTTTGGTTACTTACTGCAGAATTTCCAAGTTGTGACTTGTTCTTGTAGACACATTATTTATATGGCTGGTTCATTTGAGTTGCTGATTATCGCAGAATCCCTACAGCGTGGAAGCAGGCCATTTGACCCATTAAGTCCACACCGACCCTCTGAAGAGCATCCCATCCAGACTCACTCCCTACCCCATCCCTGCACATCCCACTCTAGACAATATGAGCAATTTAGCATCCACCTAACCTGGACATCTTTGGAGGAATCTGGAGCATCCGGAGGAAACCCACGCAGACACGGGGAGAATGTGCAAACTCCACACAGACAGTTACCCAAGGCTGGAATTGAACGCAGGTCCCTGGTGCTGTGAGGCAGCAGTGCTAACCACTGTGCTGCCCCATAAATAAGTCTGAGCCAGGTCGGAGTGGTGGATAGGATCAAGACATTGATACTGGGAGATTCCATGATAGTGATGCTGTTGACCAATGATTCTCACTTGTTGGAGATTGTTAATGCTAGGCATATTTGTGGATTTGAATATTAATTGCTGGCACAAATTGGTTCAGTGTCTAAGGAGTGATGGATGTTGCCGAACCCACTGCAATGAATGTATTTTTCAAGAAAAAAAAAGCCTTTAAAGCCAACAGCTCCTAATGTCTTCATTATGGTCATAAACATTGACCATTATTAATATATATTTGTTGTTGCTGAGTGATGTGAAATTGAATAGTATTTTTAATTTTGGGCTTGTTTTTGTACTGCACTATTACCAAGGCCAGAGGTTTTGACTTTGAAAATTTAGTTTATTTGTGGTTAGAATATTTTAAACTGTTTTGAGAGCATTTGCACCGAGATTATATATGCCAGTGGGTCAGCTGGATTTATCTCAACTGTTAAATTGCCATTTGTAGAAAGAAGTGGGATAAGTTATTTTGAATCGCATTATTCCACAGTTCACATGAACTGGAGATAAAGTCCTGGTATATCTTTGGGAGAGATTTTCAGTCTTCTTTTGTCCTTTTAAAAACTGGTCACTTGTAAATGAGTACTGTTTTGAAATTGTGATTTTTAAAAAAAATATTTATTCAGGGCATGTACTGTCAGTGGCTAGCTTAGCATTGATTGCCCATCCCTCATTACCCTTGAGAAGTTGGTGATGAGCTGTCTTCGTGAATGTCTGCAGTTCTCCCACAAAGGGGTGGGAGTTAGGAAGGGAGTTCCAGGATTTTGACCCTGCGGCAATAAAGGTATGCTGTTATAGTCCCGAGCCAGTATGGATGTGAACTGGGGGAGAACCTTGCAGGTGTTGGTGCTTCCATGCATTTGCTGCCTTTGCCTTTCGAGATGACAGTGGTGGTTGGTTTGGAAGAAGCCGTTTAACGAGTCTTGCTGAGTTGTTGCATGCATCTAGTAGGTGGTACATACTATCGCTGTGTGGCGATGGAGGAGGGATGAATGTTGAAAGTAAGGGGGTGCCATCCAAGTGGGTTATATTGTCCTAGTGAGTGTCAGACGTCTTGCGTGTTGCTGGAGTTGCATTCATTTAGGCAAGTTTGGGGGACTTATTCCATTGCACTTTTGACTTGCGCTTGTACTTGGTGGAGACGATTTGAGGAGTCAGAAAGTGAGTTACTTGCTGCAGGTTGCCTAGACTTACTCTTGTAGCCACAGTATTTATATAGCTCATCCAGTTTAATTTCTAGCCAATGGTAACCTGCAGGAATTGGGGGATGGAAGTCAGTGATGGAAATACCATTGAATGTCAGAGGCAGATGGTTCAGTTCTTTTTTGTTGGAGATGGTTATTTCCTTTCATGACACAGATGTTGCTTGCCATTTATTAACCCAAACTGAATGTTGTCCAGGAGTTACTGTGTATGGGCATGGACTACATTATCTGAGGAGTTGGGAATGTTGCCGAATATTGTCCAATCATAAGCGATCATCCACACCTCTGATGTTATGGTGGAAAGAAGGTTATTTGATGAAGCAGCTGGTTCATGGTTAGGCCTTGCACACTACCTTGAGGAACTCCTGCTGAAATGTTGAGATGATGACCTGCAACAAAATATCTTTTTATGTATGGCTCCAGTCAGTGGAAAATGTTCTCCCTGATTTCCATGGACTCCAGTTTTGTTGAGGCTTGATAACTGACTTTAGAAGTATGTTAAATCTTTGGGGCATTTTGCCTTTGTCCAATCGTAATGATCACTTACAGTTGCCTCAGCTTTAAGACTGGCTAAGTGATTCAGTGTGTGCATTGTGGGGCATTTTGCAGTAGCTGAAGCAATATCCTACTGAAGTTTTGAGAGCAGGAAGGAAAACCATTCTTTGGTGGCCACCCTGCTCTCTTCTACCCCCCCCCCCAAACACCAAAAATTACTTCTGTGTGTGACATATTTGTTGCAGTGTCCTCAATTTCTTCAAAATTGCTGTGGCCCCAATTTGTGCATCTTAAAGAGAAAATTGACTGGAGGACCCCACTTTGCTTCCTTTGTGAAATCGTGGTGGCAGATCTTTTGAATCTGGTCAATATTAACCTATTGTGAAAGTTGTTATGAAATGGAACCATTAAGTCTAGGATTTGTTTTGTTTTCCTAAGTCCTTGAAATATGAGGAAAATTTGGAAATGAAGGGAAAAACAGTGTATTGGAAAATATCGGTAATATGGTGATTTATTTTTCCAGTTGGTGCTGACAATTGTATTGTAGACCATGTATCATTGTAAAACTTTGTACATCAGATGATAGTTGCTCAGAAGAAATTTTGTTGCACAATGTGCACCTCGAGAGCAATTAATCTTGGTGGTATTACCCACCCAAATGCTCATGGTTATTTTGTTCCAATTATACACCCTATCTTAAGATGCCTTGAATCAGATCTTGTAATCAAAAGTCTCACAATTGAGTTTGTCTTGACCCTTGAAGTAATATATGACAAAATTACACCTTACTTGTTTTAAAACTAGAAACTCTACAGTAAATTATATGGAATTCTAAACTTGGAATAGTTTAGAATTCTAATTTTGTATTAGGGTGTATTGCAGTACGGGCATGCTTCTATAGTCCTCCAAAATGTTATTGTTGCCAGGGAATTGAAATGTAAAGCAAGGTGTTGTATTTTTCTTTGCAATTCTACGTTTTAATTGCAATTTTAAGCTCATTGACCGGAATTGTAAGCAATATACAAAAATACTTTTTAATGTCTTCATTCTAGACATAATGGAAGCATTGGTAGTGTGATTAAATTATTTCGCAAAATAGGATTGTGCACAATATTTTGTCGCAATGTCAAATTGTGGTCCAAATAAGTTTGATACAAATTTGTATAAGTCATTGTCACCTATTACTCATTATAAGGTTGACTATTGGATTGAAATTGAGTTGTCATTTTGACTCCTTTTGTAGATTGCCACCTCCATTCTTGAAGTAAACTTGCAAAATTATCCAGATTCCCCTCTCCAATGTCTGAGGAATTTATCAAGTCTCATACAAAAATAGTGTAATAAGTTGGAATTTCAGTGAAGCATTTAGTATCAGTATGATATGCCTAGTTTTAATGTACTTGAGCCAGTGTTGTAGTCAACAACATGATTTTACCCTTGATCCACAGTATTCAGATTGAAAGTTGGTTTGAAGTCTTTGTTGATTCATAGATCATACAAATTCTAGTACATTTAAAAGAATCTTAGATTTTGATGGAGACTTGTTTGTTTGTTTGTTTGCCTGTCTGCCATAGCATCCCTCTTTTTAATATTTGCATCCTCCACAACCAAGAGAATGAGAATTTAAAATACATTTTGAAGTAATTGTGTTCAGCTCCATTTTGGGTTACAAAATACTGACGTAGGATTTTGCATATTTTCAATTCATATTGACCCAACACATACTACAGTATTTTGCTTAAGTCACACAATTCCAAACTGCTTGATATCAGTGCAACAAAGTAAGTAGGAAGAACCAAATATTGTTTGTGTAAAGCTATGCTCAGGGTACCGGCAAGAGTCATTTGAATAGATGCTAAAACTTACCTTGAATCTGGAGATTGCTATTTCATACATTTGTGTGTATATTTGTATAGAGTATATGATGCAATCCATTGGAGTAATTTTATATCCTTCTTGAAGTGTGGTTTACCAAAACTGTAACTTGTGCGAAATAAATTTTATCCTTAAATGTAGTCATAACTAAATCAATGGAAAATTGTTGATCTTGTCTGCATGCAACTAGTATCCATAGAGCTGAATTTTCAAATACTGTACTTTAACTGTCGTCTTTGAGCATGCTCACTTCAATGAATTGAACCCTGTTGGGAAGCTTAGCATTTGCTCACAATTCTTTGAATCTCATGTAAACACTAGTGATTTTATGAAAGGAAAGATCTTGGATATTGATTGTATACTACACCGTCTATTGGTTTGTGTTTTTCATAAATTTGTATTGCAGTAGCCTACTGGCATTTATTTTTTTTCATTGGGAAGCAATTTTTAATCTTGGTTTTTGGATTTTTGTGGATGCCCTGCAACAATAGATGTAGGATAGCATGTTTTGCATATCTCAAACCACCATTTAACATTTGACTGTCTACTTAGTGTTGTAATTCTCAAAAAGCAATGAATAGATGTAAGTATTTGAGAGGAAATGCATAAAATTTTGGCAGTTTATTGTTGTTTCCTTTAAGGTACGTTTATGAGGATTGGTATGTTGTCAAAAGAATTTCACAAATTGACATTTTCCATATTTAGTTGTATTAGTGGTGTGATGATTAGAAAGAATCTTAACTGGGAGAGTTTCAGACCAAAGAAGTGTGTATGAATTTTAAACTTGCTTCACTATTTTCAATAAGTGATAATTAAATTATTTATAATTGTGATGTAACAGTTATGTCTGGCTTGCAGTCCCTGCAACATTGATGCATTATGGTGTTTTGGCATTCTAAAATGGAGAACATTTTCACTGTACCCTTTCCTCTGTTTTAAAGTGTAAGTGCATATGGAAACTGAAATGCATATAGTTGGTGCTTGTGGTTCTTTACTTTTATACTGAATGCATTTGTCTTTGAATGTAAAATGACACCAAAATTTCCTCAGCAATTCTCTTCAGTCATTGTGCTATTCCCTGAATGGTTGTAGATTATTTCCTTGGTGTTTGTATGGGATTTTGTAGCTTCCTAATCTTACTTGTTTATTACTAATTGAAATTGAGCAACATGTGACTTTGTAGTAATATTGGCTGCAATGAGATTTTAGAACTTGGGGAAGCCACGAGGGATACTGTTAGGAAACAAAGGGTTAAGTCTGTTCACATAAAATGAAACCTTGCCCATAGTAGAAATGAGAAAGAAGTATCAATTTTATCTGCTAATTGCACTGTAACTTTAGGGGTATATGTATCATGTTTCAATTAAATATTTTAAATATGAATTCAAATCTTTTTCCTCTGCAGTAAATTGAGTGGTGCAGCAGCCTTGAGCAGTGTTTCACCTCTGGAACTAGGATTTAACTAAAACCAGAGCAGATCAGTGCTCTTGAGTGCATTTACTGCTGTATTTGTAAATGTTATGATACACGTGGCTCTTGTGATTCAGATATTGATGTAAATCTGCCATACAAAAGTACCCTTTTGAAAATTGAGTGCAAATGTGCTATTTATGCTTTCTATCACAAACCTAAACCTTATGCATTCCTAAGTACAAATCCAGTGTGCAGAGTTGATTTTCCAAATGATTCTCCTTTTTGTTTTATGGTCACCTGCACAAGTTTTTTTTGAAGGGAAGTTGCCACAGTGAAACAATCTTTTAATTATTTTCAGTGAACCACTTTTAATCTCTTGTCCATATCAATAGGCTCTTAATTCCTTTCTTTCATTGATAAAATCACATTATTTACCAGACAATCATTGTTCACTTTTACTTCAACACTGCAAGTAAAACTTACTGTCTCTCTGCATAGGTACTGATTTTTCCCTCACCACTGCGTTCGCCCTACGGCATCTTGATACTTAAGTATGGGCTGTGATTGTTGACACTGAGGCACTCAAAATTGAACCACGTTCCAGTTTTATGGGCATCTGCATGAGAAGTCTGGAACCTTGGATGATTTATTTTATCCTCCCTGGTTCACATATGCAGAAGCCATTTGTCATATCCAGCTGTGGCTATGACTGCTACGAACTGTAATACGTGGAGAATCACACCCAAAATGGGTTTGTGGCCTGTAGGTCTAATGAAAAATAACACATGAGGTAGGATCAGATTTACTTTTGCTGAAATAAATCAAAACTTGAATATTTTTTGTTTTCATGTCCAGATTTAATAGAAAGCTTTTCATGTAAGACTTACAGAGATAGTAGTGTTCACAGCTTTAATTTTCAAATTGTTGCTCCATATAAGCATAAAATGGCAGAAACTTAGGATTTCATCCCGAGCTTAAATAAAAGTTTGACCTACAAATTCTGTTGTAATATCAATTGTCTTAAGATGAGACTTCCCAGAAAATAGTACACAGTGTATATTGTGATGTGAAACAGTGCTTCAGAATATAATATTTTCTCCTGCTATTTTGCTTCTCACTTGTTTAAAAAATGCAGTTTTGGATGAAATTTTGCTTGGCAATCAACTTGAGTTCTTTCTGCCATATTTTTGCTTCACATGCTATAAGTTCTGCCTTTTGTTGTGTTTGACATACACAAAATTTTGTGTAAGCGGTTTTGGTATTCCAATTCTGTTATTAGATAGATTAATATTGAAGTTTTTGCTTATTAATTGCTGGACCCTCAACTGAAATTTCCAGTGTGTGCCCTTTCTTCAAAGGGAATTGATACTTCTTGTTTAATGTACTTCATTTACATTGGAATAAAGGAGCACAAGGTCACTTAAACAATTTCTATCTGTATGATGATAGTCACGTGGTTGAGCTGAGGTGACAGTTTCTGAAAGAATTCCTCTTTTGTTTCCGACTACAAGTACCGTGCTCTTAGAGACAACTGTCACCTTGGTGTTAAGTGTTATATTTTCAGATTGCTTGACTACTTTCAGTAAAGCACAAAATTCCATAGTAGTTCTTCCAATTGAACTATGGCCTTTCTGTGAGCAGTTTTTTTAATTGAACTACATTAAGTTCAGTATAATACGGTAACGAACCATTTTAGAAATTTATGATCTGTTGTGTAATCACTCAACAAACCTTCAAAACCAGGCCTTCCAAAATTAAGGATGGATTAGTCAAATTAGATTTCTAGCAATTAGTTTGTCTAAGTTCCATCTAAGTCTGAACTAGAGCTGATTTTTAAAGAGTGGGGCATTATTTTTGTATTGAGGTAATTTACATTCATAGTTCTACATACTCTGTATTAAGCATGTGTCAATGATATTTTGCACTTCCCAAGATTTAGCATTTGTTTCTACCTGTGGAATTGCTCAGTATTTTTGTTTGAAATTAGGTCGATGATGATCAGTTAAGACTTGCCAAGAGGGAGATGTTTATTTATTTGCATGATCCTGCCTTTCACAATTACAAGACATAGATCAGTGTTTAATGAATTAAATGTGTATTAATTGAACTAACATTTTCATGAAGTTTCAAGAAATTTTAAAGAGCTTAAAGCAAAGAACGTTGTCTCAATAAGCCTCAAAATGGCAGATAATTTTATCTGCAAGGACTCGTGTTATGAAATGGCTGAATCTGCAGTCAGCTGTCAGTATTGAGCATGCTCAGGTCATTGAATTGTAGTCCATAGGGGGAGATGAGGAGTAGAAGCTCAGGAACGGTCTTCAGCAGGAACTGGGATTTACAACTGTTTGAGCCTTTGTCCATGGAAAGGTATCAAAGTGACCTGCAGATCTTTACTTTTGCAGACTTTGCTTTCTAAAAAGCTAATTTTCACTTGCTACTTGTGGCTCAACTTAGAGATTTTAGGATTATCAGCAATCTTCCTGAATGGTTTACAACCAAACAAAATTCCCCAAATAATTCTCCTAAATTTAAAGATGAGAATAATGATTCATAGCATAGGGAATTGTTAAGCAATTTGAGCAAAACTACAAGATAACCACTTGTTTGTGGAACTTTAAACACCACTGGATTTTAATGATTCAAATAATAGTTTCATGTTAGGTTGATAAGCTTACAGCATTGATAACAAATGTTTCTCCAAGTACTTGAAGATAACACTTTTCATTTGAAGTAACATGGATAATATTTATGCACTCGAAGATTAACTATCCTAAAGAAAGATAGTCGAAACATTAGGAAGTTAAGGGTCTATCAAGAAAACAACAATAGGCAAATGGCAAATACATTTTTAAGCTGGTATGTAAATTTCTGCCCCATTAAATAATCAAGATACGTCCATTTTATTGTACGTACTTGTGTAAAATTGCTAAAATTCTGACTTGAAATAATATTGGATATCCGTCCATTAGCTGTATTTTAGAACATAGAAGATAGAACAGTTCAGCACAGTACAGGCCCTTCGGCCCACAATGTTGTGCCGAACTTCTACCCTAAACCTAAGGTCTATCTAACCTCCACCCCTACCTTTATACTATCATCCATTTTGTGCATTCAAAGCTGAAATTGCATAATTTAGGTACCTTGCAGTGAGTAAAAGTATAATGTTTGCTCTTTGCTGGGGACATGCTTCTGTTAGCTGAAAGGAAAAATAAATTGTGTAGTTTTCAGAACTGTAGTTAACTGTACAGCATGAATTTATGTTGTGTTTCTGAATACAATGTGTTTTCTTGGTGGGTATTGAAAGAAAACTGGGGAGATGACTTGGTAATTTTTGTGTGATGTTTTCTGGAAAGAATGTTTTTAAATTTTAAAGCAACATTCTTCAGGATTTCACATGCGTAGTTATTTGTGCTTCTGTATTTTTCTAGTTTCTAAGCATTAATACTTTTGTCAGGTGGACTTAAATGTGTAATAAAATCAAAGTCATGGAGAAATTCAGCAGGTCTGTCAGCATCTGTGTGGAGAGAGGAGAAGAGTTAGAGTCTGCTATGACTCCTCTTAAGAACTAATAAATAGGGTGGAAAATTGTGTCTAAAACATGTTTTAATCCAGAGACATGTTGCTTTGCTCCGAACAACAAAAATACATTGATTTGTTCAGTGTTTGAGCTCTTGTGAGCATACTTTTGGAGCAATGCTGCCTATTGGGTTAACTTTGCGTGAATCGTATAAATGTAATGAACAACACTATGGAACACATTAGAAGCGGTTCTTCTGAAGCAGTGCTTTTTTCCTCTCTGCTTTTAGAGTATTATGAACTGTGCTGGGCTCTTGCACATATTTACTGAAACTGTTAAAATATTTCCAGTGGGTTGACGATTTGGCTGTAGTTACAGTATCCAGTTGGACTATAAACATTTCATTGTGTTCTATGTCTCTTTTCCCCACTTCAGTAGTTTTCTTTGTTATGTAGCTGATGATGTGCATTGTTGATGACCAGTATAGCATATGGAGCATTTTAGTAATATAATTTTTCAATAATACTGCATGAAATTAGGTAGTTTATGAATTGTAACTTGAGAGTAAAAAGAAAGGCAGTTGAGTGAACTTTTAATATGAAACAGTAGTTAACACCATAATTTGGTGAGTTGCTGGTGGGAGCAGTTTTTCAGTGTCATTGAGATTTAATTATTCAGTCAGAAGGAAATAATTTGGTGTAGGTGGAGCCAACAGAAAATTGAAAAAATCTTGGCCATTGTGTTTTTGTGTCATTTTTTTTCCCTGAATTTACAGTCTTTGTGTCACGAAAGCTGCACTTGCTAAATAGGGAAAAGGTAAAGGAAAAATATAATTTTTATATAAGGTATCTTTGCATTAAATTGCTGTTATAAAATGTCAACATTACTACATTCTAAAACAAATATACTATTAAAGTTAACATAGTGTTCATGTAATTGGGAATGAACGTTTTGCTCATGCACCAACAATAACTGGAACAAAAACAGTAACATTTCATTACAGTATACAGACTGAATTGCTGAGATTTATCAGGGTATTTACTAACATGCAGTCCGTGTAATATTCAAGTCAGGTAGCAAAGAGCAACCTCTCTGCTTTTGTCTCTGCACCTATCTCATTCAATTATAGACTGATTACGTGGCACAAATCAGAAGCATTTTGTTAGAAGTCCTGAGGTTTTGGGACACAGGGAGGTGGTCCAGTGTTGCTGTATTACATACTTTGTATTAGCTATGCTCTCAGTATTTGATTGATTCCATGAAATTGCTGTTCACCAAATTATTGCACTAAATTATGAGATAGAGACTATTATTTATAGCGTAGAAATTATGTAATGTGATATTAGAAGCTTTAACTTATAATTTTGAAGTTTCCTCAATACATTTTGGAAGGCAAAGTAGGCAAGATAACTTGCAACAAATTACTTTTAAATTCTACTTACTTGCATATAAATGCAAAAAGAAAAGAGCTGATGTAGATCACCTGCCCTTTTGAGCCTGCTCAGCAAATCAGGAAGGTCTAGGCCCGAAACGTCAGCTTTCCTCCTCCTCTGATGCTGCTTGGCCTGCTGTGTTCATCCAGCTGTACACCTTGTTATCTCAGGTCATTGCTGAGCTGTTTTATTAGATTCCACATTTCCACTTAAACCCACCCCCCCACGCCCAATGACCTCTTATTCCCTTTTTATCGAGAATCTGTCTACCTCGCCTTAAAAATATTTTAATGATTTTGAGTTCAGTGCCTTCTGAGGTAGAGTTCCAGAGTTGCACAACACTCTGGAAGGATGAAATTCTCATTGCTGTACTTGGTGGTAATGATAAGGCTTTGCTGTGGAATGACAAAATTGTAATGTTGTTTAAATGAATCTATATCTTGATTTTAGGAAGCCTTAGCAGTCTACGTTACTTCCAGTAAAATAGAATAATACCTATACACTTTTACTATTACCTCAGGGTACAATTTAATTATGGGTTAGTTGAAACTCAAGGCACTTGAAATTACTGCATGTTTTTATTTTGCCAACTCAACCAAACCTGTTAGGAAATGACAATTTTGCTCAGTGTTTTGGTTGTGTTTGCGCAGTTGCTCCTCCTAGCCTGTAAGAGTGACTCCTACTGGGCAATCATCAGTACTGTGGTGCCACAGTCAACATGAATTGCCTGAGTGCTATTTCAGCCTGTGAGTGAGAGATGTTCTTTCCCTATGTTACTGTGTGTGTTTTCAGCCTACACTGTTTTTAGAATGCCATCCAGTTTTAGGGAAAAAAAAGACTCCGTCTGGAACAATTGCAACCAAAGAAGAATGCCTCTTCTCTATTTGTTTTCCTAGACATTGACTTTTGTTGCTTGTGAATTATTTTGTCCTATTTTCTGGAAGAGTTTGTAATTTTCTTTGTAATTGGAATAAAGTATGTGTGCTACATTTATGTGTGTTGATTGATTGTTCCATTGAAGTGGATGTGCAGAAATCCATGGGCAGATTGAAACATCTTGATCTGTTAGAAAAAAGAACAGGCAGAGGACCTGTATTTGGGTGTTTGTGTGAAAGTCCTTTTGGACTTTACTTATCTCAGTTCCAGTGATCTCAGCTGGCAGTCATATTCTGCCATAGCTTGAGAATGAGAAACCCTTTTTATGATAAGGCGCTGCCTCCCAGTGTTCACTTTCATTCTGACCAATGTCAGTATGTTTTCCCTAATGTCACTAGAGTCTACTGATGCATTACTTATACTGACACTAGAAACAAAAAATTTAGCAAACCCCCTCAAGATAATACATTTGAATATTCTGTATAGAATTACTACTGTAAATTAACCTGGAATGTCAGTTTCAGTAGTGCTGCGAATAGTTATACCTGACATTTGCAATAACTGTTTGTATTCAGACAGTTTGCACCATAGAAAGAAACCACCATGTCATGTTGATGCTAGATCTTCAGTTGAAACTGTCTGTTCTAATCCCATTTACCAGGCTTTTCCTCAAATACATTGTTCAGTTTTAAATTATGCAAACTTTGATGCAATAACTCCCTTATGGGAAAGCATTTCAGATTCTAACAAGGCTTATTTTTTTTAAATTTCCTTTTTTGATCTTCCAGTCACCATTCAAAGTTTATACCTCCATATTACTGATTTGCATAGGGAAAAGAAACATTTAATTCGCTCAGTCTTTCGTAATTTTGAAAATGTCTTTTACCTTCTCTATTCCAGGGGAATAAAGCCTTTCTCCACAGGTATAATGTGTAATTCCTAACATTCTGGTGAGTCTTCACTGTCTCTTACCATAACTCCCTAAAACCAGACGCACAATTGCAATGCAGTACAGCAAGTCTGGCCTGCCCAATAACTTGTGTAAATTCAGTAACATTGACTTGCTTGATTGTCAGTGCACATGTGTATTAGAATTTAATTTACGTTTTAATAACTTTTCAATCTGCAGTCTTTATAAATCTGTTTATGCATAGTACCAAATCTGTTTCTCCATTTGAAGTCTTCCAATTTATTATCATTTCACTACAGTTCCAGAATTTCATTACAAACTCTGCGTATGTAACTTGAAACTTTTTTTAATATTTAGAATAATGCAGAAGATGATGTAGAAATGTTCAAAAGCAAAACAGATGGAAGCAGGCTGTTTGCAGTACTTGAGGAATCTAGGTGATACTTAATCTCATATTTTTTTGGTGTGCAGACCTTCAAGGTCTCTGCGAAACTGGACGTCAGTGTTTTTGCAAGCTGATCAGCCTGTGCAGAGCCTCAGGGAAACTACAGCACAATTGTATTATCTTGCAGCTCAGAGGGCACATTGCATCTAGAATGAGGTGATCGTGAATTTTTTTTAAAAACTGCATTTATGTAGTAAATCTCTCAAAAAACGAACACCCCAAACTACTTTACAGCTAATCAATTTTGGAGTGTAGTAAGTATTGTAATAAAGGAATTGTGGTCGCCCATTTAGGTACATGAACAATATTTCAGGCGGAGGTTGAAAAATGGCATTTATGTGCCAGACAATGACCATCTTCAATAAGAGACAATCTAACTATCTCCTGATGACATTGAATGCTATTACCATTGCTGAATCTTCCATTCTCAACATCCTGGGGTTACCCTTTACCAGAAGCAGTTGAACCAGCCATGAACTAGACTGTAGCTGTAGGAGAAGATCAGAGACTAGGACCTCTGCAGCGAGTGACTCACCACCTGACTCAAAGCCTGTCGACCATCTACAAAATGCAGATCGGGAGTGCGCTAGAATATGATCCACTTACCTGACCAAGTACAGCTTCAACAACGCTCAAGAAGCTCAACACCATTCAAGACAAAGCAAACCCATTTGAATTGCACGCCATTGACTACTTACTCCATTGGCACACAGTGGCAGCAGTATTTCCCATCTATAATATGCACTGTAGCAACTCGGCAACACACCTTCAACAGTAACTTCTCGACCCATGCATTTTTTTTTTATACCAAGAAAGACAAGGGCACCAGAGGCATGGGAACTCTATCACTAGCAGGTTTCCTTCCCAGCCACACACCATCCTGATTTGGAACTATATTGCCATTCCTTCACTGTAACAGGTTCAAAACCCTGGGGTCAACAAATCAAACTTTTTCTGTCAGCATCCTTGTAAGATTGATCTTCATTAGAAAAGAAATGATTTCATTAGGCAATGGAATCACTAACGTTGACCTCATTTGTTGAAAGTTTACTTGGGAACTGCTTTGCTCGCGCAGCATTATGCGTGTACCTGGGCCACGTGGACTTCAGTGATTTGAGAAAGTAACCAGGGATGGGTGACAAATTCTGGCCTAGCGAGAGATGCACACACCATGTGAAAGATTATTTAAACCGAATGTGGTAACTTGCAGAAGACTTAGAATGTTTTGGAGACTAGCAGGATAGGTAGATGGGTTGGAATGCACTCATTGTAGAAAAAAAAATGAATTATAATTCTCACCACCTAAATATTCTCTGTTTATTCAATATTGGCTTGCAACATTTGCCCATGGTGTGTGTTTGAACTTCAGTATTTTTTGGGTGAAGAAATGTTTTGGCCTGTCAAATATCAGATTTTGATTAACATTAAATTGCAACCATAGCCTCCTCTTACCTGACCTTGAACAGGAGCATCCAGAATAGTGAACTCAACCCCCTGCTTGGACCCCAGTGTGTTTCCTTAGAGCAGGATGAATGTAACCTGGCACTTTGTAATTCATTATTTTTCCGCTTGTTTTGCATAGCCACACCACAATGGAAATTTCTTTTTGTTGCTGCAAGTGTTCTTTTTAATTAAATTATGTATCGAATGTTATTGTGTTATGCCAGTACACCATTGCTCATTTGCAGAATCTAGATGTTGTGCTTCACCTACTTACCAGGGTCCCTGGATGTTCTTTCACATAATTTTTGAATTTTCTTTTGTTTAAACTAATCTTGCAACTTGATAAAATTGACAAGGCCATAAATGGTCAGAGTAGTTTTGAGTTAGCTTCCTTCCGTCTGCATGCAAATGCAATTGATCTTATTGAAAAGGGATGATTTCAAAAGACAGCGGATCACTTAAGTTGAGCTTAGTTGATGAAAGTACATTTAATAATGGTTTTCATTGGTCACAGTCTCCAAATATGCATGAACTATAGAGAAAGAAGTATTTAAGTCAACAAAAATAATTCATCAATTGAAGCTATTTAAAAACTAAGTATATTTATGTACAAGTACAGTATATCTATAAACAATAGTAATTCTCTTTTTGGATTTCAGTCTGCAGATATGACTGGGGCAGACACTGCTATAGAAGATCGGAAGCGGGAAGTGGCAAAAGAACTATCCACAACTGAAGACAAAGGTGAATAAAGACAAACTCAGAAGCTGAATGCCATTAATATTTTTTGAATATGTTGTCTAAGCAAAGCACTAAGACTTCTGGTTCACAGTACACTTGGAAGAAATTCTAATGAAAAAAATGGATTTCGATTTCCAGTTATGATAGTCTGTTGGGTTTAGTTTATAGATGACTATGGAATTTAAAGTAAGCCATATCAGATGGAAGAGTTTGTCTGCCTAGTTGATTTAGAAATAAAAATTGTAGCAATATTATGTCAAATTGTATTTGTTGGCAAAAGATGCTATTTAAGCTTTCACTGGAAGGATGAATTCATAATTTGCAATGCACAAATTTTTACTCGGGTGTTTTAGCTGATTGAAGATAACCGTTGTGGTGAAATGCATGCTTAGGAAATTGAGTTCATATGTTAGAATTCATGATTGTGGAATTTTGGACAGTTAATATAGAACAGTTCAGAGTTTAGGAATAACTTGGGTGTGGGGATAGAGGGTAGTATAACTAAACTTACAGATGAAGGTAGAATAGTTGGGAACGTAAGTTGCAGTGAAGAAATAAGAAATTTACAAATGGATACTGGAAAATTAGGTGAATAGGCCAGAATTTGGTGGATGACGTTTAATGTGGATGACGTTTAATGTGGATAAGTGTGAGGTTATCCATTTTGATCAGAGGTATAGAAAGGCAACTTAACATCTAAATGGAGAAAATCTTCAGATTGCTTCAGTACAGAGAGGTCTGTGCGTCCTTGTGCATGAATCACAGAAAACTAGTATGCAGGTACAGAAAGTAATGAAGAAAATAGAATTTTGGCCTTTTTTGCTAAAGGAGTAGAGTATAAAAGAAGAGAAGTGTTGCTGCAACAGTATGAGATATTAGTGAGGCTGCATCTGGATTACTGTGTGCAATTCTCACCCCCTTGAGGAGGGATGTTGTTGTATTGGAGGTGGTGAAGAGGAGGTTCATTAGTTTGATCCCAGAGATGAGGGGGTTTGTCTTATAAGATTGAGCAGTACTGGCCTACACTCGCTGGACTTCAGAAGAATGAGAGGAGATCTAATCGAGATATATAAGATGGTAAGGGCAATTGACAAAGTAGACATAGAAAGGAAATTTCCTTGTGGAGCAATCTAGAATGAGAGGTCTTGGTTTTAGGCTCGGGGTAGCAGAATTAAAACAGATGAGGAGAAATTACACCTCTCAAAGGGCTATGAATCTGTGAAATTCACTACCCCAGAGGATACTAGAACATTGAGTAAATTTATGGAGAAGCTGGACAGAGTTTTGGTTAGTAATGGGTTAAAGGGTTTTGGAGAGCAGGCAGGACAGTGGAGTCGAGACCAAGCTAAGTTCAGCTATTATTGTATCAAATGTTGGAGCAGGCTCAAGTGGCTGAATTGCCCACTCCTGCTCCTCGTTCTTCTGTTCCAAAGATGCTATTGGCCCATCTTGTCCATGCCAGTGCTTTAGAAAAGCAACTCTCAGCTTGACCATTCCCTTGACAGCTTGACTGTTTGACAGTTTCCTTGGCAGTTTCAATGCATTTATTTTCTTTTTTGCACATGTTGATATGTACTTTTAACAATCTCAAATGACACTTAGCCACATGTACAGAGCATCTTACTTCTTAAGATGCTCTTGGACCTATCCAAAAGGGTTCCATGTTTTTTTTTTGGAAGAACTCATGACAGCTTTAGACTGTCTCCTGAAATTTCTGAAGCATACAAATTGTGTTATGGACACCCACTAACAAAAATGAACATGCAGTTGTGCCCATGAACCATGGATGTGCAAATTATAATCCGGCCCTGTTGTCCTTCCTAGTGATAGTGATGGGTTTCGGGTACAGGACTTCCTGAATTGCAACTCTTGGACCATTTTGACTAATCTAGGTCTTAGGTTGCTTTCCAGCCAGTTTCTGCAGAGGCAAAACTTCACAATTTTCTACTAAAAGTCCAAATGAATGGGTCTGAAAATGAGTATTTCTATTGAAAACCTACCTTTATTGTGAGGTCAAAATTTAAATGTTTCAAATAATTTTCTAAAATTGTTGATTTAGTACAGTTGTTCTATTCTTGATTTGAGATGTAAAAAAGTCTTACTGCATGTATTGAGAGTTTAGTATTTTTCACTATTGATTGTAATTATTTATTTAGTTTATCCACATAGTGTTTTTGTGAAGAAAAGTAATGAAACTCTTGTGACCTCTTGTACAGGAAGTGACCTTACAGCTGCTAACTTGAGTGCCACAGAGAAGCCGCTGGAAGCTTGTGAGATGTTTGCAGATGGTGAAACCAATGGTTCTTGTGGAAAGAGTGAAGAAGCGTCTTCAACAAAGACTCATCAAGCATCAGTTAGAAACACTCAGGACACTCTGAAAACAGCATCATGGGATTTAAGTGAACTAAAGCAGATAACCGAAAATGGAATATTGGGAGAAGATAATAAGACTGTTAAAACTAGCAATCATATGAATTCAGATGATGTGACACTAACGCCTTTGACAGGAAGTAATGGATTTGTTTTAAATAGTAAACCCTTACTGCAGGTACAGACTGGGAGTCCTCCTCTAATTGGTCATGCTGCCAAAACACTTCCTTCATCTCCTAGCAAAGGTGGAGGAGTTAACAAGGTAAAAAACTTAGGTGCAGTTGAAGTTCTGCAAAACCAAGCCATGAAACCGCTTAATATGGCATCAGCCAAATCAGGAGAAGAAAACCCAGAAGAAAACACATCTCAGGCTAAAAAACTGTCACAAGGCCTTAATGCTGAGGTCAAGATTCACAGAGCCAGGAAAACCCTGCCTAAACTTAATTCAAATCAGGTGAGAATTTGCCCTTAAATAAAAACTGCTGTTGCTGGTTACGAACTTTTGTCTAATTAACTCAAATTCAGAATTAATCACTTTTAACCAGATGTCACAGTAAGGAATAGAGCATTGAGAATTGTGAAGTATTTACTTTTGCAGAAAAATTATTACCTTTGGCTTTACAGAGAGAGCTTCAGTTATGCACAGCATTGACTCGTAGTTAAAAACCCTTTCTGTTCAGACTGTTTTGATTGGTCAGTTTAAGGGGTATGCTTATTTGTGGGTTTGTATGTTGGGAAGTTCCAGGAGCAAGTGCTGCATGTATGGCTGCCAGTGGTTGGTGCCAGCAGCGGGGTTGTTTGGTAGGGAGCAAGAACTTCACAAGGTAAGTGAATGAATTAATAATTAAATTATTCTCTTGATTGTAGAAAAACCTATTTGGTTCAGTAAAGTTCTTTGGGGAAGGAAATCTGCCTGGCCTATATTAGAGTCTAGAGCTTGGAGTGCAGAGCAGCTATTAGTTGTGATTGTAGGAAGGTATAGTTTAGGGGTGTGTGAAGTAAATATGCTGTTAGTTCAGTTTTGGTCTATGTGTATGATAGGGCTTTATGATTGACATGTCAGTATTTTTAGAGCCATGGTTTTTTTGAAACCATCATGAACGGCATAGTTTCAGGAGTGCTAATGGTAATTTGTTTGCATTGGGAAAGTTTTACGAGTAGACGTAATAAATGTTGAAGGGCAAGAGCTTGCTTTCAGTTAGAAGGATCAGCACTCATTTTTCTTTGGGGAAACACCCATATTTTTGGAAAGCGTTTGTTTTCAGTCCGTAGAATTCCTGGTTGAAGTCTGATGTAAGAATATAATTTTCCTGGAACAAAGAATTAATTCAGAAAAATTAGAAATAGGTTACCTCAATGCGAGGATTTAGTTTGAAAGTCCTAGGCTAGGATTGTTTGGGTATCAGCTTGAAAGTGTTATTTGAAGCTGAGAAAGTTTAAACTTGGCTTCTTTGTTGAATGTTCATGCACTATTAGACTCTCAACATTGGGAATTGAAAGCAGCAGTTAAATCAAACCTATTGATCTGATAGGGAAGGTAATCCTCTCTGGTCTAGAGGGATGCTGTTGCGGTAGATGGAATATTTTTGCTGTGTTTCGGAATCTTTCAAAATATGTTGTATGGAAATAGCTTGGTTTATTAATTTATCTTCATTTCTTTTATGTATTAAACTCTTAATATATTTTGTAACACCAGATCTGCAGCAATGTATGCTTGTGACTCAGTGAAAGATTACCTTCTGAAATTAAAAAAAAAATTCTCAAGCCATATTTCAGCCTGGGATCTAACCTGTCCAGTAATAACTTCAGCTGCGATCATAACACCGCAAACTTTACAACTGTCCTTCAGAGAAAGGAAAACTGCTAGCATTTAATTCAGATACCATGCATCATTGTTGATGCTTAGTTCCTTCTGAGGTCACTAACTTGATACAAAATTTAGGGTAGCACTGCTGCCTCACAGTGCCGGGGACCAGGTTCGATTCTACCCTCAGACGACTGTCTGTGTGGAGGTTGCACATTCTCCCCGTGTCGACGTAGGTTTCCTCCGGGTGCTCCGGTTTCCTCCGACAGTCCAAACACATGCAGGTTAAGTGGATTGGCCATGCTAAATTGCCCATAGTGTTCAAGGAGGTGTAAATTAAGTGGGTTTTAGGGGGATGGGTCTGGGTGGGGTGCTCTGAGGGTCGGAGTGGACTTGTTGGGCCGAAGGGCCTGTTTCCACACTGTAGGGATTCTATGATTCGTACTTGTGAGCAATAGGAGTGAATCAGTTTTCCATTTTGCCTAACTTGGGTAGTGTGGTCATTTGTAGCCCAGCAAAGATCAGTGGAGATTCTGTCTTCTTGAATTGCAAGTATTTGTGATGTGTGTGGCTGAGATTGGTTTTAGATCAAAGCTAATGGAGAGCTGGTGAACAAAACAAATGCCGCAGATGGGAGAAATCTACAAACATAAACTGAAAACTGTATAAGTACTCAGCAGCTCTAACTGTATCTGTGGAAAAGAAACAGAAGTCAGTTCCTCACTGAAGCACTTCGCTGGTGCTTTTTTGCTTGCGTGTGATTTTAAAAGTAATTTCCCCTGTCCAATTGTGTTCCTTTCAATCTATAATGTCTTGATCACAGGTGTTTTAAAGGCCTGAAACTATATACTAGGCTGGAGGACATGTATATCACTTGGTTCCTATAGTGAAAGAGAATCTGGAATATTTCTTAGTGCTACAGCAGGAGCTAAATGGGGCATGTGTTTTAACACTTTTTCGGTTGTAATGAAAGGCGCCAGCAAAAAAAAACGGTGCTATACATGTCAGAAGAGGAGGAATTAAGTGCTTGGAGTATTGTGAGGGAGGAGAAGTTGTGCCTCGTCATGTGATTATGTTTTGGAAGGTAGAAGATATCCTGTCTGATGCAGAGGTTTGCAAGGTGGAATGTGAGGTTTGAGGGTTTTTAAGAAGGATTCAGAGGAATAAGAAATGGGATAGACTGAGAATGATGCTCCTGAAAACCTCAATGGAAGGACATCCTCAGTTGAGAATATGTTTGCCTCATTCTTTTTGTCTCTGCAACAGAGGAAAGATTATTATCAGCTTCTTAATCTTCTGAGATTCAGTCTGACATTCAAGGTTAAAACCCTCTTGAAGACAATGGGGGATAACGGAAAATAATGAGAGAAACATTTGGTGAGATTTAGTACAATTTCTTGTTAGAATTGAAATATCACACACTTTGAGGTTTTAACCCTGTTTCTCTTTCCACACGTGCTGTGAAGCCTGTTGAGTAATTCAGCATTTTCTGTTTTTAATTCCCAATTTCTTGTGTTTGACATATTTTAAGAATTTGAATATCTTTTTCCAATACAAATTATGAAACTCGTTGCTATATTATTCAAGCAGTGTTAGAACTAAAGGGGTAATTTTCCAAATTTGTGGCCTTGCTAGAATGACTCCAGGGATGAGATGCATGTGTTACATAAATAAATTTGAGATACTGGACCTGCTACAGAAGAGAAGTTTTAAGAGATTTGATAGAGGTGTTCAATGTCATCTAGAGCCTAGACAAAAGTACATGGAGAGGAACTGAGAGACCTGTAACAGAGTGGTAGCATCTCTGGGCTAGCAGGCCCAGGTTGACATCCCAGTTACTCTGAAGGTGTGTCATAACGTGTTTAAGTAGGTTGATTATACCAATATATCTCTGTGGAAAATCTGCTTATGTTTTTAAAAGGCAGTGGGAATTTTAAAAATTTCCTTTTCTCCCCCATTTCAAACAATGATTGATGGATGCTGGGTGAAACAGGGAGGTTGGACTCTAGTGATATTGCCACTGGACTAGGAATTCAGAAACCCTGCTTCCTGATCTGAGGACATGGGTTAGGTGTCACTGTGGCAGTTGGTGAAATATGAATTCAATAAAACAAAAACTGGAATAAAAAGCTTGTTTAATAGTGTCCATGTAACCACTGTCAATTGTCATTAAACACAAACCCATTTGGTTTACTAATGTCCTTTTCGAAAAGGAAATTTGCCATCCTTACCTGGTCTGGCTGAATGTGATTCCTGACCCACTCAGACAGCAATGTGTTTGATTCTTAACTTGCATATGTGCAATAAATGCTGGCCTAGCCAGCAATACCTATATCCCATGAACAAATTTAAAAAAAAATTACTGTGTGAATGATTAATGATTGAGGTGAAGTCATCAAAGATTTGCTGAAATCTAACCTCCAGGTGTTTGTTTTAATAACTAATGTTTTTTTAAAAATGTTCCATCCATTGTGTTGTGTACATACAAGAGAGAAAATATTTGTGCTGATCAAAATAAACTTGTCAGTGTTACAATTTGGACATCCTGTGTTAACACAAGGTATGAATGAGATCAGCTAGTAACATCATTGAAATCTCGATGGTAACTCAATCCAAGCAATTCAGTCCCTTTTGTGCAAGCTCCTTTTGAGTTCTTCATTTCATCAGTCTCGATGTGATTTAAATGCAGGAGATAAGGCACAGAAATAGGCCATTCTCGACTGATCTGTGAATAAATTAGGATTTTGAGTATTCTGAATTGCTAGCTACGATTTTTATTATCTGCTTTGACCCTTTCCTTATTACTAGATCCAGTTGTGAATTTTGCCTTGTTTGGATTTTTACATATCAGGTTGGTTGATTGATTACCAAGGGATGAAAGATTATTGGGAATATTCAGGAATGTAGAGTTTAGGTTAAAATAGGATCAACCATGATCTTGGTGAATGGCAAAACAGGCTGAAATGGCTGAGTGGCCTCTTCTTGTTTCTTGATGTGTGTTAGAAAGGAAGTTAAACCCATTGTAGGAACTCCAGTCTGTTATCTCTTTTGCCCACTTCTGTCTTCTGTGCATTTACAATAAGGGTAGTTGAAATCCCAATGATTATTATTCTGTTTTATAACTCTATATCCCAATTTGTTTACATATTTCTTTCTCTACCTCCATTCCAATAATATGTGGTCTATAGACTACATCTATTAGTATGATTCACACTTTATTATCTTGTATCTCTCATCCATATGGTAGTAGTGTTGTCATTCTTATAGCTATGTCCCTATTTTTTGGTGTCATTATTTATCCTCCATGACTACAGCGACTCCATTCCCCATTTTCCTATCTTTGCCATGTAGGATACCCTGCAATGTTTAATTCCCTACATGATTTTTCTGTAGCCTTGTTTCAGTAATTACTATCTTGGTTCCTCCAAACACAGCCCCTGCTTTATTAAGGACATTGTGTCCGCTGTTACACAGATATTGTAACTAATTTTTTAAAAGGATTTTTTTTCACTGTGTTTAATCCTCATCATGTGCTACTGTTCCATAACACTCTTTATTCCACTACCATCAATATCCACCCTCACTTTTTATTTTTATGTTCTCATTCCCCATTTCATTTGCATTTAGGTTACTAATGTTTCTTGTAGATCCTTGTCTGTATTTTACTAATTTGAAGCCTTTGCCATCTTACACTTTACCCTTTCCACTCAGGCACAGTTCTCATCCTGGCTCACTGTACCCAATTTTATCAGTGCAGCTTCTCACAGTTTGAGTTGATGCCAGTGTGAAGGAACCCGTTTCTGTACACAAGTCCCTTATGATTTCCTGATCAGTTTGCTCCCCTGCCAATTTGTATGTGATTATGGCAATATTTCAATTAATATTTTATTAATTTAGAGGTGAACTCTTGATGTACATTAGCAGAGCAACCTCCCTGTTCTCACCTTTGAAATTTGTTCCAATATGTACCCTAGCTGAATTTACTTATTTCCTTTCCAAGTTCTTTTCCAGCTCCAGCAAGAAAGAACTGATGTAAGTCAGTTCTTACTATCTCTAGTTTATTATGAGTACTGGTTTGAAAAGCAATCTCATTATGGTTTGCTCACAAACTCTTCAACATTTCTAGGAAAGTGCCTTAACAATAAAAGTAGAAATGTTCAAAACTTAAACAGTTCTTAGAACCGAATCTGAAGATAAAGCAGCCCATTTGATTGACTTTCCTCTAGCTGAAGCAGACTGCTTGATTGCACTCCATTTAACGCCAACAGCAACACACCATTTACAAGGTGCTTTCACCAACTCACCAAGGCTTGGATAATACCTTTCAAACCCACAACCTCCACCACCCACAAGGGCAAAGGCAGCAGCTGTATGGGAAGACTACCAAATTCACGTTTCACTCAAAGCTGCAAATGGAAATGTATTGCCGTTCTTTCACCACATTTCCATCATTTCCAGAAGACAGCGCACTAACACCTTATCCAGGGCAATTAAGGAATGGATGGACAATAAACACTGGCCTAGCCAGCAACATACACATGGGTTAAAATAAACCAACAATGATTGGGCTGTCACAGTTGTCGCTCTAATTGCATTTGGACAAATGCATTAATTGGATTAAAAGTTGATTCTCAGTTATCAAAATGAATTGATCCCTGGCCAGCAGCACTGTTTGTTAGATAAATATGATTCCCAAATTACTGTCGACGGAAAGAGAGAAAAGAGGTAGCAGTCGTCACCTGTTAGGAATACTGACTTTTACTTTGAAGGCTAAGCACTCAGTTTCTAATTTTGCAGTAATGAAATCTGTCATAGAGATTGTAACATAATTGAGTTCAGTGTAACATTTGAAAGTGAAAAGCATGAATCAGCTCCTAGATTTTAGATTTAGGTAAGGCTGACTTTAAGGAGATGTGGTGAAGACTGTCCACATTTAACTGGGAAAATATGCTAATGAATAAAATAACTGATTGGTGGGTGCTGTTGAAAGAAACATTTAAATGCAATGCAGAACCAGTTTAAAGCCCTGGGTGGGAAAATTTCACTTAACAGAAAAAACAGTGATGGACAACTAAAGAGAGAGGGGACAGCATAAAATTTTAAAAACTGCTTCAAAGTGCGAAATACAGGACAGATCCTGTCAAATGGCAAATATACAAAGACTGGGTGGGGCTTGTAAGACCTACTAAAAAGGATTATGAAAGAAAGCTTGCAATGGACGTAAAAATCAATAGGAAGGAATATTATAATTGCATAAAGGGAAAGTGAGAGGTCAGGAGCAATGTTGACCTACTAGGACTGAAAGTGGGAATATTGTCAGTGACTATGGTGAAGTGGCAGGCATGTTGAATGATTACTTTGCCTCAGTATTTACAGTAGAAAAAGAGGATAGGTTGTTAAAAGTTCCAAGAGAATTAATAGTGGATCAAGGGCAGGGATTGAATGAACGTAATTTAAGTCAAATGTCAAAAATGAGGAAAATACCAGAACGAAACAATGACAAATCCCCAGTATCTGATGGTTTCCGTCAAGGGTATTAAAGGAAGTAGGGAAGCCCATTGTAGAAGTCCTAACTGTGATCTTTCAGAGTTTTGTTGATACAGGAGTTGCCCTTCTGGATTGGAAAATTGCACGTCACTCTACTTTTTTAAGAAGCGAGAAAGAGGAAAACCAGGAATTTCAAGACCAGTTAGCCTAACACATGTGGGGAGGTGTGGAGCTTCAATATTGTTGGGAATTGTTTGAATCTATAATTGAGGATAAGATAACTTAACACCTTTAAATGTTTCAGTTAGTCAGCATGGATGCATGACAGGTAGGTCATGTGTGACAAACCTTATTGAATTTTTTGAAGAGGTGACTAAGGTAGTAGAGGGGGACGGTCTGTGGATGTTATTTATGTGGGCTTCCAGGAAGCATTTGATAAAGTCCCACATAAGAGACTGTTAACTAAGGTACATGCCCATTGGATTGAGGGTAATTAATGACACAGCTGGGAAACTGGTTGAGTGACAGGTTGGTGTCATCCTCCAAATAAACTAATGCTAAAACCATGTTCCAGTGCCCATTAACCCTCTTTTTCCTTCACCAATTATCTGACCTCTCAAAAGTTGACAACAGTCAAAGCTGATTAAGAATGGACAGTAGATGTTGGACACCCATGTCCCATGAATGACTAACAACATATCGTATGATATTTAATCACAAACACTATGAATTCTGGAGCCTTTTGGCGTTCAGCAAACAAGTTTCTTTTGCAATCTGTACTAAGTTTTAAGCAATTAATTTTAAACGTGTGTTTCTTTGTTGCAGACTCTAGAATCAATAAAACTGTGTTTTATCTCTCTACTCTGTCCTATTCAATCGTAATTGTTACCATACTTGTCAAATCACTTTATTCTAATGAAAATAGCTACAATCTTAAAACCTGTACCAGTCAAATCAAAAATTGCACAATGTGAAAAAAAAAAGCCTGAATAAAATCAGTTGTGGTTTTTCACAACTAAGGATTGTTCAATATATATCTGCGGTTTTATAATCAAGATTAAGAGAATTCAGGAAATCGATTGATGCCTTAACTTTTGATATATTTTACATTTGTACTTTGCATTAGAAAGCTGAAGTTCGCATTCATAATTAATTTGCAGTTATATACTCATCATCTGATCCAGATAGGCTTGTGAAAATGTCAAAATTATCATGTGAAAAAGGTAATTTTAATTAGTGAACTACCTGCTGCAATATTGTCACAAGATTTTGGTTTTGTTTCTGTTTTATCCAGCTGGAACTGTTTTAAAGAAACTTGTGCTGTGTCAAAAGTTTGTGAGCAGATAATTGAGTTGTGTTCAATAGTACACAGTATCAGGGAACTAATTTCACAAAAGGACCAGCTAAGGTCTTATTCACTGACAGCAATTGGCTTTGACTAAATTTATTTCATCTGTATTAAATTTGCAAACATCCTTTACCAGGACATACTTTATATCAGTTATAATAACTGGAGTGTTACTTTTAAATCGCAGTGTTTAAAAAGCTTTAATTTTGTACTTCTACCTTTCAAAGCCACCAAACAAAGACCCAAAGGAAGAAAGTGTAAATAGTCTAGAATGTGGGAAAAAGCCACCGCCACCTCCATCACCACAACCAACACCACCCCAGCAACTGATACTACCTCAGAATCAGAACAGTACTGCCACTAGCAAACCGCAGTCAGGTAATAAGAAAAACTAAACTGGAATGCAGTAAGTTTTCATTTGATTGTGCGTTCAGTGTAGTGTTGAGCATGTATGGACATCATTGTTTTATGTAAAAGAATGAGTGTTTTAAGCACAGTAATTACTAGATGAAATCTCTTGCTGTAAATTTAAAATGACTGACTGCATAGAAGAGATCATGCTATGACAGAAATGTTAATTTTTAAAATAGTTGGAGATGGTATTTTAGTATTTATTTTTATTTAAAGGCCAAATAGCACAGCATGTAACACATAATCAGACAGTGCATTACCACAGATCCATTTGTGTAAACTACATGCATTTCTGATTGACAAAGCAGCAGATACAAATCTGAAAGACAGCCATGACTTAAAGTAACAAATTTCACACTCTTCAACGTGTTAAATATTCAAAATAATTAAAACTTTGACAGTGGCTAGGAAGAAGAAGAGGAAAATGGGAACTTATAGCCTGGCTCCTAAGAAGAAGACCAAACTGCTAAAACAGCGCACCGTACTTGAAATGTTTCAGAACATGTCACAGTCTGCATCTGGCATGCAGGTGGGTCGAAAAAATGCAAGCTTATGATAAGAGAAACTTCTTCCTGTCTCTACTTCAGGGAAATGTATTACAGCAGATGAGTATAAGTTGATTTCCCCCTCAATTCTTTTGTTCTATTGTCTTAATTTTAATGAGTAGTCACTTTCAGATAAATGCCTGTTGTACTTTATTCATGATGAAGATATTGATGATTTTGTCAAGTGAGTGTTACAATTTTATTTATTCATTTGTGGGCGTGGAATGTAATAGCTGGGCCAGCATTTATTGCCCATCCTTGTTACCACGGAGAAAGTAGTGATAGCTGCCTTCTTGAACTTCCACAACTCATTTGGTGTAGGTACATCCACAGTGCCATTAGGGATGACATTGGGAGGAGTTCAACTGAGATTGTGCCCTTTTAAAACTGAAGTTAGATTTTACCTTTTCTGAAATGCATGTTGCACCCGAGATTGGTTATAAGATTCAAAACAAAGTATGATGATCCAACAGCACCCTTTTTCTTTTTATCAAAGTCAATCTCTCTCAAATTGAGGTGGAAGTTGCTTTGGATGAAAATGGAATGTTCTACTTAAATTTTAATTATTTGAATGAGAGTTTACTTTTATTATAACAGAGTGAACATGGCTGTGAAAGACTACATTATTTAGTGCAAATTGCAAGCAGTCATATCAATACAAAATTTTAGGTCTTGACATTTGTTTGTTTAATTTACTTTTGGCACAAATGCCTCCATTTTGTATATGGCATTATTTCAAGAAAAGTGAGTCTTTGGAAAATTAAACTTGGACATCTGTTGGAAATAATAATAAAATTAACGAAAAATGAATACATTGGAAATCGGTGTGATTCTTAAAGTGGTCACTTATTCAGTATATTCTTTCGTCTCAGAGATACGAGTAAAATTGAGCAAAAGTGCAACGTTTGGCTTTAGAATTTCGTCTAATGCGCTTCCTGCTCTTCCTTGGACAAGGGAGGATGCCACTAGTATGGCTTTCCACGTATCTTTTTCTCTCATTAGTCTTTACATGTTATTGTATTGTCACAATGGCGCAAGTAGAAGAGAAATAGCTCAGCAAGCATGGGGACTAAATCCATGCCATTGCATTCTTATATACGTAATGTAAACAATTTAGCAAGCTGATCATATGTGTAAATTCTTACCATTGCAAAATTAAAGAAATCAATTCCCCTGCATAACTAATATTTTTCTTCCTTGTGTGCCATTTGCTCGAATGCCATTGCGTAGAACCAGATGCTTAGTTTTCAAGATAGTCGAACCACATTTTCCTTTTCTCAACCTACCCAATGCATGTGGTCTCATCCCAGGCAAATAATGACCGAATTCCATGAACATTATTTAAAATCAAAATTCAGCACTTCTTCATGTCCTGCAATTGATGAACTGTGAAAGTTTCTCTTAGATCATGAGAATGACATAGATGAAGAGGAGAATTTTTTTTTCTTTGAAAATGTGCATTGGCCCAGTTGGAAATAATCAGCAAAAACCTTTTATTTGATGATTAACTATGATAGAACAATACAGGACAGGAACGGGCCCTTCGACCTGCAATGTTGTGCCAAACATGATGCCAAATGAAACTATTCCCTTCTGCCTGCCCTTGGTCCATATCCCTCCAGCCCTTTCGTATTCATATGCTTACTTAAAAGTCATTTAAATGCCCTTATTGTATTTGTCTAAAGCACCACCCCTAGCAGTGTGTTCCAGACTCCTTCCACTCTGTGCAAAAGAAAGCTTGCCCCTCACACATCCTTTGAACTTCTCCCCTCTCACCTTAAATGCATGCCCTCTAGTATTAGTTATTTCAACTCTGGGAAAAAGATTCTGGCTGTCAACCCTATCTATGCATCTCATAATTTTATAGACTTCTATCAAGCCTCCCCCCACTCGAGAAAACAACCCGAGTTTTAATAGCCTCTCCTTATAGTTCAAACCCTTAATCCAGGCAGCATTCTGGTAAACCTCTTCTGCACCATCTCTAAAGGCTCCACATCCTTCCTGTAATCTGGTGACCAGAATCGAACACAATACTCTTAAGTGTGGCCTAACCAAAGTTTTATAAAGCTGCAACATGACATCCTGACTGGTGTGCTCAATTCCCTGAGTAAAAAAAGGCGAGCATGCCATATGCCGCCTTTACCACCCTATCTACTTGTGTGGTCACTTTTAGGGAGCCATGGACTTGAACCCCAAGATCCTACTGTACATCAGTGCTGTTCAGAGTCCTGCCATTAGCTGTATACTTTTCCTTAACATTTGATCTCCCAAAGAGCAGCATTTCACACTTAGCGAGATTGAACTCCACTTGCCATTTCTCCGCCCATATCTGTAACTGATCTGTATCCTGCTGTATCCTTTGACAATCTTCTGCACTATCCACAACTCTACTGATCTGTGTATCGTCTGAAAGCTTACTAACCCACCCATCTACATCTGCATCTAAGTCTATCGTTATCACAACCAGCAGAGGTCCCTGTATGGATCCCCTTGGAACACCACTAGACACGGACCTCCAGCCAGACAAACACCCTTCCACCTTTACAGTCTGTCTTCTATGGGCAAACCAATTCTGAATCCACGCGGCCAAGTCATTGTGGATCCCGTGCATCTTAATCTTCTAGATGGACCTACCATGAGGGACCTTGTCAAAAGCCTTACTAAAATCCTCTCGACAATGTCACTGCTCTAGCCTCATCGATCACCTTCATCACCTCCGTGAAAGATACCAAGTCTGTAAGACATGACCTGCCCTGTACAAAGCCATACTGACTGTTCCTTATTAGGCGATGCTTTTCCAAATGTGCATAAGTCCTATCCCTAAGAATTCTGTCCAGTAGCTTCCCAACCACCGATGTGAGACTCACTGGTCTGGAGTTTCCTGGATTATCCCTATTTCCATTCTTGAACAAAGGAGCAACATTAGCTACTTGCCAGTTCTCCAAGACCTCTCCATTGGCTAGCAAGGATACAAAGTCTTGGTCAAGGCCGTGGCAATCTTCAGTCTTGCCTCTCTCAGTAACATGGGGTAGATGCCCTTGGGCCCTGAGGATTGTCCACGTTAATGCTCTTCAAGAGACCCAACACCAATTCTTGATCTCAAAATGCCCTATTATGTTAGCATGCTCCACACAAATCTCACTATCCTCCATATCTTTCTCTTGGGTGAATACTGATACAAAGTACTCATTTAGGATTTCACCCACATCCTCTGCCTCCAAGCAACAAGTTTCCTCCTTTAACCTTGAGTGGTCGTACCTTTGCCCTAGTTATCCTCTTGTTTTTAATGTATGTATAGAATGCCTTGGAATTCTTTTTAACCCTACTTGCCAAAGCCATTTCATGGCCCCATCTTCTCTCCTAATTCCCTATTTGAGTACTTCTACTGCTTTCCTTAAATTCCTTACAGCCCCTGTCTGAATTTAGCTTCCTGAACCTTATGTATGCTTCTTCTTGCCTTTTGACTAAATTTACAATCTCCCTCATTATCCAAGGGTCCCTTGCTTTGCTGTTCTTGTCCTCCCTCCTTATTGGAACATGCTGGTCTTGAGCTTTCATCAGCAGGTCTTTAAACAATTCACATATGCCAAATGTGGACTTGCCTGATAACTCCTCCCAATTAACACTCCCTAGTTGCTGCCTAATACTGACGTATTTTGCTTCCTCCAATTTAGTATCTTCCTGCAAGGTCCTGACTGATCCTTGTTCATAACTATCTTAAAACTGAATTGTCTAACAGCATTCTTGGCTTAGTTATATTTAACCATTTACTTGGATTGATATGTGGCAGTTTTGATCTGGGTTAGTATAAAATTGTTAATTGCAGGGCTTTTGGGGTGCAATGGTGTATTTCTACCTTTCGGTCAGAAGTCTTGGGTTCAAGTTCTACCTGCTCTAGAAGTGTCATAACAAGTATGAATATGTTGATTAAAAACATCTAATATTGCTAATTGAGCAAGTTCAAACCTTGTTTCAATGAGCATTGTGGGATATTTGATATACCAGATGCTGCTGTGTTGTTAGAAGATTCTATACTGAAGAAAATAATCATGGTGGTATAGGCAACATTTTGGAGAAACTATGGAAACCATCTATCTAACAAATATGGTTTTGTGTTTAAAAGCAGCCTAAGATAGTTTATCTAAGTGGCAAACACAGCTGTTATCACTAATGCAACACGAAGGAGATAGATGCCAGAAAATGAATGCTGATTATATTTGAAAGTGTCTACTAGCTACGCTGAAGCAATGGATTTTAAGTCTGTTGCATGAAATTCGTGCAAAGCCGTCTCTGAATTCCATGGATTTTAAAAATTGAGTTATTTCAAAAGGGAAGAGTCAAGACTTGGAACAGATTTTGAGGTTAAAAAAAAGTGAGAAAGCATGGTGAATTTGCTAAGGCTAAGCTTGAGTTTTAAGTGACTGAAGATTCTAAGTATATGTAACTATTTTGGCTGCACCATATATTTAAATGTTGTTATGATTGTTACCTCTTTCCTGTTTTGTAGGAACAGAAAGATTCCTCTAATGGAGTCACTCAGAGCATAAATGGAGAGAATGCTGACCTATCTCAAGACATGGAGTCTGAAGATGATGAAGAGGAAGATGACGAGGAAGAAGAAGAAGAAGAAGAAGAAGAAGAAAAATACAGTGGTGTAGACCATCCAGATTCAGAGTTATCCACGGACTTTGGAGGCACTGACAACATTCGTAAAATGGAAATGTCCAAGAAGGTATGTTCTTGATGCTTTGCCAGTTAATTTCCACATTAACAAGAATATTACATGAGCATGGATCATTACCATTCAGTGCATGAAATGAAGTTCTTCCTCAAACCTCTTTCGTGAAACATTAAATTTACGCTCCCTTGTCTAGGAAGCATTAGCTAACAGGAGCAGCTTTTCTTTGCTGATCTTAGCTAGGCTTGTCATAATTTTGTCTGTATATGATGACCTCTCACCACTTTTGTTTTAAGAAAAAAATCCTAAATTTTGCAATCTAACCTTATCAAAGACTCTCACATTCTTCAAGTATCACAACAAGTAGTATTTTAGTTGTGGACTAACCAAAGTTTTATGTTGATTCGGGATAAACTCCTTACTTTTGAGTCAATACTTATTTTATGCAGTCTCAAACATTGAGATTATGAGCTGTTGCTAAAAATGTGTATTTGGGGAAGTATACCGTCTGCAAATGTACTAGTTACAGTTAAATTTAGTTGCTGTTTTTGTGAAGCATTCTGTGGACTCTTGACCTTTATAATTGTGTAACCAAAAAGAATCAGTAACCAGACTGGAAAAATGACTGGTTATACACTTGGATTGGCAGTACCTGGAGTACTGTATTCACAGTTCTAGCCATTAACAGCATGTTAGAACTATGAAGAATTATGAATTCTTTCATAACTCCCATTGAAGTTAGACAGGAGCGTTTTGAGATTGAACGACAAAGTATCACCAATCCAGTACTACCTTCCCTGTATTTGTTTAGTACATTGAATTTATAAATTTTGGTTGGCTTGAGAAACATTTTACCAGCAGTGGCATTACTGGCTTAGGTTGGAATTACATCCTATTTATATGTTGACATTTTATGAAGAGTTTAAATTCATGATGAACTAGTGATTACCTTAAATTTCAATACTCTTTCAGAACGATGCTGATAGTTAGTTTCACATACTTTTAAGTCACCATCTAGTTCCATGTCGTATCACTTTTGCATTGACTCAATTAATATTACATTTATACCAATTCCAAAATGATAGAATCACTTGAATAAGGTCTGCACAGAAAGGCAGGAGATGCAGTGCCAATACTCTTAGTTCCTGGGATTTTGCACTGAAAGTTGCCTGCTTCAAAATAGGAGAAAGTTGATTTTCCAAAGTTTTTTGGCAAGTTTTTGAACCTTTCTTTAAAGCCTCACAAGAGATGTCATTATTGGCTCATCTCTGTTTATCTGGTTCTATTATGTGGCGCACTCTTCGAAACAATCCTGCACTTTCTCTTTTCAGCCATAATAATTTATTTGTCCAGTGGGTTAGCTTTCAGTCGTCATAGAACTGGAAAGAAATTTGAATAAAATTCTGTAATTTCCTTCTGTTATGGATCAATCACTTCTATCAATTACAAAATCTGAGGGCATGTAATAAAATAACTTAAACTTTACATTTCCAACCAGATTGTGCAGATTCTAAAATGATGAGTGGATGTGGCTTAAATCTGAGATGTAGGGGAGCTGATGGTATTATCGCTAGACTATGAATCCAGAGACTGAGATAATATTTGGGGACTCCAGTTCGAATCCAGCCATGGCAGCTGGTGGAATTTGTAGTCAATTAAAAGAAGTCTACCAATAACAATGAAACCATTGTCCATTGTCAGAAAACCTGACCTGGTTCAAGAATACCCTTTAGAAGAAGGAAGCTGTTGTCCTTCCCTGGTCTGGCCTACATGTAACTCTAGACCTTTAACTCCTCTCTGGGCAGGGATAGGTAATAAATGTTGGCCAAGCCAGCGATGCCAAATCCTGTGAATGAATAGCCTTTCATTTTGTTTTCCAATGTGAATTTCCAATCTCAGTTGTCCAGAATTGATTAGTTATGAGTTGGGGGAAAATGTAGGAAAGCCAGTTGAAATAACATACTGTTCCTTGGATGTGATCTTCACAGTATAGATGACCAAGTCACTATTTGCTCCTGTTAAGTAGAAAATGCTATTTGAAATCAAACCTTTTCTCTTTCACAAATGTAACTTACCTGCTGGCCAAATTCGTATTTTGTCTGTGTCTCAGACTTCTTCCCAGATTTGCATCAGACTTGATTGTTGATTATATAGCAGGTCAAGTTTAGATATATATGTGATGTCAGAGACTTTTTAAGTATGCAATATTGTAGCTTTTTTTTTGTTGCTTTAAAAGTTACAATTTGTTTTCATTGTGATGTAACATTTTGAAACCAGTGGAAGTTGATCAAAGATTACAGTTCACTGTAGAATTTTAAAATGTTTCATTACCCAGGCTAGCCAGCAAGAAGAATATGATCCTGAAGAGGATCAAGACTCTGATCTGGAAGATGATGACGATGATGATGACTTTGAATCTGATGTGGTGAGTCATTCATCCTGGAGTTGTGATTGCTGTAAATTTCTGCTGTGATTTTTTTTTTTTCACCCAGTGTCTCCGATCACTTTTCTAAATGAATATTTGTTTCATATAACCTGGAAGATGCCTTCACTTGCCCATAATCACAAAGTTTGCTCCAAAATCCAGAAATCTGAACAGAACATCTCATCATTGTGTTTTGACTTCCTGGTTCATCTCTTGAACTTAGATAGTATCTTTCTTTGGATCAGACAGCAATGGAATAAACAATTTTAGTTGACAGGACTTGGGTCATGAGCTGCCAATTCATTATCAAATAGTAAAAGAATAAATTAGCAAAAGTAATGATATATTTGTAGATTTAGAGTAGTTAAATGTTCGCTGAATGTCAACTTATTTTGACTTTTAGCTCCAGGTGGACTGTTTGATTTGAACAAGGCAAATTGAGAAACTGTATTCTGTTGAAAATTCTTACAGACAAAAAGAAACTGTGTCTCAGCATCAAAAGAGTTTTCAATCCAATACAGATATCAAAAAAAACTCAAAATGCTTGCGTAAGCATTAAATAGCTTGTCCTCTCCTTCAAACATGTGATCACGACAGACCTGAAATTTAACTTGAAAATATGAGTGGGTTTTGGTCCTGTTTTCAAGATCTGGGGATGGTGGTGATGCTGTACACTTATTAAACTGTCCTTTTTAATGGTTGTAAAGTTTGCAATTTTGATTTTTTTTCACAGGGGTTTATGTCATTGCATTAAGGTATTATTGTATCATTACATTCAGATCGTAAGGTATTAATTCCATACAGTCATGCATTGGCAGAACTCTTTACAACTAGGTAAAGCGCTTGAAGAAATAGCACTTAGTACTATCTTTAACTAGTTCTCTAGAATTGGGTGAGATTGACAATGCCACATTTATTGCCCATTTCTACTACCCTGAGTATATAATTTGAACTTGAGACAATTGATGTTTGCATTGCCAGTTCACATGGAATGGTTTCATTTAGTGGAGTTCCATTTGGTGGGTGGCAGCTTAGACTGATGGCTGATGTGATTGGCGGCTAAACTGGTCACTCCCTGAAGCCAAATAGTGGGATGTCAAAATTCAAGATTTTGGAATCCAATTCACTTAATAAAATAGAAACAAAGAAGTGTATGGTCCGGGACAACTTTGCTTAGTTTACAAAGGATAGTAAGCCCAGATAGCGAGCATCAAATTTAAGACAAACCAGTTTCAGATAAATTTCTGTTTAGAAAAGTGGAATTAGCCTCATAGTGGTGATATGTTTTCTTATGAGGAAGATTCTGAAATTGAAGTATGAGGGAATTTAATGTAGTTTATTTGTTCACCTTTTCTTTATAAAGTAAATCAGTCTATTGACTTATAAAAGGCTTGTTTAACTTGAATATTCATCTGCTTTTCCTGAGATTAGGGAAATGTATTTGACAGCTTGTTCTGGATCACAGCTCATTTGACAAGGGATTTCATTGCCAGGCTTCCATTGGTCATGATGCTATATGACTGGATGTTGAACAGGAATTCACAAAAGTTGTAATGTCTATTTGCATGAAAGACCAATGAACCATAATCTTTGGAGAATATCTAGCTCATATGTAATTTGTAACTGTTTTATATTATCTGTATTCATTCACAAGAATTTTTCTTTAACAAACTTAGTTTAATTAAGTTGTTATAGGTATATATAGTGGCATCCCTAATGTTTTAAGAGCAAAGAAAATTACAGTACAGGAACAGGCCCTTCGGCCCTCCAAGCCTGAGCCGATCCAGATCCTCTATCTAACTTGTCGCCTATTTTCCAAGGATCTGTATCCCACTGTTCCCTGCCCATTCATGTATCTGTCTAGATACATCTTAAATGACGCTATCATGCCCGCCTCTACCACCTCCGCTGGCAACGTGTTCCAGACACCCACCACCCTCTGCGTAAAGAACTTTCCACACATGTCTCCCTTAAACTTTTCCCCTCTCACCTTGAAATCGTAGTAATTGAGTCCCCCACTCTGTGTGGGGGGTGGGGGGGGGAGAGGTATACCCCATGAGAGGTATAGACAGGGTGGATAGCAAGAAGCTTTCCCCCCAGGGCCTTCCAAAAGTGTGGCCTCATCAATATCCTGTACAGCTGCAACATGACCTCCCAATTCCTATACTGAATACACTGACCAATAAAGGCATGCATACCAAATGCTGCCTTCACTGTCTTGTTTACCTGCGACTCCACTTTCAAGGAACTCCGAATCTGCACCCCAAGGTCTCTTTGTTCAGCAACACTCCCCAGGACCTTACCATTAAGTGTATAAGTCCTGCCCTGACATGCCTTTCCAAAATGCAGCATCTCGCATTTATCTAAATTAAAATCCATCTGCTACTCCTTGGCCCACTGGCCCACCTGATCATTCCATTGTATTCTGAGGTAACCTTCTTTGCTGTCTACTACATCTCCAATTTTGGTGTCATCGCCAAATTTATTTAACCATACTTCCTCTGTTCACATTCAAATCATTTATATAAATGACGACAAGCAATGGACCCAACACCAATCCTTGTGGCACACTGTTGGTCTCAGGCCTCCAGTCTGAAAAGCAACCCTCCACCACCTTCTACCTTCAAGCCAGTTCTGTATCCAAACGGCTAGTTCTCCCTGTATTCCACGTAATCTAACCTTGCTAACCAGTCAAGCTTGAAGAACCTTGCTGAATGCCTTACTGAAGTCCACATAGTTCACATCCATCGCTCTGCCCTGATCAATCCTCTTTGTTACTTCTTCAAAAGGGTAATTCAGCAAATGTTCAGCAGCAAATCTTTGTTAAAAATTTATTTTTTGATCATCCAGAGTTCAGAGTCTAGCTTGAAGAGGAAATGGAAGAGAAAAGGGAAGAACGACAGTCCATGGGTAAAACCAACCAGGAAACGAAGACGAAAAAACCGGCCAAAAAGTGATAGTAGAGGTAACAGCAGTAATTGTTCTATTTTTGATGGAAGGGAAGTGTCACTTTTATTGTAATTGGTGCTATGATACTGGGTGAAAATGAATTATCCTGTCCTCTGTATTTCAAAATTCATTTCAAATGTCAGTCGTCATAGTTAAATCGTAAACCATAGAGAATTGTGAACTGTTTTAATACTTTCCATTGAACGTTGGCAGTAGTGTTATGAGCTTGAATGATTTAAGTGTCAGTAATCCAGTGCGGTTTTCCCCATATCTGTTCAGTGCATTGAATTTTATAAATTCCGCTGGCCCTGAGAAACATTTTTGAACCTTCCAAAAACATTTTGAAACACGTGCTACTGCCCCACAGCGCCAGGGGAGCACAGCTGCCTTACAGTGTCAGGGACCTGGCTTCGATTCCAGCCTTGGCTAACTGTCTGTGAGTTTGCACATTCTCCCCATGTCTGCATAGGTTTCTTTGGGGTGCTCCGGTTTCCTCCCACAGTCTGAAGATGTGCAGGTTATATGGATTGGCTATGCTAAATTGTCTGTAGTTTCTTGGGTGGTGGATGGGTCTGGGTGGGATGCTCTTTCGAGGATTGGTGTGGACTTGATGGGCTGAACGGCCTGCTTTCGCACTGCAGGAATTCTATGATCTATTCTATGTTTGCATTACCAGCTTAGAATGATGGAAGAAGAGAGTATAATTAAGTCCTCAGCTACATTTTTGACACTTATTAACCTCTTCATGAATTCAAACCTTTTGTTGTGTTTCATTTCAATGCTGTTTCAAAAGCACCATGCTGGTTAGTAGTTTTACGTACTTTGAAATTTCCATTTAATTCCAGTTAGTAGAACTTTTGCATTGACACAATCAGCTTTAAATTTATAGCAATATGACAGTAGCACTTGAATCAGGCCTGTAATCTGTGTCCCTGACACTAAAACCAAAGATAGAAGGTCATTTCTAGAAGGTACTTTTTTTTTCAAGTTTCTGGGATTTTGCACTGGATGTTGCTCAGCTCCAGAATAGTGCAAAGTTGATTTTAAAAAGTGCTTGGAAAGGTTATTGAGGCTTTCTTCAAAGGCTCATAAGAAGAATTATTCTTGCTTGATCTTTATTTATTGTTTAAAAAATGACTAAGCGGAAATCTGAATTTTAATCATGGTTCCAGACAGTTTAGCAAAGCTGTTAGTGGGTTATTGCATTCTGTGTTTAGTCTGTGCCCATAATTCCAAATTGGGAATTTTGGTGCCCAAGCACGCCTGGTCTATCAGGGTAGAACATCTGGGAGAGTTGATTTCGGCATGGAAAAGGTGGGAAACCTTGCAAATGAACAAGGTTAAAAGCAGGGGTCATTTAAACTATGAGGTCCAGGACTCATTCACTAGAACAGAAATATTTCTAGTAAGGCCACAAACGGTAACATTCATAGAGTGACTGGAAGCCTCATTTTACCCCTCTGTGGCGCTAATATTTATTTCTACCACAAGAGGAGAGAACCCTCCATTTCAACCGCAAGAAGATGGGAATCTCGCATTTTATTTGTGAAATGCTGATGAATCCTCCAGATATGAAAGAGCAACAGAACTGCTTATTACTGTGAATAAAATTATTAAAATTCTGTAATTACATAAGGAATACATGGTCTCAGAAAAATATTGTCAATAGAACACAGAATTGAATGTCTTGAAGAAAATAGCTTACCTTCCAATCAAGTTAATACACTTTTTCTATGCACAATCGGGAATGCAGTTGATGATGTTGCAGCTTGTTAAGTGGCTGAAGCAGCAACGGGGGTACTTTAGAAGAAGCAATGAAAACCTTTGACAAATCTTCAACCTTTAAACTCAAAATTCTTGAAAGACCAAGGTTTACTAAATGAGTTTAGCATTCAGTCCAATTCATAAATGATTTTATTAATGATAAGTACATTTTAATGAAAAAATGTCTTGATGGTGACTTAACGTTAGAATTCATAAGAATTGAAATTGTTGTGGGAATTGCTAATGAGACTCTGTTAAATCGTTACAGCCCAAAGTAGGCTTGAGTCCAGAGAAAGTCAGACAGATGATGAGTGAAGCCTAAGCCCAGAAGCAATAGATCAATCATAAGAGAAGATCAATCTTGACACAGGAGATTAACAGTGGTTTTACAATCCTGATAGGAAGTGTGTACTAGACATTAAGCCCCACTATTCTCAAGTCTTTACAAAATGATCGATTTGGTCACTATAATGGTTAATTGTCCAACTTTGACCACTATCGAAGATCAAAGCAACATACTGTTTCATCAATAGACAAGAAAACAAAGAATATTTATTATCAATAGTTCGTCCTTAAACGTGGTTAAGATGGATTATCATTTAATAATATGCAAACTTCAGCAATGGCCACTTTAAATTCCATCAAACACGTTCATTCACAAACAGGTCAGACAATACACAGTTCTGCAGAAATATCGTGGGAACAAAATATAGGCACAGAAGAACAAATTCTGTGGATCAAGAGTCCAACAATAAGAGTGGAGTGAGATGACTTTCTCAGAGTTCTTTTCTTTGTCTCAGTTACAGAAGATTCCCAATTCTGTAGCTATTATTTGGATGTAGGTAAAGTTTGTCTTTTCTGATAGTTTGTTTTCTGCTACTCTCGGGGTGGATGTAGGGGTGACGCAGGCATTCAAAGTGTTGGTTTTCTTCCACTCACAGGAGAGTTGGGGTGGTGTGGAAGAAGTGAGAGTGAGGGAGGTAGAGAGAGGAAAATATGTCTTGTCCTGCAGGCTTCTGGAGGTCTGAGTACAGCTGTCACTTCTCTGTGATCAATTGCAACTTAACTATAAAAGCTGTTGTTGTGCAGTTATCTGGTGTCAGCATCTCACAAACATATCAAATGCGCGTTTTCCAAAAATTACATTACAAAGTCACAAGCAACACTTCAGAAACCAGTACAATGAGTAGGACAGGAACCAGACACTACAAGCCCTTGTCAGTGCTGTGAAGGAAAGAAATTTCATGGATGCAGGCAGTGCCTAGTTATTAAAACTTCTTTTTCTGTCCCATAAGGTCAGTTTCAGAAAATGTTCAGAAGTGGGCCATGGTTTCAGAAAAGCAAGAAATCAAATAATAATCCACCAAATTGGGCTAATCAAACAGAAAAGTCTACAGAAGAGAAGAAAAACATGCTTCTTATGAGAAGCTGATATTTGTATCCGTGATTATTTCATAAATTTCACTGTGATGAGTGATAATATATATTATCAGAAAATGAGCCATGATACACTGTCTGTAGCCCTCGACAGTGTTAACTATATGGTCCAGGAGTCAGAGTATTTCAGACTGAAGGGATTCAGCGAGGAACTCCCCTATATATGGGACATACTAAATATTACATTGCACGGTTCACAAACACGAATCCTCAACTTGAGTAGGAATATACGTTTTCACTTCAGTATTATACCAAACATGGAAGAGGTTAAAAAGCAGAAGTTGAAGAGTTCCTTTAAACAGAAATGTCCTCAGTGATCCAAATGATTGAAGAAGCTGCAAGAGAGTGGGTGATGTAGTGGTACTGTCACTAGACTGGTAACCAAGAGGCACAGCTCATGTTCAAGAGATGGTGATATTTGAATTCAAATAATAAATCTGGAGATAAAAGCTAATCAAATAATGATCATGAAATCATTGTCGATTGTTGTAAAAACTCACTTGGTTCACTGATGTCCTTCAGCAAGGGAAATCTGCTATCCTTGCCTGTTATGGCCTACATGTGACTCCAAATCCCAGCAACGTAGGGACAGCTCTTAACTGCCCCTCTGTACAGTGTATCATGTCTCATTATCAGATAATATTGTACCATTCACCCTGGTAAAAGTTGAGATGACCACTGATACAAATATTAACTTGTCAAAAGTAACACTTGGTTTTTCTTTTGCTGTAGACTTTTCAACTTCAATGACCCAGTAGTGTAGGTCATTATGCAGCAGGTCACACTCTACAATAGGTATTATAAAGTAGTTGCCATATTTGGGACAGAGGAACAAGTGTGTATCAGGGATCTGAACAGAAAAGATATGGTCATCCAAGGAGCTTCAGACCATGAGGATTGTGTATTACTCATATTGCCAGAGCGGCTGTATGAAGGAACCACAGGGATCTTATTCCAACGCAGGTTAATCATCCATCACCGACCGACTAGCATGAATCCAGTGGCGAACATGATCTTGTAAGGGACCTGCAGACTTCAGGCTTTCAGGAAGAGAATCAAAAGACACCGGTTTCCAACCAGTCTTGCAAGTCTAAAGAGAACATTTTCCCAGAAAATGGTAAAGCTTCCAGACTGACTTTACAAATTCAAGTAGAGTAAGGGAGGGGTGAGAAGAACATGGTTGCAATAAACAGAATTATGTCAGCAGTGTATAATATGAATGATTAACATAAAAGCTTGGGAAGAGATGTAACAAAAACAAATAACTGTGGATGCTAGAAATCTGGAACAAAAACAAATTACTGGAGCAATTCAGTAGGTCTGGGCAGCATCTGAAGAGAAAGCAGAGTCAATGTTTTAGGTCCAGTGACTCTTCTTCAGAGATGATGTACGTGGATTTGAAAGCATTAATAGTGAAGAGTGCCATAAGCACCACCCACCATGGTGACATCATTTGGATTAGTGGGCAGAACAGTTTAAGGTCTTGAAGGATTGAGACCTGACATCTGGCCCTCCTTAAAGTCTCTGGAACTTTGTCTATCATATCAATATAATCTGTAAATAATTGCTGATATGCAAAAATATATATTGTTTAATGACAAGCATGTCCTTTTGTTAGACTAGTAAACGGTATCCTGTATCAGGTGAGACCTGACAGGCCTCCTATACTTAGAGAAGGTTGCAGCAGCCTTTACGAACAGCAACTCAAATCATGTAGTGAGGCATGCCCATGCAGTAATGATTTTCATAAATTAGCTTGGTTTTTGATTCTGAACATTGGCTTTTAGGCATGGGTGAAATCAGAAAGTTCCCATTAGTCTTATTGATGGGGTTCCCATTTTGGCACTGCATTTGATTAGCTCTAAAATTTAAAAAAAAATGTTTAGAGACTTTATGCTCACAGAATTCAACAATGGTTGCAAAATTACCTCTGTAAACTTGAGGTGTTTACTGCAAGTTTATCTTCTACCAAACCACAATCTAATGCTCGTGCTATGCAGATACCAAGTACCAATCACAGTGGCTCTGCCCCAACATACCCGAGTGCCATTCTTCCTCCTGCAGCTGCATGTTGCAAGCATAGCAGCGATTCTATGGAATTGCTGCTTTTCTTGGGATTTTGGGGCTTTCTGTTAAGCCCACATTTCAGTGAAGGCTACATTAAAGAAGCTTGTCTGTTTCATGAAGTGTTATCAGCTGTGCTGTGAATGGACTGACATCTAATTATGAATGCAGTTAGCATTGGTAGAACCAGGTGTCTATCATAAGCTGTACTCTTCTAGTATAATGTCACTAAAAGAATATTCAGTCGAAAATTGAAACTTAAGAAACCAATCACAAGCTTTAATCAATTAATCCTGAATTCCCAGACCTGACTCAAATGTTAAGAATTGAGAGACCTGTTGAAACAGCACCTGGAGAAAGCAAATGTTCTAGGCGCTAAAATGTTTAGGAACTTACAATTATAACAAAACTTCCATCTTGCAGAACCAGCATCCAAAATCAGGGTTTTGTATGGTTGGAGTATTTTATAAACATCTGACTGCGAACTTCATTATTTACAGGTGCTGAAACAGAGACACCAGCTCTCATAGATAATAATGAGTATACTGAGATGCCTCTGAGTTCACTGAATCTGCCTGCAGGTGGTCTGTTCACTTCTCAATCTATGGGTAAAGTTGCTTTGTAGATTTTCAAGGTGTTGTTAAAAAGTTTTTTTAAAGTTGGAATTATTTATTAGTGTACATTTAGAATATAGAAATTAATTTGGCAGATGGAAGCATTTGGAAAATATACATTGGAGACTTTAATCTAATAACATTTTACATAGTTTGCATAAATGTTTACAACAGTGTTTGTTTCTGTATTCTTAAACGAGAAAATGGTTGGTATGAACTGTTTTGATATTGTAATTCTTCGCAGGCATTTCCCAAAGCTCTGACTCAGTGGAACTAGATAAGCTACAGGAGTTACCTCTTTGCAGTTGTCGGATGGAAACACCAAAAAGCCAAGAGATTGTTAAACTGGCCAACAATAAGTGTATGGCCACTGAGAATATAGACGAAGAGGTAAGAAGCACTTGGCGCAAATTTGAGAAAACGATCTCCTGGGTGGACATATGCTGGCTGTTCGATTTGTTATTCTCAAAATGTCTGAATTACGTTCAAATGTAACTGTTGACTACAGTACACCTCCCCATGCTAAATAAGCAGACAAATGGAAATAAAAACAGTAGATGTAACAGTTTACAAAAATAATTAAATGTATCCTGACAGAAATAAGTATTTATGTTACTTGGTCATATTTCTGGAGCTTCATTTAAGGTTTAAATTTAATCAAAGGAAATGTGTGGTTGTATATTGGTTATTGATGTGCAAAATATGGTGCTATATCTTTGACATCTGCGTATCCTCCTAATGTGAAGACTTGTTTTTTTTTAATGACTATTTGCTGCAGTATGTTCTTTGGAAGGTTCCCTACACGTGTAGTCTGTGTAAACACGAACGTGCACCACATTACAGCAAGTTTGATGATGTTTGGGTACATTTTCAATCAATTCCATGTGCCTCTCTTTCAGTCATTCTAAAGCCTGCCTATCTAAATGGTTTGTTGGATTGAACCCCTTTAAACGTTGAGTCTCAAAGGGCAGTGAACTTTAATATGACATCTTAAATATTTTAATTTAACTTGAGTTGAACTAGCTTACAAATTCAGTGCATTTTGTCAAAACTCAATTGGGAAAATATTGAAGCCTCATCTGCTTTTACCTACAGGCATTTATTTACAGAAAGAAACTTTCTATGAAGTGTGTCTCCAGCAAAAATGACCTGTTTTTAAGCAACATAATGGTAAAATAACTGAAGGGACTATTTACTGTGTTCATAAATAGGATTTCTGTTTTGTTACTTTTGGCATGCAGAGAATGTCTTGACTATTTGTACTTTTCACTTAATAATTAACATTTATCAGAGAATTAAAAATTTGACTTATGGATTTGCCTGTCTTTGGTGGTTTATGACATAGGCAAAAAACTGTAGAACTAAAGACCAGTTAGTTTGACTTCTAGTGGGGAGGTTTCTGGAATTGATCATAAAAGAGGAAATAACTAAACACTTAGAAAAGTAAAGCTCAATTCACCAGTGTCAGCACAGTTTCACAAAGAGAAGTCATGCCTGACGAATTTGTTGGAGTTCTTTTGAGGATGTAACCATGAAGATGGATAATGGGCATCCAGTGGATGTGGTATATCTAGACTTCCAGAAGGCATTTGACAAGTTGTTGCATAAAAGACTGATCCAGAGGGTTAAGGGTAGTGTATTGGCTTGGATGGAGGACTGGCTGACTGACAGAAAGCAGAGGGTTAGGACTCTCACTTGATAGAAGGAAGGCAGTGTATGTACAAATCACAGTTAAGCTGTGGTAAAAATTTGGTGATGATAAAACCTAGTTCATGGATGTCTAAAATGTATAAAACAAGAGCTCTAATTTGACTAAATATTTCTTTCAGCTAAGTAGCTGTATTAACAGTGTAATCAAAGAAGAGATGATGCGACCCTCCAATAAGGTGCAGCTAATGGTATTGTGTGAGGACCACAGATCCCGGATGGTTAAACATCAGTGTTGCCCAGGCTGTGGATACTTCTGCACTGCTGTAAGTGTGGAGCATTCCTTGTAGATAAATACAAATATCAAGATGCCAAATATTTATCACATGATTTTGATTGTAAAACTAAAATGATGTGCTGAATCTGTGTTTTGTGGAGGGTTTCTCTCCATGAGGCCAAGTGGGTTTTCTTGCCACACTTTAACAAATTTTGTTCGTAACTACTTACCCTGCCCCTCCGGTGCCCCTCCTCTGATTCTACTGCTCTCTGTATCTGGAACAACTTTGCCACAGTTGGGATATCCTGGAATGGACTGGTATCCCTGGTGTCAGTGCCATCTTCAAAAGACAGTTGTTCACCTAATCACGCATTGTTAGTTTGATTCTGCCCTGCAAGTTTCTTGATATTTATCCTGGATATGGCTGAGAAGAGAAACTTGGCACCCCATTTTCCAGACACGGACCTGGATGTCCTTCTGGGTAGGGTGCTGCAGAGGTGGGAACCAGCAGTGAAGGCCAGAAGACCAGACCTTGCCAGCCTAGTTTGAGATTGTCGCTTGGGTTAGTGCAGTCTGACTTCTGGAGGAATCCAGAGTATTGTAGGAAGAAAGTAATGAACAACTTCAGTTGTCCAATGTAAGTGCCACCATCTTATTCCGACATCTCTGTCTCTCTCAATGTATCTCTGCTAATATACCGGTTTTACACTGAGACTCCTGATGTACCAATCTCACTATTGCTTGCTACATCTTCACTTGTGCTTACCCATTCAGCCCCTGACACCACTAATCCTACGAGCTTTCTGCGCTCCTTACTTGCTTGAGACACTTCTCCACCTACACCAAAAGTAACAGCTGTACCATCCACTTGCATCTGCCTTAATATCTGCCTGTCTCATTCGAGGAGGAAAACAACCCAGATTAAGGCAGCAGAGTCAAGGCAGATAGTGGCATGCCTGATATTTGAATCATCATCCATTATGAGTTGCAGATCCTGACTCTGACTGTCCCTAGCACCTGACTGACCACATCTAGGCCCTGGGCTGGTTTTGGGTGCGGCCCTTGACTTATTGTGCTGGGACCCCCTGACTGAAGGCTATCTCCCTTGATTTGACTGAGGACTACTGACAACCTGTGTTCCCTCTATTTTTATTGCATTGCAAGAATTTCTGAGGTCCACCTCTGGTGGTAGCTTGTATAACCAGAAGTCAGTGTGTCCATACTACAAGTGGCGTGTGTGGACTGTCTGAGCAGTTGTGCGGCCAAGCAGCTTAGAGTAACATTGCTGACAGCATGACAAGCTGTGCTAAATGGCAGAACATACACCAGTACCGTAAGTCTAGAATTTCTGGCTGAAGGGCAAGCTGCAAAAACACAACGCAAGCAGGGTTACACTGAGCGTCCAGATAGGCTCAAAATTGGTGAACACTAAGAGGAAGCGAGCAGCTTGAAGATGCTGCCAGGTCAGTCCATGAACTGTGTGCACGTCCCTGAGCACAAACTGTTGCGGTAGTTGCCGCCATGCCCCTAGGTGTAGCATTAAAGTGCAGAATTGTGTTGTAAATGGGTCAGGATGTGCCATTCTGTTTCTTGGAGGCTGGCTCATATTGTATACCAATATCCATGGGCGCGGGATATGTGGTCAGCACCTGTGGAGCTTGTCCTGAGATGTTAGTGTCTCATGTCTAGCATGGAGGTCCTTTGGAGTAAAGTAGCAAGCTGAAGTCATCAGGTACCAGTTCTGAGCTGAATATTGAAAATTCTTGATATCCAGTTTATTTGCTGTGGTATGATAGAAAGCTGCATATTAGTGAAACAAGAACTGCAATTAATAAACTTGAGAACAAGCAAAATTCCCAGTAAATAGGCTACTTGCTGCCTAGCGCAAATCTCACCTTAATGCCTGCAACAAGGAATATAGAGTTGTTTCTGACATTGAGATAGGCTCACTACACCCCTCACATAACTGTGCTGCATTTTTCACCAAGGCGCACATTGTTTCGACCCCTAATAAGATTCCACTGGTGTTTAATATAGAGCAAAGATGCAGAAGTATTTGTAATATATGTGATATAATTAATCTGTTTTCAATTTCAGGTTAACTTGTAATCCAAAAGGTCACTGTGATAATGTAGGTTCTTAATTCATAATCAGAAAGTGTGTAAAACTTGAGGTTTTTTTTTCAGGCAATAATGAGAGCATTTTATATCCCTCACAAATTGAGAAACAAAGAACTTCTGCATTTTTGAACACTGTACTCAATCACCAAGCAGCTTGAGGATCCTTCTTATGTTTTGGGAGTTTTAGAATTGTCGACCAGATAGCATAAAGGTATAAAAGTGAAGTTGAGGGTGCACAATGGCAGAAATAGCAAAGCTAGTATTTGCACTTAAAAGTTAGATCTATTTTATACACCATATTTAAATTAATTATGGATTATTTTCTTTAGATATGTTGTTAGGAATTAAATTCCTTCACATTTTGAGTAGAATGAGAGAGGAGGAAGTGCTACTCATTGCTTGCCTAAAAGTGATCAGAAGCAAGTACATCAGTGCAGTTAGGCCAGGTTGGAAGAATTTTGAATCCTCTTTCTCATAAAATGCGCATTGTATTAATTTACCTGAAAATAAAGATGAGTGGGATGGTTACAATCTCAACCAGACTGAGAGCACATCCTTTCATAAAAGGTGTGAAGGGATACGTTTATTGCTACACTGAACGCGTCTTATGTTTTTTGACTAGTTTACAGTATTTCGATTTAAACAAATAATTCAATTTTGATTTTATTTTAAACTAACAGGATGATCCTCCAACAATGCAGCAGAATGCGTCAAGCTGATGTTTTAATAACACTGGGGCAACTTGATTTCAAAACTGAGAGTTCATGTCTAATCAGTTGTCTGCTTTAGTTGAAGCTAGTTGAGGCACTAGGGAAAGTTGTCTCTCTTATGCTGGGAAGATATGAAAATTTAAAATTGATAGCCAGTTTTTGTCATTTAAATAGAAGTCTAAGCCTATCACTGTCAGCTAATTCATTCATTTTGCATCGTGAATGATGAAAATAGTGTGAAAAAATTGACTTTAATTGCTTGTTACTTATGACCGGCGTGTTAATTTTGTAAAAGCCAAAAGAACTGCGGATGCTGTAAATCAAGAACAAAAACAAATTTGCTGGAAAAGGTCAGCAGGTCTGGCCGCATCTGTGAAGGAGAAAACAGAGTTAACGTTTCAGGTCCGGTGACCCTTCCTCAGAACTGATGGTGGCTGGGAGAACGTCAGTTTATATGCAGAAAATAGGGAGGTGGGTAGTGTAGGGAGTAAACGATAGGATAGAGCCCAAAGAGAGAGAAAGACAGTTGGACAGACAAAGGAGTTGCTAACGATCAGGCTGGGAGGGTGAGTAGTTGTTAACGGGGACTGTTAGTGACTAACAACAGGAGGTGTGTAATGGCAGGCTGTGTGGTAACAAGGCCTGGTGTGTGGGGTGGGGGACTGGGCCATGGGAGAGTTTAGGCCCTAAAATTATTGAACTCAATATTGAGACCGGAGGGCTTGTAGGGTCCTCAAGCGGAAAATAGGTGTTGTTCCTCCAGCTTGCGTTGGGCTTCACCGGAACACTGTAGCAAGCCAGAGACAGAGATGTTGGCCAGGGAGCAAGGTGGTGCATTGAAGTGGCAGGCAACAGGTAGTTCAGGGTCTTTTTTGCGAGCAGAACATAGATGTTCTGCAAAGCGGTCACCTAGTCGACGTATTAATTCATGTATTAATTTTGTGGTTGTTCCAGGGGACCTTCATGGAATGCCAGCCTGATAGTACCATCTCACACCGTTTTCACAAGAATTGTGCATCTCATATGAATGGATTGTCTTTCTGCCCACATTGTGGTGAAGATACTATTCAAGCAAAAGAAGTTACCATTGCAAAAGCAGACACTACCTCTATGGTACCTCTCCCAGCACAGGAGAAGATTGTTGCTGTGAATGGAAAAGCAGACACTACTACAGCAAGGTAGGCCACCTTTGTTCTGACTGGATGAATTGCAAGCATTTGGACTCTATTTTGTATCTTGCATATTTAGATGATGTTGAGAAAAGCTTGGTGAATATTGTTGTTCTTTATTTTTCAAACATTCTAGAATTTGAGTTTAACTGTATTTGGAATTTATTTGGAATATTTGGATAATATTTGAATAATATTTGGAACAGAAACTTCTTTTGCTTGAAAAATCTTGATAACTCTACAGTGTGTTCTTTTTAACTTTTGCCTTCATAACCAACTATCATTAGTAGGGAAATTGCTGGAGTCTGTTATAAAGGATGTGATAACAGGTCATTTAGGAAATACCAAAGGGCTTACACAAAATCAGCATGGACTTTTTGAAGAAAAATACAGTTTTTGACAAACCTGCTGGAGATCTTTGAGAGCATAACTAGTATAATAAATGAGGGAGAACCAGTGGATGTTACATATTTTCAGAAAGCTTTGGTTAAGATCCCATTGAAAAGTTTATAACTCAAAATCCTAGTGATAATATACTGGTATAGATCTATATATAAATGGGTCATTTTTAGTGGGTGTTTGAATGGTGAGGAAGACGTAGAGGCTTAAAGGCAATTTATGTAAATTGAGTGAGTGGACAAATGAATGGCTGATGCACTCTAACTTGGATAAATGTGAAGTTGTCCACTTCAGTCAGAAACGCAGTGTAGCAAAGTATTATTTTAAATAGTGATAGATTTGGAAATACTGATGTACCGAAAGGTCCTAGGTGTCCTGTACACCAGTCAATGAAAGCCAGCATGCAGTTGCAGCTACGTTGGCCTTCATTGCATCATGGGTTGAGTGCAGGAGCGAGGAAGGCTTCCTACATATGTACAGGTTCTTGGTGAGATGACCAAGTATTCTGTGCAGTTTTGGTCTCCTTACCTAATAGAAGATGTTCTTGTCATAGAGGGAGTACAGCAAAGAATCACCTGGCTGGGGTGGCAGGTCTGTACCAAGAGGATTGACTAAGCTTGTATTTACTAGAATTTACAAGAATGAAAAGGGATCTCATTGAAACCTATAAAATTTTGACAGGTCTAGAAAGACTGAATGCAGGACATGTTTCCCTTGGCCAGGGGTTGGGGGTGGGAATCTCGAACAAGGTGTTGTGGTCTCAGAATATGCACATACTATTTTGGACTGAGATGGGAAATTTGTTCACTCGGGATGGTGAACCTGTGGAGTTCTCTACCACAGAAGGATGTGGAGGCAAAATCTCTGAATATATTAATGAATAAAGTAGATTTCTAGAAGCTGAAGTGTTAAGCAGTATGAGAAGAGAATGTGAGTGTGACACTGAGGATCAGCCATGATAATGTTGAATGGCAAAGGAGCCACATGGCCTGCTCCTGCTCCTGCTCCTATTTTCTATATTTCTACATCTATATGTAGATTATTGACTCTTGTATGTTACTGAGGAGCATGTTTATATCCAAAATTTTGTTCTTGCATAATTCCTGGAGAGAGGATAAAACCAATGTGCATACCATTCACTCATTATTTGCAAGAAATATAATTTGGGGAATCAGATTATTGGCACGACTTAATCTTAGCAACTTACTTCCATTTTTATGTGCTGTTGTATTATGCACCCGAGAGGTGTTTAGGTTTGCCTTTCTCTTAAGATACATTAATTTTAGTTATTTTGCCTTCTGTATCTTAGATATTCTGTTAATTTTCAATTAATCAATTTCTTGCTTTTATCAGTAGTTTACTTGGCTTCCTACTTCAAGGTTTTGATGAGAGCCTTGTTTCTTGTAATGCATAGTTAGTTTTGCTGTACTCGATTTGTCACTTTCTTGAAGTAATAGTGAGAGAATGATGAGTATTTGGTGGTCTTGAAAATTAGTCGATAGGCCTATAACAAAAAATACTTTACTTAATAAAGAAATCAAGTTTCTCCTCAGAATTCTGTTTGTAATGATGAGGGATATTCATAAATGTAATTTTTTTTGTGAATAAGCTGATTAGTTCAGTTTAACTTTAAGTACATTCATAACTTAAATGGTCGTGGCGTCGGTTAATGAGTGAATGATCATCTTTGGAACCTGAATTAACTTTGGTCAGCTTATGTAATTTTCAAACAATTTTTGTAGCAGTGCTCGGATAAGAATGTCCATGGAAAGCAAGCCTGAGAGTGCTATCTCCAAAGTAGCTGATAGTTCAGATACCTGTAGCCTTTCCACTACGTTGAAAACGGGAGTAGCCATGTCAACTACAGGACTGCCAGCTGGCCCTGGGAAAGAGACTATGGAAAGCATTCTTATTGCACTTGATACAGAGAGGTAAGCATTAAAAAGTAAATGTTTACAACAGATTAAGGATTAATCAAGAGCCATTTCTTTTTGAACCATTTTAATAGTAAAAATCTAGATTTGAAAAAAGTTAACTCCAAAGATTCTGATGTGAAGTTAATATAATTTTTTTTCTGTTAAAACTTCTGTGGACTTCATTCCTTCAGGCAGGGCTTTGTCCAGACAAAGTGAATTTCTAAGAATTCGCAGGTTGACATGAGGTAGTCCTCTCCCATGTCTATCCCTCACTTTCATGTTCCTGTTCCTTTTGGCGTAGCTGGAATCTGCAAGTCGAGGGTGACTGATGAGTTCCTTTAATTTGTTTCAACAAGTATCAATTGCTTGGCTTCCATTTTTTTTGTTTATTATTTTAAAAATCTATAAATGCAAAAATAGTCCTGAATTTCTCAAGTTAGGTTGCACTGACCCAGACATTAGGATTAATATTGTAGCAAACTTTGAGATATTCAGCACTGTTCTGCAATGGCACCCTCAAAGTTGTGCAGTACTTAGCTGAGATTTTGACTTCTGATGGGCAAAACTGCGAAGCTTAGACCTCTTTATGGCTTTGTCTAACACTTATCCTGCTCTTGTATTCCTGAAATAAATGCTTTCAACTTGCCCAGAAATTTACCTAAGGATTTCATGGTGTTATTCATAGGTATTAGGACCTGAGAGTGATTAATAGCAGAGCAATATTGGTAAGGATTCAAAATGCATTTCAAAGTAGATTTGTTGAACAATTAATAAACCTTCACACATTCTTCAACTCATATTTCCCCCAACTTAACCCTTGACCCAGCACCCACTCTCCACGCCACCCAGTCACACCCATACCTCCCCTTGCCACTCTCTGAAGCAATCCCGACCCACAATCCCACATAATTAGCCCCTGTGCACCCTTCATCTCTTCAATAATACCAAAAAAAATCAGTGCTGTCTGAGACCTAATGCATGTAGAAACAGCTGCTGTCCAGTTTCAGTCCATTGTGCAGATAAATAATTTAAAAATGCAAGTAGGAGTCTAATACACTTTACCATTTATTTAACTTGAAATACATTTTTTAAATTCAGGACAAGACATTGCACATTTACTTAAAGGTTATACAAACTCGTAAGAACTACTAAAAGGTTTTGAAAGATTAAAAATAGTTAAAAATGTGTAGTTGAGGACTTTAAAACCTCTCCATTATTCTACAAGCCTGCTGGACCTTATGCAACATGCTTTGTGGAGCTGACAAAAGGGATATAAAAGGTCTTGGCGATTGTGGATCTTATTACCATCCCTCATAATTGTCTTCAAGAATAGTAGTGCAGTTGGCTGGGTCAAGAAGTCCCTAAACGTTTTGTGGAAGGATTGAGAGTGCACTTTATCATGTGCCGTGGCAATGTTGTTGACTTGAAGGTTTTGGTCATCGTATTCTGCAAAATACAGACTTCTTCCAGTATGTTACTAGCCTAACATTTTGAACCATCCTTTGTTAGCTTAGTGAACAAAAGTTCCCAACATGGCACTAAGCTTGCAGGAAAGCCTGTGAGTTTGATTTCATGTCTCTATTGAGTTTATTAATATGATTGGAATGCTGGCATTTAGGATGTCACTGACCTAGGAAAAGTAAATGAAAATGTCTTTTATCTGTGGTTTCCTGTTTGGTCGATGCACGACAATATGGTGAGAAATTGGATCATTGTTAGTCACAATTTCCTCAGGGGTGAATAGTCTGTCAACTCTTGCTTGTGGAGCTGATTGAAAGTTGGATAGCAAAAGTTTATGAATAAAGCAACAGACTGGGAATGGATTCTGAATTCTCCTTGATATTTCTGTATTTACTTTGATTACGCTTAAGATTGGGAGCTCAGCTTTGGGAAGTTTGGGCCAAAATGTATCTTCTGCTCTGCGAGTGCATGTTGGATTTTCACAGTATTGAATGCTGTGCTGTCCATATTCCTGATGGTCCTGCACTTTTTTAATGAAATTTATTTTTTTTCATATAGACCCAAGAAGCTGCGTTTTCACCCAAAGCAGTTATATATATCTGCTAAGCAAGGAGAGATGCAGAAAGTGCTTTTAATGTTGGGTAAGTTTTAATATAGCTAAATTTGGGATATAAAAATGAAACACATTTAAAAAGAGAATGTGCTCAAGACTCTTCAATCAGCGCTGAAGGAGTGGGATTTATCGGCTGAAAAGCCACCTTCCTGCATTTTTTTTCTTGCATCTCTAACTTATAGGTGGAAATAGCAATCGCTTTGATATCTTTACTTTTGTAATGTACTGATCTATAAATGGCCTTAAATTAAGACCATAGGAACACAGAAATTTGTCTGAGTGCTCATTTTTTTCCGATCATCTTTTCTCTAGTTGATGGGATTGATCCTAACTTTAGAGCTGAGCACCAGAATAAGCGGACACCTCTTCATGCAGCTGCTGAGATAGGCCATGTGGAAATTTGCCATATGCTCGTACAGGTTAAAACGGTTTTATTTTGTTAATTCTCAATCCCTATCCTTTTCATTATATCTTGTGTGTGTTCCACCTAGATAATTCTGCAATAAAAACCACCTCCATAGATTCATTACTATATGAATTCAGCATTGCAGCCAAGCATATAATGTTGTAAATCATAACAAAAGCTGGAAATCTGAAACAAAACCCACAATTTCTGGAGAAGCTCAGCAATCATGGCAGCAAATGTGGAGAGAAAGCAGTTAAACTGTTTTTTTTCCGCAAATGCTGTTTCACCTGCTGAGTTTCTCCAGCAATTTCTGCTTGTTGTAAGTCATCTTTTTTTAAAAGATATTGAACTATGTACCTTGTGGGCAAAGACCACACTTATTGTTCTTCCTGACTTTGCTCATGAGAGGGGGGTGATGTTTCGTCTTGAATCATTGCAGTCTATCTCGTGATTTTTGTTCTAATTTATTCTTTACATCTATTTTAATATAAAAATACATTGTTGCAAAAAATTGAGTGAGAGAGGTATGAGCCCCATTGAATAACATAGTTGTAATTCTGATTATTGTTTTCACCAGATAACAACTGAAAGTTCTGTTTAGAATGAAATGTTGTTACAGTTTGTATCATAAAGACAGTTGGCCTCTCTTGCAGGCTGGTGCTAATCTCGATACTTGTGATGATGATCAGAGGACCCCACTGATGGAAGCAGCAGAGAACAATCAACTTGAAACAGTAAAGTACCTCTTGAAGGCAGGTGCACTGGCCGATCACAAGGTTAGGCTAAAAGTAAAAGATAGCTTTCAGTGTTCAGTAATCGCTTGCATTTTCCCTCTAAATTAAAGTTGGGCTTGAGTGTTGCACCAGTTTATAGTGCTGTGTTTTTGGATGTAAACTAATGGGTTAAAGTCTCTGATGGTTCTTCGAGTCCCAGATTAAGGGAATTTGGTGGTCTCACTTCCATATTTTGTGCAAAAGCATACTACCCAAATTTAGAAATTAATGAATGAGGTTCACTGATGACAATGGAGGAAATGTAGAAACATGATGGTCCAAGATGACAGATCCTTCTGAAGCTGAAATTGAAGCAAGTCATTAAGTGAAGATTATTCTGCATCTGTGATCTGAGTTGACACAGGCTGCCAAAGAAATTCCAATTCTCATAAATGCCAAGCATCACCCATTTTAGAAAATGTCTCCAAATATCTAAACTTAAGAAAGGCTACTAAACTCTCAGACCTTGAATCCAAAGAACAGAATCCGCTGACTTGTTCAGTAGTCTCGCTGTTCCCTTTGTTCATTGTTATCAGCTTCTTGCTGATGACCATTGGTTGTGTTTTCTTGAGTTTTTAATTCATTCATGGGATGTGGAGTTTGCTGACTAGTCCAGCCTTCATTGAACGTCTTAATTCCCCAACAGAAGGTGATGATGAACTGCTTACTTGAACCGCTGTAGTTAACACAGCATAAGAGCACCCACTCAACTATTTGGAAGGAAGTTCCAGGATTTTGATCTGATTGTAGTGAAGGAATGGCAAGTCAGTATGGTATATGACTTGAGGGGAACTTGCAGGTGGTGGTGTTTTCATGTATTTGTTACCTTTGGCTTTTTAATCATTCGAGGTCATGAGTTTCGAATGTGCTGTTGGAGGAGCCTTAGTGAGTTACTGCTATGCACCTTGTCGGTGATACATAGTGTCAGTGATGAAGGAAGTGCAAGTTGAAGGTGTTACATGAGTGCTGTGTCCTGGATTGTGTTGAACTTCTTGAGTGCTGTTGGAGCTGTTCTTAGCCAGGCAAGTGGACAGTATTCTGTGATAATCTTGATATATGTCTTGTTGATGGTAGACAGGCATTTTTGGACTGATTCTAGTTTTTTTGCTTAACTTAAAAATCATTAAATAGTATGACAGTTGTCATATAGTCAGATGCTATGACCCAATGAATAGTGTGGTTACTTTGGAGATATGTGTACTAGGAAGCAAAACATCAGAAATATAAAATTTAGTTACCATGTCACGCATCTGGTACAAGATACAGTGGGAATGCTTTCAAACTCAAAATCTTTACATTGTGGTTAATTGGGTGTAATGGGCTTAATGAGCACTCACTCCCATGTTAGCCATTACTTATGTAGATACATTGTATTTCTAGGGTATCTATTAAGCTGTTTAGTGATTCTCAAACAGAATGTGGGTATGGTTACAGTTCACTGCCAAGCAACCTTCAGGCCTTCTCTCAGCTACCATGGTAACAAGAAAAATCTGTGAATCTATGGGGCAAATCTTTGTTGTATTGGCATGCTATTTCAACTAGCCACCTAGTTCCTTTTGGAATCTTTGGTGCATAATGATAACCTAGTAGAAGATAGATGTTTGACAAAGTTAGAAATGAGTATGATTTATATAGTTCTGTTCTCTTCTGAGGAATGGTCACTGGACCTGAAACGTTAACTCTTTTTTTCCTTCACAGATGCTGTCAGACTTGCTGACCTTTTCCAGCAACTTTGTTTTTGTTATGATTTATACAGCCCTATTTTAACACAAGAACTCGGAGCAGGAGTAGGCAATTCAGCCGCTCGAGCCTGCCTGCTCCAGCATCTGATAACGACGATCTCATCTCGGCCTCAGCTCCACTTTCCTGTCTGTGCTCCAAAACCTTTGACTCATTAATTAAAGTTTATCTATTTCCTCCTCATGTCACTCAATGTCTTAACATCCACTGCACTGAGGTTGTGAATTCCATGGATTCATGACCCTTTGAGAGAAGTACTTTCTCCTCAGCTTAGTTTTAAATCTGCTACATCTTTTCCCAAAACTATGACCTCTCGTTCTAAATTGCCACACGTGAGGGAACATCCTTTCTACGTCTACTTCATTAATCCCTTTTATCATCTTATAGACCTCAATTAGATCTCCTCATTCTTCCAAACCCCAGAGAGTAAGAGCCTAAACTGCTCAATCTCTTTTCATAAGACAAACCTCTCATCTCTGAAATACCTCCAATACAACTACATCTATCCTCAAATAAGTGGAACAAAATAGAAGAAAATTATTCCAGTGACAATTCCCAACAAAACTAAGCTGGAATATGACCTCAGGTAATGCTTTGTTAAAAAAAAAAAAAAATAATTTTGTGAATTGAGTTTTGCTGGCCAGACAAGTATTTATTACGAATTTCTAATTGCCCTTGAGAGGGTGACATTGAGCTGCCTTCTGAAACAGCTGCAGTCTGTTATGTGTAGCTACACCCACAATCTTCTTAGGAAATGATTTCCAGGATTTTGACCCAGCAACAGTGAGGGAATGGCAATATAGTTCCAACTCAGCATGTTGAGTGGCCCGGAGGGGAAGTTGCAGATGGTGGTTTTCCAATGTTACCGTTGTTCCTCTTGGCTGATACCACGGGTTTTGAAGATATGTCGAACATCTTGGCAGATTGTTGCAATGCATCATGTATAGGGTGTTTGCAATTGCCATTCTGCGTCAGTGCTACATAAATTAATTTTGAAGGTGCAGTTCTAGTTTTCTAACTGTTGGTGAGTATTGCACTCTTCTGCCATCTTGTGGTGCAGGCAGTTACTTTCAGAAAGGATAGATTTGGGTACTATTCAATAGAAAACAATCCATTAATTTGAGTATCTAATCTTTTGAATAATGCTATGGGGCCCAGCTTGGTACTTTGGGCTCTTTTTAGGAGTAGACAATTTAGGATGTAACAGAACCTGCGTTTACACCAGGATACCAAAATTGGACACATTAGATCTGGTTGCATGATGTCAAGATAGCAACAGTTCAGCATGAAAAGAGGCCCTTTGGCCCATCCTGTCCATGCTATTTATCAAATGTTTATCTATTCTAATCACAGTTTCCAGTGCTTGGACTGCTGTGGCATTTCACATGTTCTTCTCAATAGTTATTGAATGCCTTGAAGGCTCCCAACTCTACTGCCCTACTGGACAGTGAGTTCCATATACAGCCAATCCACTGGGTGGAAAAAAAAGGTCCTCGAGTCCTCTCCGAGCCATTCACCTCCTTACCTTAAAACTATGCCCCCTGTTTATTGATCATTGTACTGAAGGGAAAGCTTTCTTCTTATCTACTCAATCTACGCCCCTTAGAACTTTGTACACCTCAATCACATTCCTCCCTTAGCCTTGGGGAAATAACACCAACTTATCTATTCTCTCTTTGTATCATGTTTGTATGCATGCAAAGAATGCAACTATGTCAAGCCAAAACACTAGGGATGCCTTGCAAGTAGAAACACATGCTGCCTGGCTCCAGGGAGGCAAGGTAGACCAGTGGAGTGGTGGTGTGTGATTTGATTTCACAGCCTGGAACTTTGAAGCTCACAGGGCACAGATGTGGAGTGAGAATCACCTAGTTTTATTTCATGACTCGGAAATGTAGTTCAGGATGAGTTGCATTGGGCCTTACCTTTCTTTGGAATTTGGCATTTATCAAGATCAGTAATTTGATTTCTGCCAACTAGTGTCAGAATCAAGCAGTCCTCGAAGAGATGTGCTGAACTTCAATTTCAGGAAGATGAACACCACCATTTGGCCTCTGAACTACAAAATTAAGGATAGTTTTGAACTGTCAGCTGAAGTCCACTTGAAACTACTTCAAACTATCTAAAATTAATTTGCAAGATTCTCAGAATCAGCTGATGTAGGAGACGTTGATCCTGCCAGTTGAAGTTAGATTTAAATCCTGTTTCCTTTAACCAATGCCTTGGATCCACTGTGCAACTTATTTTTTGACTTCCAGCATAATTTATTATTTTGAATGTTGAGATTGAATTTAAAATTATAAATTGTATTGGAAGCGTAACTTCTAGATTGATATTGCATGTGAAATAAGTGTAAATGATTCGTTTAAAACTGCATATATTAAAGTTTTACTAGAGTCATGTGGCTTAATTGCAATTCTTTGTTGGAAATGGTTGCATTTATCATGACCCTAGACCTCCTCCTTAGGTAACTAAACAAATCTCTTTTTGCTGTCACTGGCATTGCATAGCCTGCAGACAGAGTTAACTTTACCTAATAATTCCTTTGGCTTTAGAAAAAAAAAATGTAACTTGAAAATGCTCAATATGTTTAAGTTTTATGAACAACTGAATGTGCTCCCAGTGATGTTTCTATGTATTTCCCATTGCTTAGCACTCTGGGTATTTGGTAACCAAAATTGAATTAGTGATTGCAATTATCTGTCTGCGTATTTTTATGCTGCATTTTACTCTTAATTGCATAGTTCTGACTTTTTCTCCTCAGGATGTTGAAGGTTCAACTTGCCTTCATCTGGCTGCTAAAAAGGGACATTATGAGGTGGTTGTATATCTTCTATCCACGGGGTTAATCGATGTGAGCTGTCAGGTGAGACAGATATTTGTGACATTGTCATAATTTGTATGTCCCACAGCCTAGATGTTTCTTTCCTAATATCCACTAGAGGTATTAAATCTAATTGATGTATTCCTGGAGGATTCATGACATCATCCACCTGCCTTGAATCACCCAGTCCTAAACACTTAATATTGGTCAGTCTTCCAAATATGTTGCCTTCCCAAGCCAAATACAGAGAAACTCACTTTGTTACCTTAATTGGCTACTCTTGATTATTCATAATACTGCCATCTTTCCATTTCTCCCCTAATTTTATAATTATTGGAAACATTCAAAGAATTTAAGAAACAAGATAATTTGGTTTAAAACCCTTTTGATTTTTCTCCTCAGTTGCTTATGGAAGTGTCTTGCGGCAAATCATCATTTTCTTTAGATTTCAAAACAGTCCTGTGCGATTAGTAATCCGAGCCTCTGTTGAGTTAAAACAGAAATTTTGCTTGGTGTTCCTGGATAAGGGAGCAGGGAACTAAATCTAGAAATCCAAACTATGAATACTCATATTTAAATATCAAATGAACTTAAGGTTGTTCTTGGCTTTGATGGCTCCTCTGCTCCGATCAACATTCAGTGTCAATATACATCTGCTGAATGAATGTCAGGGTAAGATACCGGGAACTGCATGATGCTCAAGTTGTAACTTTTGAAGTGAAAACGGATGAAAATTGCAGGGCGCAGTTGGTGGCAAAAGTAAAGCTGAAAGAAAATCCGTTTTTTAAAATGCTAAAGCTTGCTGTGTCAGTCTGTTTAAATGCAGTAGTTAAGATATTTAGTTAAAATGTATTTTTGCAATATAAACTCATGGCTTCCATGGGAACTGCCTCTCTTTCACACAGAGATAAGCTTTTCACATATCTTTAGGGCTGTGCACTTCATCCAGTTTACTGTATCATGGCTTGTAAAGCACGAATGGCTTTGCAAGTATTACTGAAATATAATCAAAATGTTATTGAAAATCTTTATGAAGGAATGGCAAATAATGATGCATACTTCTACGTTGGAAATTTAAATAAAATTTGTTAAAATTATTGACGCTCAAAAGTATTACTAAATTTAGTACAGAAGATACGAAACTGATTTGCAAGTTATAAGAAATTTTTAACAGATTTGTTTTGGCATCCCCACCAGGTATGTAATATAGTTGTGTATGCAGTTTATTTCTACAGTTTATAACTGCTTGCTAAAGTTAAAAGCATTTTATATATGAAAATTGTCAAATATAAATCTCATCTTTAATACCAAATCATTAAATATCCTAATGGAGCAGGAATTCTACTTGACAATTAAAAAATCCATAGAAGAGGTAAAAGCTAATATAAAGACCTCGATTTTGTGACAACAGTTGCAACTGATCTTAAAGAAAGCTGCCTACAAAGATCTAGGAATTTCTGTGCATAAGTTTCACTTTTCCTGACCTTGAGTCTGACCCCATGTCAAGGAAGCCTCCAGACATCGGTAATAGTCATTCATCAAGCAGAATAAGCAGCTAAACAAATGGAAAAATACTCTGATTGCAAACTAGCAAGCTAAAGGCACTGATTATGCTTCATTTTTAATTTTTTTTATGGAGAGCAAAATAAATTATTAATTGGGATATACACTTAAGATTATGTTAAAAGGTAAACTATTTTTAAAAAAATTAAACAATGTGCAATTTTTCATGTTAGAGAAGTTCAACGAATTCCGCAAATGAAATATTGGTGTTTCAGGCCAGACAGGGTATTTAGGAATAATCGTGAACTGACTTATGCTATTTAAAGTCCAAGATGTACCTCATTTATCAAGGCATGACCCATTGAGTGGGCTTCATGATGACAATTACAGAAATCCCTGCTTGTGAAAGCTGATTACAACTGGATTTCTACTTTAGTGTTCTCTCCTGCAGAATCCTTTGTTCATTGGCGATTGACTGTAATCCTCAGGGTATTGTCACTTCCCGGAATCTCTGAAACTGGGTATCTGTTTGAGTGGTACTTGCTTGGAAGATTCCTATATTCCCTGGCTCTTACAATTGTTCTGAATGGCCACCCACCTACTTTCCTTGCTCCTTACTGCCTTACTCTTGACCATCTCCAGAAATGTACAATCTAAGAAACTCTCGTTCTTCCTGATGTTCCACAGTGACTCCAGCTGTCCCCTGAGCTTGGAAATCTGAAGCTTGCGCTGGAGCAACCTCCTGCACACGGCCACCCAAGGCATATGAAATGTCCTGAAGTTCCAATCTAGTGAAAATTTGCTTAATTTCGGTCTTCACAGTAGAGGAAAGGGATTCTTTATCTGACCCTCTAGGGAAACTAATAATGATCCAAAATTTAATTAAGTTAACTTAAGAAAGAAAACAGTTCTCTCAAAAGAAGTGCCGCTAATGACTAGCAAATTCTCACAACTGGATGATTTTTTAACCAAAGACTCAAAGCAAGCAGTTGAGGCAACTACAGATGCTTTCACCAAAATCTTCCAACACGCACTTGATTCAGGAATTGCCCATTTTTAATCAAAATATAGAATCATAGAATCCCTACAGTGTGAAATCAGGCCACTTAGCCTTTCGAGTCCACACTGATCCTGCAAAAAGCCTCCGACTCAGAACCACTCCCCTACGCTATCCCTGTAACCCTGCATTACCCATAGCTAATTCACCTAGCCTGCACATCTGTGGACAGTATGGGCAATTTAGCATGGCCAGTCGACTTGACCTGCACACTTTTGGACTGTGGGAGGAAATCAGAGCACCCAGAGGGAAACCGTGCAGGCGAGGGGAGAATGTGTAAACTCCATACGTACAGTTGCCCGAGGATGGAATTGAACCCGAGTCCTTGGCGCTGTGAGGCAGCAGTGCTAACCACTGAGCCACTGTGCCACCATTAATATTTCAAAATAACTCAATATTTGAGAGGTGAGAGAGAAATCAGGAAATTATAGATCTGTCAATCAGATTTTCTGTGATAAGACTCTTAGAATCTGTAGTTAAAAACAGAGTGACATAGTGCTCGGAGAACTTTAAGCTGATAAGACTGCCAACGTGGGTTTATATTGAGTTAATTATTTCATATGAAGCTAACTTAATTTTTTGTAACTGTAATTAAAATTGCGGTTGGCGTTACCTAGGGATGTAGTTATAGCAGGGATTGGAATCTAAAATTAAAGTTCCTTGGCATTGAAGCCAAATTATTGACCGAGTTTGGTTAAACGGCAAGACAGTTTCCTATGTTAGGATAAGTGGGTGTGTACCAATAGAGGAAGGAAATGACTCGCGATATGCTGCAAGTGTCTGGGCAGAGGCCTCAACTATTAATGAAATTTATTAATGACTTGGACATATGACTCTCTATTGATATCCAAGTTCACTGAATATACAAAAATTAGTGCCGTATGAAGTAGTACAGACAGGAATATAAAACAGCAAAAGACATTGATATGTCAAGAGAAAGGACAAAACTGCAGTAGATGGATTTCAGTATAATTATGTATGAAAGCAACAATTTTAGACCAATGAACAGTGCAAATGAGTTTGTTTGGAAATATTCTAAGACTAGGATCATGGCATTCCAAAAAGATCAAAGAGTCTGTGTACACCGATCACTGAAATGTAGTCATTAAAAACAGAAACATAATCAAAAAGGCTAATATCGGTGTGTAATAACATCCCTGAACAGATTGAATAGAAAAACAAGCCAAAAAAAGCTAATAGAATGCTATTTTGCATGTCTAGAGATCTAGAATAAAAAAGGAGAAACACTTACAGCTATTTAAAATCCTGGTTAGACCAAATCTGGAATACTGTGTACAGGTCTGGGCACCTCACATTAGAAAATCTACTTAGCCTAGGAAAGAATGTAACTAAGGCTCCAAGGTGCAGAACATGAGGAAGAATGGCATAAAATTAGGCTTGCAATCACTGTAATGTAGGAGGTTTAGCAGGGGAAGGGATGTGTTGATTAAGGTTTTAATAATGTTAAAAAATTAATGGACTAAGATAGAAACATTGTTTACAGCAGGGGGGGGAAACATCAATGAGGCCAATCAGGAGAGAATGTGGTAGAAAGGCATTTAGTCATTTGGTAGTATAGAACTTGAGTATTGTTTAATAAAAAGGGACATGCTTTTAAAACTTGTCATCTTGCATTCATTAGGACAAGGATGCTAGGATACCAATTCTCAAAGGGAATATCAATTTGAAGTCCATAGAAAAAGGATGCTAAGTAGTTGGCAGGTGAACTGTGATTGGTAGAGAAGTTATCATGGAGAATGCGCTAGTTAATGTCCAAGCATTTTTTCCTTTTGCTTTCAAAGAACAAGGCCTTGCATTTGAATGTATGTGGTGTCTAGCTTGTGTCAATGAGGCACACTGTGATAAACTCAATCTTAAATTGGTAATTAGTGCAGTTCCTGGCGCAGTCAGGATCATTAAGTAAATGTTGTCCAATAGGAGAATCATACCTAATGTTGGACACTATGTCCTGAGTTTTGGAAGCACGGGTAGTTGGATACAATCAGTTGCTGCCTTTTGCAAATAGTTGAAGGATGTATGACCAGCGTATCTGGCATTACCTAGCACTGAAATTCATATACCTTTTGCGTGGTAGAATAGTCTTCCTGGCTTGATGGCAGCATCTTGTTAGTGGAATGTTACTTGTTACTTGTGTTGCAGCTGCATAATAGTCATGCAAAATTTTTTGTTCTCTTTATTCATTTACGGGATGCGGGCGTCGCTGGCTAGGCAGCATTTATTGCCCATCCCGAAACTGCCCTCTGGGCAATAAGAGTCAACCACATTGCTGTGGGTCTGGAGTCACATGTCAGCCAGACCGAGTGAGGATGACGGTTTCCTTCCCCAAAGGACATTAGTGAACCAGATGTGTTTTTCCGACAATCGACAATGGATTCGTCGTCATCATTCCAGATTTTTATTGAATTTATTGAATTCAAATTCCACTATCTGCCGTGGTGAGATTCAAACCCAGGTCCTCAGGACGTTATCTGGGTCCCTGGATTAACAGTCCAACAGTAATACCACTCGGCCATCGCCTCCCCTAAATAGTTAGTTTCACCTGCTATTTAATTGTCTTTTGCAAACAGAGAACATTTCTTGCACTTTGCCCCTTTCAATTGAACAAAAGCTTGGGAAACAGACTTCGTTTGTGCATTCTCTGTGGTAACGCCTTGACCAATGATAGTTGATTTATGTGGTTTGACTTTAATCAAAAGCTGGCAGTTAACCAGTTCCTGTTGCATACTTTGAGGCAATGCCAATACCAAATTTCACTTGCCAACCAATCTGTGATTCTTGTCTTGGTGAGTGCAAGATGAAGAGCTTTGACAGTGAATGTTTCTTTTTACGGTAAATGATCCTTCATATAAAAGATGACAAAAATGTGGAACACTTCTGCAAAAAGATGCTACCTCAGTTAATAACTTCAAACCTGGAATTGATAGATTTTTGCTGGTCAACCAAGTATACTGAGGGATGTGGAACCAAGGTGGATGATAGCTATGATCTTATTGAATGGTAGAACAGACTTAATGGGTTGAATGCCCTCATCTATTCCCATGTTTCTACTTGATTTGCCAATTTACTTGCTCTCTCTTTATTCTCTGAACAGGATGATGGTGGTTGGACGTCTATGATTTGGGCCACAGAATATAAGCATATAGATATTGTAAAGCTGCTGCTGTCAAAAGGAGCTGATATCAACATTAGGGACAATGTGAGTTAAACAGTTGGGCATAAAGGAGGCTAATCATACGTAGTCAATCTATATACACAATTATATTTGGGAAGGACAAAATGTTTCTGATGCAACTGCTTTCTAGTTTCATGTTTTAACCATTTAAGTGTTACGTAAATGGGGTAAAGGAAATTTTAAAAATATACTGGGGAACTTAGCATTGCTTTTTAACAAATAAGTACTACTTCTTGATTTGGTTTCAGTTTGGCACTAGTTGATGGAATGAAGTCTTCATTCTGTTTTGGCTGTAATGGTTTTATGTAAGTTTAGGCAGTTTCAACCTAATGCATTGTTTGTTGCAGCTGTTTATCACATTTTGTTGTTACTTTGGCAGTCTGACTTCTATCAAACAGAGTTGCTGTGAGAAAACTATGGTGCTGTAACTGCAGCCCTTTGGCATATTGTTTGAATAGAATGAGAGGGGATTTATTGTGCATATATTTCATCTGATCGGATTATGAGCTGTATCTGTCAAGTATCATATTGTCTTAGAAGCTTCATTTTCCTTGTTGCCAGGTATCATTCCAAAGCAGTTACCATTTAAATTACTTAATCCAGCCAGAGTTAATAAGTGTAACAGACTTGTCAATGTTAATAAATTTTGAGTGACTTTTATGAGCAGTTAGACAAACAAATTGCAAATCTTTTTTTTAAATTGTACAGTGTACCCCTGAAGAGTGAGATGCATCAACACAAGTTACAGATTGAGATGTTAATATGTCACACCTATTGAATTACAGCTTGTCCAGCCTGTGTAGAATTGTTTAAGGATGGTTCTTCAATTTCTAGCGCAATGACAGTTGCATTTTAACATGGTGTCTGTTTACCTGCAGTGCAATGTTTTTTCGAAAAACGTTAAAGGCCACAGGGCTACATGCTTCGCATTGTAGTTGCATCCCCTCAAAAGTAATTGTCAGAACTTCACTGAGCAGGTAGTAATTTATTTAACAAAAAAGCGTAGCTTGAACTTCTGAGCTACAGTATGTGGTAAATGCAGCATCTTACAAACCGAAGAAACCAAAAACTTTTGAAACTGATAGGAATCCCCGCACCAAAATAAAAGAAAACAGCTGTTACCTTTAGAAACTATTTCCGTAAGAAACTAACTAAAATCACTTAATTTAAACATTACTTAATGGGTTAAGGGTATTTCAAATGAGGTAACTTTCACTTTAAATAGTTGATGTGACAAAGGTACACTTATTGAAATTATAGGCATTTGTATTACTTTCTGCACGAATATAGGATCATGTGCCATTATACAAACTTTCCAAACCAGCCTCCATTTTGTAGGATTTGTTTCTTCTGTTCTGGCTTGAGCTGCATTCACAAGAAGTGGCCTTTTATACCAAGTCCCCAGACATAGTTACCACCAACAAAGCACTTGTCCAAGAATACTTTCTTGAGCCAGGATGATCCTGATGGCACAGATTCCTCAGAAAGTCCCTCCTTTGACTCATTTAAATGATCTGATGGGCACTGACACCACCAGTTCAGCAGCATTCAGTATTGTCCAATTCACAATTCCTCACTTTTCAGTGTTCAGCTCTTTCTAACTCCAGAGCACACATAGTGACACAGTCTCCCTTATCTAATCTCGTGGACCTGCTTAAACACCAGGGTATGTTCAAAGAATGCCAAACTGAAAAACTCCACTCTGGTACAGATACGATAGTTTGAATGGCCTCCTTCTGAACTCTCAAATTCTATGATCCTACCTGGACAGGACCTTGCTTATTTTACCTTCTTGCGCATTCCCAGTATTCTGAGCAGCCAAATGGAAAAGAAGGCTAGGCCTCCTCGCTGCAGTTAGCTTTCTATATACCCAGGCCTAATTAACCATCTATCAAAGAACTTTACATTGTTTCGTTAAAGAGGTATTGCTCAAAAGAAAATATAGGCTTTTTGCAGCCCATGGGTCATCGCAAATACTCTAGCAGTTTACCCTAAAAACATGAACTTTGTTTGTCTTTTCTATTGGTAAACCTAAATCTCACATTCTTATTCTCTTATTCTTTTGAAGATGATTTGATTTAACTTTATTTTCAGCAATGAAACTGATATCTTGGTGGTCTTTTACTTCGCCTGTTGTTGTAATCATTGCTTTGAGATCATTGATAAAAATCCAATATTTAATTGCAAATTATAGATTGGCTTTTGGAAGAAAAGCTTGTGTTTCTCATCAAAAATTGCAAAATAATCAAATCCACATTGTTATTTTAAACGATTCTGTGACGTTGAAGCATAACTTCAGTTTCATAGTTGGTGTGGATACTGGCTGAATGGCTTTTGTGTCCTCATTTTTCTGTCATTGTATTGTTCTAGGTTAACAATTGTTCTCTTTCCCTACTTTCATTGCACAGGAAGAGAATATCTGTTTGCATTGGGCGGCTTTCTCAGGGTGTGTGGATATTGCTGAGATATTTTTAAACGCAAAGTCTGATCTAACTGCAGTAAATATGCATGGTGACTCTCCTTTGCATATCGCATCAAGAGAAAATCATTATGAATGTGTAGTGTAAGTACTTCTTAAAACCCTGAACTGTCATAGATAATGATGTGACAATGTGTTATAATTCACTCAGGGAGCCCATGTTGCCCGGCAGCATGCCCTTTTACATGCATGTTATAGTCTGGAGCTGTGGCTAGTGATGTAGAGGTTTTAGTGTTCTCACCATCACATGGCTAATCAGGGATATGTCTTGCGCTCCTAATGCTTGCAGTTGGCATATATTGGAAGTATTGCAGGTTGATTTGTGGCGGCATGGTGGCTCAGTGGTTAGCACTGCTGCCTCAGCGCCAGGGACTCGGGTTTGATTCCAGCCTCTAGCGTCTGTCTGTGTGGAGTTTGCACATTTTCCCCGTGTCTGTGTGGGTTTCCTCCCATAGTCCAAAGATGTGCAGGTTAGGTGGATTGACCATGCTAAATTGCCTGTAGTGTTCAGGGAGGTTAGGTGGGTTGTTGGGGGGGTGGGTCTGGGTGGGATGCTCTGAGGTTTGGTGTGGACTTGTTGGGCCGAAGGGCCTGTTTCCACACTGGAGGGATTCTATGAATAACAACGGTTTCTATGATACTCACCCTACCTGGCCATGAACAGTCCTTCCTCTGGGCCATCAGGAATTTGAACCACGATTTTAGGCTCAGAAGCAGGAATGTTACCCTCTACCTCCGACGTCTTCTCAGATAATGATATAAGGTGCAATTTTTGAAGTTGAAATGATAAGCTCAACATAAGTGATCAGGCCAATATTCCTGTGATTTAAAAAAAAGATGATTTCCTGTGGGTAGCTGTAAGAGATTGACAATATTCTGTCATGCATCATTAGGCATTTCTTTCGTTGAATTCAGATTGACCTTTGGACACTCAACTAGTCAGCTGACTGCTCAGCTTAACCTCCATTTAATATTTTCTAAGAAATATTTGTTTGCTTTTTGCTTTGTTTTGGATTTGCTATAACAACTACTAAGTTTCTTTACATTGTTCCCCTTTCCTTCTTGGAAGTGAGGAGGGGTCCGTCGACTTTCCTGTTTTAATCCTCTTCAGTTGGCTAAAGTAACGATTGATGGTGCTTTTAGCATCAGGCTGTACCTCTGGATAACTAGATTCTTATTAAATAACATGTATACCAAGGAGCCAAATCAAAAGTTTTCTTGGCAATCATGATAAATAATGGAAATGTGATGTCAAACATACATATAGATACAAAGTTGAAAACTGGAGACATATTGTTCAGTATGTAAGGAAGATGTAAGGAATATACAGTTTTAAAGTCCTTAGCATGTCCTTTAAGTTTTAAGTTTCTAATCTGAAACTGTGTTCCTTTTGTTGATATCTTGTATCCCAGCAGTTGAGTATTACAGTTCCCTTCAAATTCTAATTATCAGGATATCGAAGTTGGTTGGCTCGCTGAGCTGGTTTGTTGTTCCGCAGATATTTCGTTACCGTGCTTGGTAACATCCTCAGTGCAGCCTCAGATGAAGCGTCGGTGTGTTTTCCCACCTGGTTTTTAAACTCTGAGGTCTGTTGCGATGGATTGCCTCACTTCCGGTTTTCCTCTGTAGTGGAATGTATATGGGTTCGAATTCAATGTGTTTATTAATAGCATGTTATTAATAATGAATGGCCTGAATAGATGGGGTCGAGCTCCCACAGAACCAAGTTTTTCAGTTTCAGCTTTCAGCAGTTGCTGGCTTCTTGAAACTGGATGTGGAAGCTCTTATTTCTCTCTCTGTTACAGCTAAAAACTGGGGTTCTCTTCCTGCTGCTAGAATTGCGTGTGAAACAATTTATTTTACTGAATTTGCCTTTGCCAAGGGTGTGTTTATGGGATGTTACTATATTGGAACTGTTAATTAGTAGTAGTTAATATATATATTATTTTGTTTACATTTTGATAGTTACAGTTAAGCCAATTCTTTTATTTTTATTTTGTCTATATTTTAACTGGTGTAAAAATAAAGTATTTTTGCTTAAAGTTGAGTAGTTTGACCAATTGAATTGCATCTGGAATGCAATGCCTTACTCTTACTTTTAAATTAAGAAAACGTTAGGGCCTAGGCCGCCATCTTAATATATTTTAAGGGGATTTGGCCTTGTTCATAACAAACTGGGGGCTCTTGTTGGGATCAAAATCTCTAATTCCTGATTGGCTTTAGGATTATTGGACTCAAAAGCACTGAGTGATGATTGTTGGTTTTTTTTTAATTTTAGGTGTTGTATTCAATTGGTTTAAACAGGGTGTATCTTGTGTAATAATGGCTCTTTCAGTCGATGGGGTTGGAAGAAGTCACTTTGGGTATTTTATAGAAAGTGAGCAAGTCAGAGCTTTTGGAATTGGAAAGCAAGTTGAAGTTGGAGTTTTCTGTGTCTGTGAAGAAAGGGGAAATAATTGTATTTACAATTGCCAGGAATGCATTCAAAATCATTGGGGTTTGCTAAAATTCAATTGCAAATGAAGCAGCTTGAATTGGAGGCAATGGCAAAAGAAAAAACAAGAATAGACCTGGCAGAACAAAGAGAAAGTGAATCTGTTTGAATTATGACTAAAAGCACAGGAAAAAGAAAAAGAAAGGATGACTCTAGCAGAAGAAAGGGAGAAAGAGTTTTTGAATTTTGAAGTTGGAACTGAAAACTCAAAGTTGACTTAAAATGGCAGACGTAGACATGAAAGGTAGGAGTAGTGATGAGGACAGTGATGGAGAGCAGTCCATCATAGCCAGAGGTCTGGTGGGTACCATTTAAATATGTCCAAGAGTTGCCTAAGTTCGATGAGAAGGATGTAGAATTTTTAAAATTTCATTTGAGAAAGTTGGTAAACAAATGAAATGGCCAGTGACCCTGTGGGTATTGTTGATCCAAGCAAAGTTGGTAGGTAGAGCTAGTGAGGTATTTGCATCACTATAAAAGGAGATGTCTTGAGAGTGTGATGAGGTGAAAAACTGTCTTAAGTGCATATCACCTAGTACTGGAAACCTACAGACAACATTTTAGGCATTTAAGGAGGTATCCTGGTCAAAAGAACATATAGTTTGAAAGGATTAAACACACTAATATTGATAGTTGGGTAAGGGCATTGAAAGTGATTAAACATACGATGCTCTTAGATGATTATTTTAGAGGAGTTCAGAAAAACACTTCCTGAGGTAGTGAGAACTCGGGTGGAAGAGCAGAGAGTTAAGACTGCAAGATTAGCAGTGGAAATAGTAGATGATTATGAGTTGGTTCATAAATCAAAATTTGGCTTCTGACATCACTTTCACTCTGAGGGGGGATAAAAATTGGGGAAAAGAGAAACCCTTAGGTGGTTTGTGAAAAGGAGAGCTCATTGAAGATAGTTTGCCCAGGGTAAAGAGGAAATCCATGAGGGGAAAGAGAAGTTAAAAAATGCTCAGGTAGTTTCACTGTAATAAAGATAGAGTTACAGGTAAGCCAATTCTTTTGTTTTTATTTTGTCTGTTTTTTAACTGTCGTTTAAGAAGGTGCTTTTTTGCTTAAATTTGAATAATTTGACTGATCGAACTGCATCTGGAATACAGTGCCTTACATTTACCTCCTAAAGTAAGAAAAAGTTAGGGTCCAGGCTATCTTAATATATTTTGAGGGGGTTTGGTCTGGTTCGTAACAACCACTTTATTATCATTATTGAGCAGTGTGGAAAAAGCACGTTTCAAAATCAGTATGTATGTGGCATGTTGTGCAACATTTTCTGTATCAGTTTGCCTAAACTGATGAAACAGATCCACCTTTTGCACTCCAGTGAAACACAGATGTGCAGATCTTAATTGCAATTGAGAATGATGTTATGAAATACAGCATAGAATGAAGTATGAATTACTGTAGTTCAACACAAGTTAAAAAAGATTGCCCATTCAAGTGAAAATGTACTTCAAATAATTGCCATTTAACATCCCTATTAATATTCTGACAATAAAACTGGTTATCTGTCCACATTTAGGCTTTTTCTTTCACGTGGCGCTGATGTTAATATTAAGAATAAGGAAGGAGAAACACCACTCGAATGTTCAAGTCTGAACTCACAAGTATGGGTTGCACTACAGATGAACAAAAAACTTAAACAAGCATCAGCTAATAAGATTACCCAGGTTGAAAAACTAGTTAGCAGGTACAGTATTGCACATTCTGACTTTTTCAGCTTCATTTTTCAAAGCAAAATATTTTGGTTTGAATGTATTTGTATTTTACATTTTCTGAATTCAAGAACTAGTTTTTGTTTTACTGTTATCATTCACCATATTCACACATTGGAAATGGTCTTGGAGCAGAGTTAGCTACAATACTGAGTGAATGTTGATGTTAACTCTTTTATTAGCATTTGATTAATCAGAGTTCATGAAAATGCATTTAATATGAAAGATTGATATGAAAACTACGCCAAGTAGTTAAGTAGTTTTCTTTTTTCAAAGAGTAACAAACTTTATATTTTCATTAGGTATTTTAGATACTTCATTTTCTGTCGTAATGTCTTACAGGTCATGTTTTGTTTAATTGTTACAGATAACATTAGTTATTTATCAGTTCTAATTTGGTGGGGAAGGACATGCTTAGATGAGATGAGACTTTTTTGGGGTGTTGGATTTCATGCATGTTTTCTGCTGCTATTTAACTGTTGATCTGTGAGTGTATTTATAAATTATGCTTAAATAGTTAATGGCAGCATATGTGCTAGATTATTTTTCCATGTTATTTGTCCACTACTGAATCTTGAGGTTTAAATTTTTGATTTTTTTTTTATAAAATGTTTTGTTTGAAACATCATTATGACTGGTTCTATTTATCTACATAGCAATAGTCTCTGCGCTTCAAAGTATGTGATGTACTTTTAAGATGATTCTGAGCAAGGGGATAAGTACTTTACTCATTTTTAAAAATTATTGTTCTTCTTACACTGTATTAACACTGACAGTAACTGACACTAATAGACTTGGAGCAGAATCAGTGGCCCTTGTAACTAAATGAAACAAATTTAAATTGCAGTCATTGGGATAACCAAGTGTAGGGGCAATATTTAAGTGACACTGAGGGAATATATGTTCATATGCAAACAGTAATAGATGCTTTTTCACTGATTTAAAATTTTCGATTTGTTAGTTGCTGTTTCAGTTTTCTTAATGAAGGCCTATAACTCCACAGAAATTAAAGTTTTAGTACGTTATTGAATAATGAACCCTATGAGTAACTGAACCATATGTGGAAAAAAATGTTATCGGTGTTATCCCCGTACTGTTGTTTGATCTGTATTTGTGATAGGGCCAGAAATTCACCACTACCATCCTGCCTCTCAGCACTGTGATATTGAACATCACCTAAACAGTGCAGAGAGAAAACGTCAGGCAGGAATGTGATAGATGTTCTCTCTTGCACAGGTGATACATAATATGTAAGTGATAAAAATGAAAAGTTACCTTATGGTTAAGTTACACAGGCAGAAATTGGTTTGAACAAGTTTCATCAATTTAGAAATAAAATTCCATGATGATTTGTATGATACTACTTCTACTTCTGTGTGTAACTAAATAGTTAATGCAGTCAGACAAATTCATGAATATTTTCTAAGACCAGTTCAATTAGTACTTTGCAAAAGTGGGAAATTGGAAGCAAGTTTGTATATGTATTTTGTCTTCATTATCATCTTTCCAATTGTATACTTCTTAGAAACTGTTTTGCTCGTTGATGTGCCTTCAACAAGAAAATGTTCTTTTTTTCAAAATTCACACAACAGAGATATTGGTCGAGGTTATGAACGTGTACCAATTCCATGTGTCAATGGTGTTGATGAAGAACCTTGTCCAAATGACTATAAATATGTTTCCCAAAACTGTGTAACGTCTCCAATGAACATTGATAGAAACATCACACATCTGCAGGTATGTTATTAGTTCAGCCCCTCAAAGGCAGGTTATATTACTGAATTCAGTAGAAATCTGAGTTAACAGCTAAGAACGTAACCAAAGTATTGATTGTCATTTTAAAAAAAAAAGTCAGTGATTTGTAGAGGATCTTCTCAGAAGCATACCTGCTGTCTCTTCCTAGACTGACCCACATGTCTCCATGACCCTCACTGATCCCATTCCAATACTGCAGTTGACTCTGCTATTATAATAGTTGGGTATAGGTGATAGATACTGCCAATGTTATCCATGTTCCAAATTTATATATAATGCACACATTTTAAAAAGCAAAATGATAAAGCCACCTTTATCTATGTTGGGAAAATGAAAAGTTATAAATCAGTTGTAAGTTGGGGGCAGTATTTCTACTGTCATCAAGCCCTACAGATACTTCTACAGAAAAAAAGAACTAAAATTAGTATACTTCAGTCTTACCAGTTCTTGCATTAGAAGAATTATATTCAGAAAAAGACAATGCATTAACACATGTTGAAGATTTTCATCTTGCACTCATTAGGATATTTTGCAAGAATATGCATTTGCGGGGCAAACTGACATATGTGACAGGAGAGACCTGATTGGTTGGATGGCAAGTGGATGTTGAATGCTAGAGGCAATAAAGAATGCAGACATTAATGCTGATTTTAAACAAAGCCTGGTTGTTAACCTTTAATCCGTAACCATTGGTGTCCAGCAGTCTTGACTTTGGCCTTTAACTTAAATATCCAAAAATGAAAAATAGGCAGTAGGAGCCATGTGTCTTTTCTTAATACTTCATACAAGAGGTTAATGTCAGCTGTACTATCTCAAAACTTTTGAAGGTGCTGTGTAACAAACAAAAGTTGTCTTGACTAATTCCTATTGTAAAAATATCGATGGCATGAGAGATATTGCAAGTCATTCTTAGATTTCTCTTAATAGGTTCTTGATTTGAAATTTTCTAATTGTATTTGATTATACTTAATTATTTTCAGCAGTTGGACTTCACAAAGTTGTGAATTTCCATACACTTATCCCATAAATAAAGACTGTCCTACGCTGGAAAATGATTAAATATAGAAGCAATGTTATCTTTTCGCTTATTACAGAATAGACCTGGGGAATACAGGACTGGGGTATATTTTTAATATATTGGCAACATTCTTGCCTAAAACAAGGAAGATGCTTTGGTGTTAAAATTCTACTTCAGTGCACAAAAGGATTAACTAAATCTTGAAATAATATTTCACATAACAGAAGTGAGATAATGGACCTGTCACCTAATCTCTATTTGCTTTACATGTATATGTTAATAGGATGTGGATCTGCCTTTTTAGGTTTCCATCATTTTTACTGCTTAACTAAGGTTGTTATTACCATGCATTTGTCAAAGGCTATCGGCTATTGTTTGAAGTATTAATTATCAATTTATGATTAGCATTTGTGGCAAAGCAATTTCATATTGTTAATAAAAGTTATCTCATGGTTTTTGAATTGTCATTACTTCAAAGAAACGCTGTAATATTTCAAACAGTCCAGAAATGTAAAAACTAGAATGGATCTTCGAGTTTCCAGCTGCATTGGTTGACATTGAATATACAGTCTAGAATTTGTGTAACTTAGTTATTGTACACTCCTAAGCTAACATCATGCGATTGTATAGCACTTTTTATTCTACACACGATTAAAAAAAATCTTCATGGCATAGGAATCACAGATCATTGACATACTTGCCAATTTTATGTCCCAAATAAACATTATTGCACTGTCAAGATCACCAGGTATGTTCAAACTAAAGTAGATCAGAAGTCAGGCTTTTCTTTTAAACAGATTAAAGGTCAGTTTAAAGCAATTGCTATCAATGTCTTGGGGTTAGCATTGACCAGAAACTGAGCTGGACCAGCTATCTAAGTATTGTGGCTATGAAAGCAGGTCAGAGGCTAGGACTCTTGCAGTAAGTACTCACTTCCTGACTCTCCAAAACCTGTCTGCCATCTACAAGTTGCAAATCAGGAGAGTGATAGAATGCTCCTCACCTGTTGGGATAAGTACAGTTTTAACACTATTCAAAAGGCTTGAAACCATCCAGGACAAAGCAGCTTACTTGATTGACACTCCATCCACTAACATTCACTCACTCCATGACCGATGTTCAGTAACAGCAGTGTATGCCATTTACAAGATGCACTATAGAAATTCTGCTCTTTAGACAGCACCTTCGAAACCCGTGACCACAACCATCTAGCAGGCCAAGGGCAGCAGATACATAGGGAGACTGTCACCTGCAAGTTAACCTCCAAGCTGCACACCATCCTGAATTAGAAGTATATTGCCACTTCTTTAGTGTTGTTTGGTCAAAATGCAGGAAATTTCTCCCTAACGGCATTATGGGTCTACCTACAACAAATGGACTTTAGCAGCTCAGAAGGAATGATGAGAAATTTCTTCACCCAGCGAGTGTTGAGACTGTGGAATTCTCTGCCACAGAAAGCGTCTGAGGCCTAAACAGTGAGTGTCCTCAAGGAGGAGTTAGATGCGTTCTTAGGGTTAAAGGGATCGAATGGTATTGGGATAAAGTGGGAACAGGTACTGAAATGGATGATCAGTAACGATTATATTGAAAGACAGCAGGCTTGAAGGGCTGAATGGTCTACTCATGCTTCTATTTTCTATGGAAGGAAGCTTACCACTACAATCTCAAGTGTTCACTGTGCCCCTCTTATTTACAGCTAGGGTCCATTGCTTGAGTTCTTTTTAGCTGAAGTGAAGAAGTTAATACGTGAAGTCAGATCTAGCAGGATGGCTTTCCGTGAAATACTTGATGTTTTCTGATGCAATGAGGCTCTGCAGGACAGAGGGAAAATTCCTGGCTGCTGGTTTTGCAACTGGTTACTTTATAGCAGACCACTAGTTGTTTCAGGTTGTGTTTCTCTTCCTAGCTCTTTTTCTGCCTGGAGCGTTGTTTCTTCTGGTTATTTCCAGATGGAGTCTCTCTTTGTCTATCCAGTTTGCCTTTTCCACCGTTTTTGGCTGGCAAGGATGGCTGCTGTCACTGGCAGATCTAATCAAAAACTAAATCATGTTCTAAAGAAAGCACTGACATTGTCGAGAGAGCTCCATTCCCAATTATGTTTCTTAAATTCGGGATTGATCAAAGAACCTATGTTTTTGCAATAAGTTGTCAAAGAACTTCATTATTTGGGAGGATTTAGACAGACTTAGTCAGACTTAGTGAGTGGACAAAAACATGAACAGTACAATGTGAGAAAATGAGATTATCCATTTTGGTAGGAGGAACAGATGTGGAGAATAGTTCTTAAATGTTAAACAGTTGGAAAGTTGAAATGTGCAAAAGGACCTAGGCATTCTTCTCAATCAGTCACCGAAGGCAAACATGTAGGTGCAGCAAGCTGTTAGGAAGTCTAATGGAATGTTAGCCTTTATCGCAAAAGATGAGTTGAATACGGGAGTAATGCAATCTTGCTTCAGTTGTATCGAAGGTTGGGTGATCTGCACCTGTAATACATTGCTCTGAAGAATCATCTTCTGTCATCTTGCTCTCTCCCTCCATGGATGCTGTCTGACTCACTGTGTTCTGTAGCATCTGTTGTTTTCATTACTGTGCAGTTTTGGTGTCCTTGCCCTAAGAAAGTTATTAATGCCAAAGAGAGAATGCAACAGATGTTCATTAAGCTTGTTCCCAGAATGGCACAACTGTCCTATGAAGAGAGATTGGGCAATCTGGGACGATAGTCTTTAGCGTTTCAAAGAATGAGAGTTGATCGCGTTGAAACTGTCAGAAGTCTGAAAGGAATATACAGAGTAGATGTAGGTGAGATGTTTCCCCTGGTTGAAGAGCCTAGAACTAGGTCGTAGGGGAGGGGGTGGGACACAACTTAAGAATGAGACTGATGTCATTTAGGACCAAGATAAGGAAAATAAACTTTTCTTGAATGTTTGTGAATCTTTGGAATTCTTACTCTAGAGGCTTTGGAAGCTCGGTCTTTCAGTATATTTAAAGTACAGATTGATAGATTTCTGGTTGCTAATGGTGTAAACTATTATAGCAATAGTGTGGGTAAAAGGCATTGAAGTGTTTAATCAGCATGATCATGTTAAGTAGCAGAGCAGACTTGACGAGCTGAATGACCCACTCCTGTTCTGTATTTCTCTTTTCTCTTGGAGAAGAGCTGTTACATATCTCAGCATGTCTTGAGGAGGGGTTCATAGAATGCATCCGCGATAATTTCCTTGAACAATATGTAATGGAACCTACGAGGGAGCAAGCTTTCCTAGATCTAGCCTTGTATGATGAGACAGGAATAATTAATGATCTCACAGTTAGGGATCCTCTCGGAAGGAGTGATCACAGTATGGTCGAATTTAAAATGCAGATGGAGTGTGAGAAGGTTAAATCCAGTACCTATGTCCTGTGCTTAAACAAAGGAGACTGTGAAGGAATGAGGAAGGAGTTAGCTAAGGTAGAATGGGAGCATAAAATTTATGGTGGGTCAATTGTGGAACAGTGGAGGACTTTCAAAACAGTTTTTCACAGTGCTCAGCAGAAGTATATTCCAGTGATAAAGAAGAACTGTAGGAAAAGAGAGAGCCAGCCATGGATGCCTAAGGAAATAAAGGAAAGTATCAGATTGAAAAAAAAAGTTATAAAGAAAAGTAAGATAGAATATGAGAGTGAACTAGCTCAGAATATAAAAACAGGCAGCAAAAGTTTCTATAAATATGTAAATCGTAAAAGAGGGGCGAAGGTAAACATTGGTCCTTTAGAGGATGAGAAGGCCAATTTAGTAACTGGGAATGAGGAAATAGCCGAGACATTAAACAGTTATTTCGTGTCGGTCTTCACAGTGGAAGACACAAATAACATGCTGAAAACTAATAGCAAGAAGGTTATAGCAGGTGAAGACCTAGAAACTATCATTATCACTGAAAAGGCAGTGCTGGGCAAGCTAATGGGGCTAAAGGTAGACAAGTCTCCTGGCCCTGATGAAATGCATCCCAGGGTACTAAAAGAGGTGATGGGGCAAATAGCAAATGCACTAGTAATTATTTACCAAAATTCACTGGACCCTGGGGTGATTCCCACAGATTGGCTGTTTTCCAATGTGACGCCTCTGTTTAAAAAAGGAAGTAGACAAAAAGTAGGTAACTATAGGCCAGTTAGCTTAACTTCGGTAGTGGGGAAAATGCTTGAATCTATCATTAAGGAAGAAATAGCAAGACATCTGGATATAAATTGTCCCATTGGGAACACCCAGCATGGGTTCATGAAGGGTAGGTCATGTTTAACTAATTTGGTGGAATTCTTTGAGGACATTACTTGCATGGTGGACAATGGGGAATCTGTGGATGTGGTGTATCTGGATTTCCAGAAGGCATTTGACCAGGTGCCACACCAAAGGCTGCTACTTAGATAAAGTTGCACGGTACTACAGGTGATGTATTGGCAGAGGATTGGTTGACCAATAGAAAGCAAAGAGTAGGGATAAATGAGTGTTTTTCTGGTTGGCCGTCAGTGGCTAATGGTGTGCCTCAGGGATCAGTGTTGGGACCTCGATTGTTTACAATTTATATAGATGATTTGGAATTGGGGACTAAGTGTGGTGTGTCAAAATTTGCAAATGACACTAAGGTGAGTGGTAGAGCAAAGTGTGCAGAAGACACTGAAAGTCTGCAGAGGGATATGGATAGTCTAAGTGAGTGGGCAAAGGTCTGACAGATGGAGTACAATGTTGATAAGCGTGAGGTCATCCATTTTGGTAGGAATAACAGCAAAATGGACTATGTTTTAAATGGTAAAAAATTGCAGCATGCTGCTGTGCAAAGGGACTTGGGTGTCCTTGTGCATGAATCGCTGAAGGTGGGATTGCAGGTGCAGTAGGTGATTAAAAAGGCAACTGGAATTTTGTCTGCCATTGCTCGAGGGATGGAGTTTAAAAACAGGGAGGCTATGCTGCAGCTGTATAGGGTCCTGGTGAGGCTACACCTGGAATACTGTGTGCAGTTTTGGTCTCCTTACTTGAGAAGGGATATGCTAGCACTGGAGGGGGTGCAGAGGAGATTCACTCGGTTGATTCCAGAGTTGAGAGGGTTGGACTATGAGGAGAGACTGAGTAGGCTGGGCTTATACTCATTGGAATTCAGAAGAATGAGGGGAGATCTTATAGAAACATATAAGATTATGAAGGGAATAGGTAAAGTGAAGGCAGGGAGGTTGTTTCCGCTAGCAGGTGAAACTAGGACTAGAGGGCATTGCCTCAAAATAAAGGGAAGTAGATGTAGGACTGAGGTCAGGAGGAACTTCTCCACCCAAAGGGTTGTGAATCTGTGGAATTCCCTGCCCAGTGAAGTGGTTGAAGCTACCTCACTGAATGTTTTTAAGGCGAGGCTAGATAAATTTTTGAACAGTGAAGGAATTAAGGGTTATGGTGAGTGGGTGGCTAAGTGGAGCTGAGTCTCAAAGATCAGCCATGATCTTTTTAAATGGCGGGGCAGGCTCGAGGGGACAGATGGCCTACTCCTGCTCCTAGTTCTTATGTCTCATTGTAATCCATTTAGATCTTGCAGCCATATAGTCAGGTGACTTTGGCTTGTTTTGTCCAGTTGTAGTCATAGAGTCATAGAGATATACAGCATGGAAACAGACCCTTTGGTCCAACTCGTCCATGTCGACCAGATATCCTAAATAAATCTTGTCCAATTTGGCCCATGTTCCTCCAAAGCCTTCCTATTCATATACGCATCCAGATGCCTTTTAATTGTTGTAATTGTGCTGGCCTCCACCACTTCCTCTGGCAGCTCGTTCCGTACACACACAACCCTCTGCGTGAAAGAGTTACCTCTTAAGGTCTTTTATAATTCTTTCCCCCTCACCTTAAACCTATGCCCTCTAATTTTTGACTCCCCCACCCCGTGGAAGAGATCTTGTCTACTTGCCCTATCCATGCCCCTCACGATTTTATAAACCTCTATAAAGTTACCCCTCAGCCTCCGATGCACCAGCAAAAATAGCCCCAGCCCCTTCAGCCTCTCCCTATAGCTGAAACTCTCCAATCCTGGTCATATCCTTGTAGATCTTTTCTGAACCCTTTCAAGTTTCACAACATCCTTTGTTTAGCTAGATTAATTTGCTTTATAAAAAAGCCTTGAAACAGATTTTTTCCTTAGAAGGTACTGGGCTATAACTACATAGCTGTAACATGAAGCATTATTCAGAAACATTTTTGTGCAAGTAGGAAGGATCAGTGTAAGAGAGAATATTTTGATGAGTATTGAGACTTGAACTATTCGAGCTGTGATTTTAAAATTTGGCTCGTGAATGTAACATGAGGTTTGTGCAACATTACTTGCAATGCAGCTTTTTTCTTGCATGTATTCGGGCATTTTGCAAGATAAAAAAGTTTTGCCTTGTGGTTTCTGTTAGCAATTTCTGGACTTGTTTTCTTTTTGGATGCGGGAAAATGTCCGTTGCTTGAATATGTTCTTGATAGCCCTGGACTGGCCATATTTGTCTTTGAATAAAACCTGTTTGAGCTCAGGTGCATGCTAACTCCACAAAGAAGCTATCAAATTTTACAGCCTGGGAGTTGAGGTCATAGTTAAATTAAACCCGTTGAGGTGTTAGAGAAAGGATTTTATAATATAGGTACTTTATATGGGGTGCTTTTGATTACTATACAGGCATTTGGATCTGTAAAAGTGTGTTTTTGTGATTAATGGTTGCTGTATGTTACCACGTGTGTTTGTTTGACTTGGACACAATTATTCTATTTTACCTTCTGCTGAATACATTTTTCTTTTATTGTTGAAACAAAATCTGCAACATGGCATGCGTATGTTTCAGTGAGAGACCATCTCTTTAGAACGAAAACAAAACAAAATATGATCTATCAAGGCAGATTTCAGTCAGGGCTCTGACTTGTCCAGTAATAGAAGCCCTACAGTGTGGAACAGGCCATTCGGCCCAACAAGTTCACGCTTTCCCTCTGAAGAGCATCCCACCCAGACCCATTCCCCTATCCCTGCATTTCCCATGTCTAACCCCACTAATCTAAACACCTCTGGGCACTATGGGCAATTTAGCATGACCAATCCACCTACCCTGTACATCCTTGGACCATGGGAGGAAACCCACGCAGACATGGGGAGAATGTGCAAACTCCACACAGACAGTCGCCTGAGGCTGGAATCGAACCCGGGTCCCTGGCGCTGTGAGGCAGCAGTGCTAACCACTGAGCCGCCGTGCCGCCTCAGTTTGGATTATAACATAAGGAAGGTAATTGGAATGTTGACATTTATTGTAAAGGCAGTGAAATACATACGAAAACAGAAATTGCTGGAAACGCACAACAGGTCTGGCAGCATCTATGAAGAAAAATTGGAGTTAACATTTGGGTCCATTGACCTTTCCTCAGAGCTGAAATATATAAGTAGGTAAGTTGTACAACAGCTGTACAGAGCCTTGATGGGACAACATCTGGAGTATTGTGTACAGTTTTGGTCTCCTTTTTTGATAAAGACTCATTCCTGGGATGAAGTTTTTATCTTGTGAAGAAAAATAGAACAGTTTAGATCTATACCCATTAGAGTTTAGGAACATGAGAAGTGATTATATTGAAACATGTGATACTGAGGGGATTTCATTGGGTGGATACCAACTGGATATTTCCTCTCGTGGAGGAGATTAGAACTAGATGACAAGCTCAAAGATAAGATGTCTCCACTTTAAGACTTTTATTTTAATTTAAGAGGTTGTAAGTTGGAATTTCTCTTCCCCAGACAGCAGTAGAAACTTGATTTTTTTTCAACCTGCAGTAAAGGCTTATGGAAGGCTACTGGGTAGTTTAAATTGAAAGTATAACCAGATCAACCATGATCTTATTTATTAGCAGTGTGGGCTCAAAGGGCTGAATGGTCTACCTCTGCTCCTAAGTCCTATGTTTTCTTGTGCCTCCATAGATTTGTTGGAGGAGCATTAGAAAACTGGACGGATTCTGTTTTCTAAATCACCTGCCAGAGGAGAGGAAAAGGGAAGAATGAAATGACAGGAGAGTAAAGCATGAAGGTCAGTTTGAAGCATCTCTCCTGCCACTAAAATAGGGAATAATAGGTTTTTGTTTTGGGGTTTATCCCACTACTGTGTCCACTGAGCTGCTTAACAGCTTTTCAGGGTTCTTAGAACAACAGGTTGAGCTGCAGATTTATGTACTATTCCACACAGTGTCACATTCTTTCGATTTGTAGATGCTAAACGTCAGTGATGGATCTGGAGTAAATATTGCGAATATATACAGGGGTCTGGATTTTCCAATGGCCAAAGTTATTTTTGCGGTATGGATGGGAGTTGTGCATTGGGATCGTACAGAATCCCCAATGCAGTAGCCTCCAAAGGATTTTCCTGGGAAATTTAAGATTCCAATGGGCAATTCCTCGATGCCTGGAACTTCCATGAAATTATCCATTTTTATATTGGTCAGCTCAGAGGTTCTGCTGCAGTTAGCTAAATTGTTACTCACAAAAAGTTAGATAATTAAAAGACAATTAGGTAATTGTCTCAAGTTCTGGCTAACTATTAAGCTGATTCCCAGCTTACTGCACGCATCCTCAACCAAATCTTCCCAGAAACCTTCTGCCCTTGGAATTGTGATGTGACCTTTCTTCCTGCCACAGGACCTGGCCCCCCCACCCCACCAGAACTAAACCACCTTCCCCCACTTTTCCTGCCTTACAATCTGGTATCTTCACACTTTACATCTTTACTATTCAAGCTGTCAAAGTAGTTGCAATAAATTACAGAAAGTGGCAACCACTATAATAAAAGGAAGAGCCGAGGATGCTGGAGATCTGAAACATAAACAGAAATTGCTGGTGAAACTCAGCACATGTGGCATCAGCAATGGGTAGAAAGCAGAGTTAATATCTTGAGTCTGATGACTGTACTTAAGGTTCTGTTGAAGATTCACTGGACTTAAAACATTTACTCAACTTTTTACCCAGAGATGCTGCCAGACCTGAGTTTCAGCAGCAACTACTGTTGTAAAAAAGTGTGGTTGTAGCCGTCATCCACCGCCCAACCCCCTAAAAAAAGAATCATTATTGGGCACTACAGGAGATTTGTTGGATTAAAGTACATGCCACATTTTTGAAGGTGTGCTGATTGGAATCTCTTGTCAGAAATGCAGAGTTGTTGATATAAAAGAAGGAGCAGCGTGTCAATCTGAGTATTATTGTCATTCCTAGAAAAAACGGTGCAAGCCTTTCTGTTAAATCATGAGTGCAGTAATTAAATTTAAAAAACTTGAGAGAAAGCAAACCTGTCAGGTTAACAGTAATTTTCAAAAAAACTGAGCTGAGGAAACCTGCTCTGCAAATGTTGAATTTTGAGTCTCTAAGCTACTATATTAGCACGGTGGTTCAGTGCTTAGCATTGCTGCCTCACAGCACCAGAAAGCTGGGTTTGAAACCACCTTCGGCTGACTATGGCGGTTGGACGTTGTCCCTATGTCTGCATGGGTTTCCTTCAAGTGCTCCAGTTTCCTCCCACAGTCCAAAGATAGACAGGTTAGGTGGATTGGCCATGTTACATTACCCATAGCATCCAGGGAAGTGCGGGCTAGGTGGATTAGCCATGGGAAATACACGGTTAGGGTAGGGGCTGGGTGGGTTTGGGTGGGATGCTGTTTAAAGGGTTGGGGTGGACTTGATGGCTGAATGTCCTACTTCCACACTGTAGGGATTTTTGATATCAGTTTAGTCCTTTGACAGAAACTAGCATTTCTGTACCACATACACAGTTCAGTGTTTTAATTTTTTTGTTTCTCATTATATACTTCAAATTTCGCGTGTGATAACTTTAAGTTCGTTACTCATTATTACGCTCGTAACACACCATTTTAGAAAGGTGCAAACATTTTTTTGAAGAAGTAAAAATAAATGTATAAATTCATTTCATTCAGCTATTAGAACTGTTTCAAGCATACAAAGCAATGCCTCCAAATTGAGCTCTTAAATTATGGTAATTAAAAATTGAAAAAACTGTGAGCTGTTTCCAAGGAAGGACTATTGATGCTTCTGTCACAGGTTGATATTAATGAAGGTGTCTGGTGACAAATGCCTTGATAACAATTTCAAATAGTGACTGTTATTTCAGAAATAGTGCTTTTAAATAGCTTATCTGGGAACTGTTCTAGAACGATGATTTCACATATTCTACCTATCTGGTAAATATTCAAGGCTAATATTGCTTAAAAATTAAAACCATGGATATTAATAGAGAGATTAGTTGTAGATTGCACATGTGATTGTGTACTGGAGGAATATCAATCCTCAGTTCTGTCTTCAGGCATGTGTTTTTTTCCCAAAATTATGGTTAATTCGGTCTGCTAATGGAATTGATTTTTCCTGTTTTTCTAAAAGGAAACCTGTGATCAGTGCTGAGTGGGAGATTGAATTTCAGAGAAGGATTTGGGATTTCAGAAATTCAAATTTGTCCAGATAAATTGATTTGCTTCTCTGATTCTCTGCTCAGATTGGGTTCAGGTTTCCTGTTTATCCTTTCACAAAGGACCAAGGAATTCCATCCAGAAATTAACAAACTAACTAATTAGCAAAATTAGCTGAGGCTTAGGGAAAATGGGCTGATCAAATTTAAATCAGTTTCGGTTTCTCTACCAGAGTGATGGTTATTTGTGACGAGAAAACCTTCAACCGTCAAAAAGGGTGCTTTTAGAGTATTGATGCTGCACTTGAATCATGATTAGTATGCTTGGCTAAATTTGTGTCAGGTTGGACTAATGTAGCATATGGTTATTTGTTTGTTGTGACATTTAAATGTTGCTTCCTAGTTTAATGTGACTAGTGAATTTGCCAAATTTAAGGGAGGGAGAACAAAGATGTATATTTTTAAATAAATAGTCCAATTGTCTCTTTGCAGATGCATGGTACCCCATTTCAATGTACTATAAAATGCCATTTGCAAAATTTGTTTCAACTAACACAAAAAAGCTTTTAATTGCCTTAGTGACAGATTATTTTAATTCTGTATCACCCTCAACACAATTCATATTAAAATTACTTACAGATTTAATTTTTGTTTAAGACTTATCACTGGTGGAATCTCCAAAAATAATTTTGTCTCTTTAATCTCTGTGCAGTACTGTTTTTGTGAGGATGACTGCTCCTCTAGTAACTGCATGTGTGGCCAACTAAGTATACGTTGTTGGTATGACCAGGTAAGCGAAATAGTTTCAGTTCAGAAAAATCTTTTCCCCTAAGTCTCCTTATGGAAACTGTAATTGTTTTCTCCACACCTCAAATTGTTTTCAAATTGTAGAACTTGGTTATCCCATTTCCATCCTATAATCAGAGCTTGCATTTGTTTAATTTTGATAAGCTGTAGAATTACTCAAACCCAAGCTTATGTTGAAGGGGTTAACTTTTGAAAGCAATACACTATGGTTTGAGATGTTAATGCTTTCGTCAGTTACTCATCAAAGTTGAAAATATCATTGCAGTGTGCTTTGTATTTTCAGGATGGACGACTTCTTCCAGAATTCAACATGCTGGAACCACCACTTATCTTTGAGTGTAATCATGCCTGTGGATGTTGGAGGACATGTAAAAATCGTGTGGTGCAAAATGGAATCAGGTCAGGCAGAGTTTATTGTATTTATTGTGGTTTACTGTAATCCACTGATTATAAAACCATATGACTAGGACTAGAGTAATCAATCATCAAGCCTCGTCCCCCGTTCTCGTTGTGGCCTTAACTCCACTTTCTTCCTCTTTGCCCAAAGCCTCCAACTTTCTTGTTGATCCAAGATCTGTCTAACTCAGCCTTGAATATATTCAATGACTTAGCCCCCACTGCTTTCTGTGAAAGACAATTTCAAAGACAAAGACATTCCTTCTCGTTGCCCTCATTGTTGGGGCCCTGATGTTTTTAAGGTGTGCCTGTGTAGGTTTCCTCACGAGAGGAAAGATCCTCTCAGCTTCTATCCTGTCAGACTCTTTCAGAGTTTGCTTTTCAGCAAGATCACCTTTCATTCTTATGAACTCCAATGAGTATAGGGCTAGTGTGCCCAGACTTTCCCCATCAGGCAACCCCTTCGTCCCAGGAATCAGCACAGTGAACCTTCTCTGAACTACTTCCAATGCAAGTACGTCTTTTCTTATGTAAGGTGACCAAAACAAACATTTTTCTAGGATCGGTTTAACCAAAGCCCTGTGCAGTGATAGAAAGGCATCCCTACTTTCATGTTTGTGTATTTACAGTGTATAATGGAAAGCCAGTTATATTATTCATAAATGTGTGACATATCTTTGGGAGACAGTCATTCTTCAGCAAAGTGCTTGTGTACATGAGAGCCAAATGGATTATTATATGAAACTGTAAGGACTTTATGTTTAAACAATGCTTTAACTGTTCAAGTTGTACAAATGCAACATCCTGTGTTTAAACAGTACAAAGCAGCATAACCAGTGACCTTTATTTTGAGAGAATTGCAATGATCATAATAAAATTGAACTGAGTTGTATGATGTGACTACTGTTATGCAATCTGAAGTGCACTGCAGAAAGCCGTATTCTTTTCAGCGTAAGCAAAACAATATTATTTTTGTATTTTGTGACTGGCAGGGAAGAAAGTACTTGCTTTTCTTTCAAGTGTGTTCACATTTGACTGTGCTTTGCCAAGATTGGTAGATTTCCATATCCCATGAAGTTGCAATCAAAGCAGCAATTTTAACATCAATCTATAATACATGATTCTGATAATATTCTCACACCTAAATAAATTGTTTTTCATGTTATGATTTCTCATTTTATAATGTTTAATTCCTAACAGTAATTTTATGTGTTGAAATTGGTTTCAACATGGATTGTGATGAAAATTCACGTACAAAAATATCAGCTTTCAAACTACACACTTCGTATAGCATCTTTAAAAATACCTTTCCTTTGAAATATAATGAATAAAATTAATGAGATTTGCTTACCGCAAAAATACTTAATTGTATTAGTGTCTTATTACCTTCACAAAAAACAAATTACTTTGAAATGCATGACCTGTTGAATGTGCAACTGCAGTGGCTGTTTTGCACACAGCAGGAGTTCACAAATAGCATTGTGTTGAATAGCTGGTTAATCTGAAACGTGGAAACTTTTCACATTTTTCTGCCAACTTTTGCTTAAAATTGCACGCTGTTTACAAATATTTCTCCATTCTTTATTCTGTTTGTCCCTTTTTTTTTCAGGGTTCGACTACAAACCTATCGTACAAAGAAAATGGGATGGGGCGTTCGATCATTGCAGGACATTCCCAAGGGCCATTTTATCTGCGAGTAAGTATTGGATGTCTCAGTGGTTGCTTCTACAAATTAAGAATGATTTACTTTGAATGAATTTTCCTGATTATTTAAATGCTATTACTTTAAAATGCTACATGGCAACAGCTGGAATGTTTTTGCTTCCCTGCTAACTTGTGAAGGTCTTAGATATTTGGTGAAGGTGCTGTTCTGATCATTCTTAGTCAAAACAGTAAGAGAATGTGTATACAATGATGCATAGCTGTTTGCTCCACCAAACCACCTCTTTGATCGCTCACAAGCATTGTTCTTTTTTTTAAGCAGTATCTGAACAGGCTGTGCTGAAAGAAGTGAAAAGCTATAGATGTGACTTGCAGAAATCTAAGGCTGTGAAAAATTTCTATCCTTGAATAATTTACCAAAGCTCCAAAATTCCAGTTTAAAGATTGCATTTTAAGTTTCTGACATGGAAGGTTCATACTATAGAAATAACCAATGCCCTTCTTGTATTTCTGTTACCTATAATATGTCTTATTGTGTGTTTATATTAGGGAAGATGTATTTACATGGCAACAGCCATTCACATTCATTCAGCAGTAACTTGTTTCCGTTTTAGTCATTTTCTCTGTTCTTATTTGTGCAATTTTCTTGTGTTTTTGATTTTCAATTTTCAATTTTGTATATTTCTGTGGAGTCAGTCTTCGATTTTGTTCTCTGTTGATGGCATGTTAAGTAAGTTTTTTGCTGCTTGCTTTTCCCTCACCTTTTCTCAAGGTGAGAGTGAGTGCCTTTGAAATCCAGACTGCATTTGATTGAGTGTGGCATCAAGGAGCCCGAGTAAAAGTCCACTGGTTGGAGGCATACCTGGCACAAGGGAAGATGGTTATGGTTGTTGAAGGTCAATAATCTCAATTCCAGGATATTTCTGTAGGAGTTCCTCAGAGTAGTGTCCTAGGCCCAACCACCTCTAGCTGCTTCATCTTTCCCTCCATCAAGGCTACAGAAATGGGATGTTTGCTGATGATTGCAGAGTGTTTAGCACCGTTTGTGACTCCTCAGTTACTGAAGCTGCCCGAGTCTAAATGCAGTAATACCTAGATAATATCCATGTTTGAAGCAACATATTTGCCACACAAATGTCAGCAAATAACCATCTTGAACACGAGATTCTAATCATTACCCCTTTGAATTCAATAGCATTTCCATCTCTGAATCTCCCACTATCAACATCCTGGGTGTTATCATTGATCAGAAACTGAACTAGACTAGCCAAATAAGTAATGTAGTTACAAGAGTTGGCCAGCGGCTATGAATCATGCAGCGACTAACTCACCTCCTGACTCCCTAGAGCCTGCTCATCATTTATGAGACATATGTTCGGAGTTTTGATGGAATACTCTCCACTTTCCTGGATTAGGCCAGCTCCAACAAAGCTCAGGAAGTTTGGCACCATCCAGCACAAAGCAACCTGCTTGACTGGGGACCACATACACAAATGTTCATACTCTTCACCACCAATGCTCAATTGGAGCATTGTGTATTATCTATAAGACACACTGCAGAAATTCACCAAAGCTCCTTAAACAGTGCCTTCCAAACCCACAACCACTACCACCTAGAAGGATAAGGGCAGCAGATATATGGCAACACCAGCACCACTGACAAGTTCTCCTCCAAGCCATTCACAATCGCGACTTGGAAATATATCACTATTCCTTCATTGTCACTGGGTCAAAATTCTGGAACTCCTGCCCAAGCAGCGTGGTAAGAGTACTTAAACCAATTGGTCTGCAGCAGAGTAAGGAGGTGGCTCATTGCATTCTGCTCAAGGGCAGCCAGGGATGGACAATAAATATTGGCCCAACAAACAATGCCTACATCCCATGATTAAAACAAAATTTGTGGAATGATATGATTTTGATGTTAATGAAAATGACACTTGAGAACTTCTTTTAAAAATGACAGTTCATATGACTATTTCCATTGCTCATTAGAATTATTTGAATAGTTATGAGTAGTCCTATGTGGTAGAGGAGAAATTTGCTTTTAGAAGTCACACTTTTTCTTAATTGACCAGTTAATTGATGTCAGTAGGAATGAGCTAAAATATTCCAGTTTGAGGTTTTCTTTGCGAATTTTCTTAGTATTGGGAAATTTCTGTGGAACCTGGACAAAAGATGGTGCCATTTACTTAAAGAATACAACTGTGTTTGAAAAGGATTTTGCTTCTGTAAACCTCTAAGTGGTGGTGTGTAAAATGCATTCATTGCCACTCTTTTATAACATGATTTTGGGCTATGAAATCAAAGATGGTCCAGAAAATCCAGATCACTTGTCATCTATTTAGAGCCACTACTTTCTGATAGACTTATTCAAATGTTAACCTATTTTAAAACTTAATTTTATTTTGTAGTGCACGCGTGTATTGAAGTAAAGCCACTAGTGGTTGCAGTGACGAGCAAGTACATGGGAATTATAACAGGGGAACAGGCTGTTAAGTCCAACTAATCTGTTTTGATATTTATCCTCATGCTTACAAATAGTTCTAATCAACGATCCTTAGGCTGTTTATACATCCCTTCAATCTTTTTTCTCCCTTTTTAAAATAATCTTTTGTTAAACAGAGTTTAATGTTTCATACCCATTGTGATTATTTTACAAGGATTTCACTAATATAAGTAATAGTAGGTTTTTGTACATTGCAAAATTTATAATATGTTTTAAATTTGGCAAACATTCGCTCAGTGCCATTTTATAAAATTGGTATTTTATCACATCACCTTTAAATTCACAACTTTGAGGATTAGTGTTTGTGGTCAGTGTGTGCAACAGAATCACCTGCATGTTGAATTTTGTTTTACAGAAATAAATATTGAGAAAAAGAATATTCATGATCTGTATACCTGGATTTTTGAAAATTATAATGCTTTCAGCATGTTGTCAGAGAAAGCTCAGTTGATTCCATTGTTTTTGCTTAGTTATTTTAAATTATATGTATTTATGCTGTTCAATCACTTATGTTTATGCTTTTCATCATTGCGATAGAGGAGGAAGCTCTTGCTATTTATATTATAAATTTATTTATCGTATAAATGTCATATACACCTTTTTTTGAATGTTAAAATTAAGTGCGGACTCCAAAGCCCAGCATTGAAGTGTTGAACAGTGTGGGTCAGATTTGAAACATGAGGGTGCAGAGACACTGTTACAAGCCCACTGTTAGCTTCCGTGGACTGAGAGTGCGGGTGGTTGCTACCTCTGGAGAGTGCTCAAAGATGTTGGGGACTGTTGTCCAAAATTGAGGCTTGGAGAGGCAAATGGCAAGTTGTGCTCACCTGTTCTGACTTCTATGTTGGGAGTTGTTGCCAAATAGTTTCTCTTTGTTGCATGGGAGAAAGGCAAAATATATATCAGTAAAGTGAGATTAGGTACTAATGGCTTGTTAATGCATGAATTGAGAATCACAGAATCCCTAAAGCCTGGAGGCAGGCTATTCACCCCATCGAATTCACACCAACTCTGAGTATCCCACCCAGACCTAGGCTGTCCCTCTAATCCTGTATTTTTCTCATGGCCAGTCCACCTAACCAACACATCCCTGGACACTATGGGCAATTTAGCATGGCCAGATTACCTCACCTGCACATTTTTAGACTTTGGGAGGAAACCGGAGCACCTGGAAGAAACCCAAGCATGCACAGGGAGAATGTGCAAACTCCATACAGACAGTTGTCCAATTAGTCCTCTCACCACTCACGAGTGAGATTTTCATCTCACTATTCAAAAATTAGTTGCAGAATCAGACATTTCTTTCTCCATATTGAGAATTGCTTTTCTGCGGGTCTTGCTACTTTTTGCCAACTGACTGACCATTGCCTATATTGTTGAGGGCTGGGAACATACCTCCTCCTATCCTGGATAAATTACTTTGTAGCCTGTCTTGAAATTCATTTCATTAATCTAGATTATCTTACTTCAAATGTTAGAAGTAGGACCTGTTAGAGAATATTCTGAAGTATGTCTGTCATCAGTGCGTCTTTTAAGGTCTTTATCTGAAAGTACTATTTTTCTGAGATATCAGTACATCTGGAAATGAAGATTAAGAGGCATTGATGACCAGACATTTTGGCTGACTTGCTTTTCACAATGAAGTACCAGTATTAGTTTATCAATGGAAACAACTTTTGAAATGATGCCTTTTTTTTGTACAGATATGTCGGGGAACTTATAACTGATGCGGAGGCAGATGTCCGAGAAGATGACTCCTACCTTTTTGACCTCGATAATAAGGTACTTATTAATTTGTCACATGACCTGTGTCAGATCCGTTACTATTTTATCTGTGTTGCTGCTGAATCACATTATGGTTTGATTTACAAATCTGTTTACTTAATGTTGACACAAATCTTGAAGGTTGTCCATTTTTCTTGAAATGCTGCCTGGTCAGCAAAGTGAATACTTCTCAATCAAGAAAATGAGCAAAAATAATAATTTGGATGGTAAAACTGCGTAAGTGCAATTCACTTTAACCTGATGCATTGTCATAACTTGTTGTAAATTTGTGTACTGAATGTAGATAGATTCATGGTAACAATAAGGATAGAAGAATTTCAGCAACATCGATTGTAGCATAAATGTTAATGTACAAATTATCATGTTGAAAGGACCATAGCCTTTAGACACAGACTTTTAAAATTGCTGTCAGTCACTTAATGAAGGTAATTGTGAGTGTTTTCAATAGACAATGCACCACCCATCGTGTCAAAAAAATTATGAAGAAATTTTCTGGGAAAAGTAAGATATATTTAATCATACTATTCCATGCCTTATGTAGCCCCATCCTACAAATTGAAACATATAATGATGTGCAGTTGACATAGATTGTGACAACAGGCCATAACATTTAGACATGCAAGATTCTAATGTATTATTTTTGATGTGGAAAGTCAATGTGGTAGTAATTAACTGCAAAGCTTATGTCTTTAGCGAGAATAAGGAAACTGTCACAGAAATATAGAAAAATTCAATAGCGTAAATGAAGTGTGGGATTTATTCATTTTTAGTCATCACCTGATCCATATTGCTGGCAGTTTATGAACAAATTTCAGATTAACATGTTGCATTCATTCCAAAGTCTAAGAATTTTTTAAAAATATTGCAACGTGCCATTTTTATTTCACAGTTTTAAAAAAATGCGTGATAAAACTATTAATAATATCACCGAAATTAATATCTCAATCTTAGTTTGTTTTTTTCTGATGAAGTTCTATTCCTCATATAAAATATTACTGATATTAATCCATGCTGATTGTTGTATCATATGGTTTACATTAATAGAGAATTCTCAATTAAAGGGGACTAATTTCAATGCGATGAAAAGGCCTGAAATCAGGGTAAAATGGAACAATGGGTGATCTTTAAGGAAGCGATACTTCCAAGTATAGGCAAGGTACAAATCAACAATGAGGAGGCAGTGGCAATAGTGGTATTATCACTGGACTATTAATTCAGAGGCCCATGTAATGTTCTGAGGACCTGGATTCGAATCCTGCCATGGTAGATGGTAGAATTTGAATTCAATAAAAATTTGGAATTAAGAGTCTAATGATGACCAGGAATCCATTGTCAATTGTTGGAAAAAGCTCAGCTAGTTCACCAAAATCATTTAGGGAGGGAAATCTGCCATCCCTACCTGGTCTGGTCTACATGTGACTCCCACAGCAATGTGGTTAACTCTTAACGGCCCTCTTGGCAATTAGGAATAGGCAGTAAATGCTCGCCTAGCTAGTGACACCCTCATGAATTTAAAAGAATTAATGAATTTAACAGAAAACTAGAGTGATCAGTAAGAAAGTCAGAAACAGCACTTCTCAAATGACAAGGCATGTCAGGTGAATTATTCAAGTGAGAACCAGATTAAATACAGTAAATTGAGAGGGGAAATGAAGAGGAAAGTAAGACTGGCAAAGGGAGTATGGCAGTAGAGTGGCTGACACCATCAGAGAGAACCCAAAACTCTTCCACCGGCATGTGTGTGGTAAGTGGAAAGTAAAAGGTGAAGTGGTTGGAGGCATTAAGCAAGGTCAGAATACTGTTAATCAATGTTTACTAAAGAGAAAGAACCTGACAGACCATTGGTAGAAGCAGAGATCATAAAGACAATGAATAATATAGAAACTGAAAGGGAGGCGGTGCTGGAAATACTTTGATAAGTCACCTGATCCAGATGGCTTGAATCTCAAGGTACTGAAAGAAGTAAGGGTGTAAATAACAAGAGCTTTCCATAATCCTCCATTTTTTTCCCCTCCCCATTGGAGGAGGTGTCAGAGAATTGAAGAGGAGCAAAGTGACACTTGTTCAAGAAAAGGTGTAACAATAATTCTAGCAACTACAGTCTAGTAGGTTTAACATGAGTTGTGGGTTAAGTTTTGAAATTCTCAATCAGGAAAAAAAGCAACAGGTACCTGGTGTGGTTTCAGTAAATTAAGGTGATCCAGCATTGATTTTTTTTTTTAAAGGCAGAGTGTGCTTGACTAATCTTTTAAATATTTGATGAAATAACAGAAAAGGTTGATGAAGAGAATTTGTGGATGTGATCGATATGGATTTTAAGAAAGCATTTGACAAGAATCTTCATTTAAGATTGTTTAACAACATTTGAAATAAAATTGGATAAAAAGTTGACTTAAGGGCAGAAAGCAGTAACTCATGCTAGATGATTTTTTTTAACTGAAGGGTGGTAGACAGCATTGTTCCTCAAAGTTCAGTGCTAAGACCACTGCTATTTTTTTGGCCTGGATCTTGGAATATGGAATACAATTTCAAAATTTGCTGCTAATGCAAATAATGGCAACTATGAGGATGTGGCAACAATGGGGTATAGATAGGCTAGCACAATGAGCAGACAAATGGCAGGTGGAATTTTAATACAAAGACGTGTGAAGTGATGTGTTTTGATAGATGGCTAGTGAGAGACAATATAGACTTAATGGCACAATTCTGTCGAGATTGCTCATGGCGGCAAGACATATTAAAAGAGTGGTTACAAAAAAATGAGAATGACAGGAAACACTGGTGGAATAAAAGGTGATCTTTAAATAAGAGACAGTTCAAATATAGGCAAGGTAGGATCAACAAGGGTGATCGGTAAGACAGCCAGAAACAGCATTCCTTAATTGACACGCGAGGTTGATGTCAGGTGAGAATGGGAACCAGATCAAATGCAGTAAACGAAAAGGGGAGATAGATGTTGGGTTTCATAAATAGAAGCATTGAGTTTAAAAGAAAGGTTATACTTAACCATTCTAAGATTCCAGTGAGGCCTCAACTTGACTACTGCATCCATTTCAGATCATTGCACTTCGGGAATGATGTGATGGTCCTTGAGGAAGTACAGAGGAAATTTGCCAGAACGTTTGTGCAGTAGGGGCTTTAGTTGGCTACAAGGTTAGATTAGAAAGGCTGGGCTTGTTCCCTTTGAAGCAAATGTGATTGAAAGGAAAGTTGATACAAGTGTACAAAAGTATGGTGGGTTTAGATAAGGGAGACAAGGAAAATCTTGAGGGGTGTTGCTGATTTAATATTTTAGGCAAAAGCTACAGCAAGTGCCTTTTACACAGCAAGTGTTAATAACCAGGAACTTGCTACCCATGGAACAGAAACAATAATATTAAAAGAAAATTGAATGGCCACGTGAAGGAATACACTTGTAGGGCTACAGGGATCAAGCTGGGCAGTGGAACTGACTGGATTATTCTGTGGGGCCCTGGCATGGACTTGATGAGCTGAATAGCCTCACTGTGCCATAAATAACACTCTCTCAGTAGTGATGACGGAAATTGCAGTAGCAGTGATTGTGCCAATTTCTTGTGGAATATACAAGCTTTTAAAAGGAAAGGGTGTGGACAAACTTCTGGCTTATTTATGTAATGTGGTGTTACAGTAAACAATGCATTTAATCAGCCATATGGCAGTCAAGTCTGTGATATCAATTTAATCTTCTGAGTGGTGCTAAATGATTTTGGAAGTGCATTTCTGTTTATTACAAAAAATGACTAAGTGAGAGACGTCACCCTAAAGCTTGCTGGACAGTTGGCAAAAGTTTTAAAGCATTAAAAATTTAAATTTTCAAAATAGCATTGAAATCAACTGGTTTTTCAAATTTAAAACCTTAACATTTGAATTGAAGTTGACCAATGTTGTGTTTGTTACACCTTGTAGATGTGTCAGTGTGGCTACTGGTACTCCCAATTAGAATGCAAAGAACAGCTTAATAAAATGCACTTAAATCAAGCAACATTTTTGTGATTTACGTGTTGACGCATTGAGTAATGAGTAACCCTGCTGTTTAAAACCAGAGAAATTATACGGACAGGAACATTGTGTTCACTTTCTTCCCCGCTCAACCTCCAAAAAGTCGACTCCCAAAATTAATTAGCTACACGTTATTGTTAAAAGATTGAAAGAAAAGGAAGAGAAATTCTACAAATGAAATTAATATATTCAAAGATTGTTAAATTAAAAAGGACCCCAAAATAAATATTCTAAAAGGGATTAACTGTATCCCTAGGACAACTTAAAATTTGAACAGTGACTTTTCTAAAACTACAATTTTTAGGTATTCAGATTCATTGAAGATTCTTTATTATTATAAAGATGGATTGTTACAATAGATATATTTGAACATTTTACAGTCCTGTTCAGTACAAATTGAAGTTGTTTGAGCACTGTCTAATGTTTTCTGAGAAATCAATATTTCAGCATCTGTGTTGTGTTTTAAGAAACGGGTTGAATATATGTTTGAATACAAGGCAGTATAAGATTGAAATGTTAAAACATCTCTACAAATTGAGCTCACTGATTTGAAGTTGCTGTCTTTGCCAAAGGAACCCACCCAAAAGAATCTGTTACCCATGCCTGCCCTTTGTGGTTTATATTTATGTTGGATGACTGCCTTGATGAAGGGTCCTGATCCGAAGCGTCGACTCTCTTGCTGCCTAACCTGTTGTGTTTCTCCAACTCTGCACTATATTGACTCTGACTCCAGCACCTGCAGTTCTTGCTATCTTCTACTCAAAGCTTTGTATCTTTTCAGCTGTTTCGAAGAACTATTCATTTATTCCCACTTCCTTGTTCATTTTGTATAGCCTGCGAATCTATTCCTTTTCAATTATTATATCTGATTTCTTTCTTTTAAAGTTACTGTTGGATTTGCTTAAACAACCCTTTCAATCAGTGCATTTCAGATCACATATAAGTCACTGCGTACATGTTTACTCCTCAGCAAATCTCTGGATTTTTCCAGTTAACTGAGTTCTATGTTCTCTGGTTTTTGACTGTCTTGTTAGTGGAAGCAGTTTCTCTGTATTAACTGTAGTAGTAGTTTTGACCATCTCTTTCAAAACTTCCCTCAGCCTTTCTTCTCTAAAGATAACAATTCTAGCTTCCCTATTCTCACCAGTACTTTAGAAATTAGTCTGAAAGTGGCAATGATAAATGTTGCCAGTTTTTTGCCAACTGATTACATTTTGTTTAATTTGAACCATTTTGGCAAAAATTGTCTAATTGGATGTTGTTACTTTGGTTTGTAGTATCCACTGAAGAGGTAGTATTTGTAACTAATACTTGCATATCTTTAATTTTTAAAAGTACAGGTAGTCATTCAGAGGAAAAACATTTGCATGGGAAATTCAACCTTTTCCTGAAGTATCTCCCATGGTGCATTCTAAACATCACCTTTCTGAGCGCAACATAATTACATTTCCAGTATTTTTAACTGAGGGAAGAAGTAATCAAATCCATGATGTGTTTTTGCTTCATTTTTAGGAAGGGGAGGTATACTGCATTGATGCTCGTTATTATGGAAATGTCAGTCGTTTTATAAACCATCTGTGTGAACCAAATCTGATCCCTGTGCGAGTTTTCATGTCACACCAAGATCTTCGTTTCCCAAGAATTGCATTTTTCAGCAGCAGAGATATCAAATCTGGCGAGGAACTAGGGTAAGTATTAAATAAATCGAGTTTTCTCAACTAATAGCTTGTTCCAATACTTCAACAAAATATCTTAGAAACCAAATGCAATTCTTCACTACAATGTCGATCAAGACCTTTGCAATTAAAGGATAAATTCCATCTTAAACTATCTTGAAATGATTTTCCTTGTAAACTAGTTCGTACACATTTTGGTTCAATTTGAAGTGTGACAGTGAAGCACACTAGGAGTTTGATTTGATTTATTATTGTCGTATGTGCTGGGATACAGTGAAAAGTATTGTTTTGTGTGCTAACCAGACAAATCGTACCTTTAGGTAAGTACATCAGGGTGATAGAACAGAATGTAGAATATATGGTTATGGCTACAGACAAGGTGCAGAAAGAAGTCTGTTCATAACTCTGAACAGCGGGGAAGAAGCTGTTCTTAAATCCATTAGTATGTGTTTTCAAACTTTTGTATCTCTGCTAGATGGAAGAGAATATAACCAGCGTGGGAGGGATCTTTGATTATGTTGGCTGCTTTCCCAAAGCAGTGGGAAGTGTAGACAGAGTCAATGGAAGGAAGAGATAATAGGAACTGCAGATGCCCTACACCTTGTTACCAATGGAAGGAAGGCTGGTTTTTGTGATAGTACTGGGCTGCATTCACAACTGTCTAATTTTTTGAAGTCTTGGCCAGAGCAGTTGCCATACCAGGCTTTGATGCATCTGGATAAGATGCTTTCTATGGTACACCTGTAAAAATAAACTGAAGTCCAACTTGCCTCATTTCAGGTTTGTGGATCAAATTTGGGGGCATTCTTGGGATATTTGGCTAATAATTTGTTTAAAATGTTCCACTGGGTAGGCTGCATTTTCAAAATGGAACAATTTGTATCCCTCTCTATTACTGTCATCATATTGCTCTAAACAAAATGCAGATGATAAATGGGCATCTGCAGTATAACCGTGGTGTTCAATATATGTTCACTGATGAATATCATATTGCAGTCAGCCAGGAAAACAACATAGCAAACTTTGTTTGAACCAGCACTCTTGACAAACAGGCAAAAATTATTTACCTGAAAGACCGGACGTTTACTGTATTACCGCGGTCTCTGTAAAGTCTGAGTAATTAGTTGTGGGTATGAGTGAGAAAGCTCTCTGCTGGTAAGTTTTATTTAAGGCAAAGTTGCATTATTATTTAAGTGATGTATACTGCAAATAAGGTATAACAGTGATGTGCATACCCCTGCATTATGTTTCTAATACTTAGTGTGTGTTTTTACATTGATCAAGTGGACCTTTTGCTCAACTGGAATATTTGATCAACCGGTACACTCCTGGTCCCATAGGTGCTGATTAGGAAAATGTTTGTTATACAACAAAGAGGCAGGGATGTCTTGCTTTATTGTAACCATTGTCTTTTCTAAGGGACATTCCTAACTGCCTACTGTATTTATTTCTTAGATTTGATTATGGAGACAGGTTCTGGGACATCAAGAGTAAATATTTCACCTGTCAATGTGGTTCAGAGAAGTGCAAGCATTCAGCGGCTGCCATTGCTCAGCGACAAGCCACAGTGTCTCAACTAGAAGCACAACAAAATGGACTCCCAGACACCAGCTCAGCCACATCTGCCAATGTTTCTTGACATGCTAATTCAATCTGGACCACATTGAGCTGAATTGAAAGAAATAGCTCTGCTTGTGTGAACAGAGCCTTGAAGCACCAGCTCAGCTGTACTGATGAAATTCTTCCTGCGAATTGTCTGTCTAGATATTGACAATAGGACATTTAATAAATTGAACTTTTGTTATAGTGAGGGCCAACAGTTATGGTGCTGATTATTGTGTGAGTTTACGTCCAAGTAAAACTCACCGCAAGATTGTATAAAGGAACAACCTGTTTTTAACATGAATTCAAGTAAACTTTTTTACATGTAGTAGTATTAGCAATAGTGAAGTAGTAAAAGTTTGTCACTATGAATTTGCCATCTGCTGTTGATGCGTGATGGTTGGACATTAAAAATACCATTTTGCATAAACTTTTTCAAGGTCCTTTAGTGCAGGTCAGTTTTTTTGTGCAAGTCTTTCAAGAACTTTACAGAAATGTTACTGTTTGCATTCATTATAATTTTTAATGGTTTTAAAGGGCATTTATGCTTGATCCATTAGTGTTCTGAATTTGTATGCAAATCTTGCTGAAATGTTATAAATAAAAGCAGTTCATAATAGATTTATAAAGTGTGTAAATGCTTATTTTGAATTGATGTGATCACATTACTTTGCAGGCTGTTATCTTAATGAAACAACAATAATGCCTCATTACAGAGTAGTTCCATTTTTGACAAGCTTGTGTAAAGTATTAATAAAGAATGTGATAGTGACACAAACAAGACATAAAATGATGGCATTTAAATGCATGTCAAAGGATTTTTTTTCATTTGGCTGCTTTAGATGGAGTAGAAAGTTTAAAACTATTTTTAAAGATGCATTTCTGCTTTATGTGAAATTTATTGGACTAAAATAGTCGACCAGTGTTCATCAGGCATGCAGGCGTAAAATACATTTGATCTATTCAGCTGATCACTTTGATTTCGATCGAGAGAAATATCTCTATCAGCCAGAGTAAAGACATTTTAAAATTACTTGCAATCAGCATGCCATTTCAGATTCTTGGCAAACTTGGTTGCCATTGTATACTCCAATTACATAGCTAGACAGTCCAAAAAGAGCAAGATTTCTTCATTGGACCCTGTCAAATCTGCAACTTGACCTACCAGATGATCAGCATTTTAGGGAAGATCGCCACTTGCAGCTTTTCTTCCAACTAGTTTCCATCCTGACTTGTTAATGAATTGCAGTTTAGAATCCCTACAGTGTGGAAACAGGCATTTGGCCCGTTGAGTCCACACCATCCTTCTGAAGAGCATCCCACCCTGAACCACCCTATCCTTGTAACCCTGCACTTCCCGTGGTTAATCCACCCAGCCTGCTCATCCGTAGATGCTATGGGCAATTTAGCATGGCCAATCCACCTAACCTGCACTTCTTTGGACTGTGGGAAGAAACTGGAGCACCCAGAGGAAACTCACGCAGACAGAGGGAGAATATGCAAACTCCACACAGCCAGTCACCTGATGCTGGACTCAAACCTGGGTCCCTGGTCCCTTGAGGCAGCAGTGCTAACCACTGAAACACTGTTTATTTTCATGGGCTCAAAATTCTGTAACTTTCAAACTAACAGCACTTCCCATGGATTACAGCAGCTTTAAGGGGTTGATTCACTATTCCCTTCTCCACTGCAGTTAGAGATGGATAATAAATATTGGTCTTGCCATTGACCCCACATCTTTTATGTGGATTAAGAAGTGACAATATATGTTTTGGTTATTGGATGATGTCAAGTGAATTTTGGTTGAATGTGTGCTTTTGAAGTTCAAAATCAGTAAGTGTGAGGAGTGGATATTGCATTGCGATTTGAAGAGGTTGTTTACTTCACTGGATTTTTGTAAATGTTCCCCAGTCCTGCTCTTACATATGAACAAAATTAATTGTCAGTAATCAATGATTCAGCTGTACCTTTTGTCAAATATAAATGCAAGATGTGTATTAAGCAGGAAGAAATTTTATTTTAAAGAATCATTTTCAGTACATTTCACTGCATTACACTTTAATCTCTTCACATTACAATCTCTTTACATTATTGGCAGGGTCTTAGTAGGAACTGCTTGATGAAACCTGTTTGCTTGTTAAATATCCCTTCTAAGTTAAATGTAATAAGTGAATAGGTTGATGCTTGCCAAATACATTACCTATGTGAGAGAGGTTTCTCAAAGAAAAATACATAACAAGTGCAGGTTGAGTTTGTTGTGTGCAATTCCAGCTTTCTTGCTGTTAATTGCTAGACCCTGATACACTTCTCAGTGATTTTGTTTTTGTTTCTAGATTTTTGCCTGAAAAGGGAAAAATGCACCATTTCTGAATTTGGCTTTGTCTCTTTTGCCTTTATTCTGTCATGGAATGTGCTGTTGCTGGGGAGGCCAGCATTTGATGTCTGTCCCCAATTTCTCTTGAACCAAGTGATTTCAGAGGCCAGTTAAGTGTTAGCTGCATGGCTGAGGGCCTGTAAATTTATATAGAGCAGGTAAGGATAGCAGATTCCCTTCTCTGAAGGATAGTAGAGAACCAGATGGACAATCAATGATGTTTTGGAATAACACTTTTAATCCAGGATTTTATTTGTTAAATTGAAATTCTATCAGCTGCTGTGTTGGGTTTTGAATCCATGTCCCCAGATCATTAGCCCAGGCCTTTGAATAGTTTGGTGACAGTACCACTACCCCTCCATTTCCAGTACATGGTTTAACAAATTTTGCCTATTGTTGGAGTAAGAATTATGCCTATGGCACTTGGAAGCCACCAAAAAGCTTTAATTGTTTACAATTCCTTAATGAAACTAGAAGCAAATATTTTCATCTACAAAAATAACCAATTGAGTGAAGAATGTGTCAAGGCTTTTGCTGCGCTTAGTCAAAAATGAAATTTCTGTCAAGATTTGACCAATAAAATGAACTATTCTTCTATCCTGTCACCAAATCGGACAAAACCCATAAAATTGTAAATCTTGAGATACTACATGTTTCAACAAACAGTTTTCCATTAACAACTGGTAAGTTGCTTCATTTTTTTCCAATGTGTCCTTGGGGGGGGGAAAAAAATGGTTTGCACGAGTTCTTAGCCCAGAATCTTGTCAACTTTTAGTCTAAAATATCTTAACCGAGCCGATTTCCTGACACAACTGACAGGGGAAATTCAGACGCAAGTGACTTACACCTATTCTTGAAATAGGCTTGAATTGTTTTGATTTTTTGCACTGCACATTGGAAATCTTTGCCCAAATCATCATTTTTTGTTCTGTTTGAGATGTGATCCTTTCATCGTACATTAGACAAATAAAGAAATCTCCTTTCATCATTATCAAATTTAGTTCATTTGATCCAAGAATGGTATAAACTATTGAGCATATAAAGAATGCAATGCAGTTCTAAGGTAGTATAATTCCATCCATAAATAGCCATTGTCCATAAGGGATCATAGACATTCTCCTTTATTCACTGCAATTCTGTGTTCTGCAGTTATTCTTCTACTTGCTGATATTGTCTGCCCAGTCCTTCTCGGACTTGCCCTGTTTTTTCCTGATGTTTCACCTTCATTATCTTGTAATCGCATTGGTTCAAAACAGTATAACCTTTTAATCAAAAGTTTTGTGAAATTTCAGGAATGTTGAGGTTTAAAGACCTTAAAATTGGTTCTTAAACATTAGAGTTTGTCCGATGACTGTTTTTTGGGGAGCATGGAAGCCACCCTTTTGTGTCCAAGTCAAGGAAAATAACCTATGCAATATAAACAAGATTATGTACAGAGACGTGACAGGACAATGCTAGAATTAACCAATTGAATCAATGAAGTGAAGAGAACTTTAACTTGTGTTCAGATGTTGGCGTCAATTAATATTCACAAGCTCTGTGTCCAAATTGTGTAAATTCTTGACCAACCAAAAATCCACCATTCTATATTCTATGTGCAATGTTGAGGTTAAACATCAATATATCCAGCAGCATTGAGTGAAGAAAGTGTCTTAGGACCGATCAAAATGTAATTTGTACTTTGTTTCTGCCTTCCTTGGAGAAGAGAGAAGTTTCTAAAGCAGTGCAAGAACTATTGCAAGATTTTGTTAGAGTTGTAATCGTTGGCTTTAAAGTTTAGAATTATTTAATTCTGGCGAGGAATAAAGGTGAAATTTGAAAACATGGATAGAGATAAAGTAAATATTTGGTAAGCAGAAGTTATTTGTGATAATGAATGAGGAAAACCACACAAACTTTGAGACTCTCATTTTGCAAATTATCTTCTGCTGACCAGAACAACATCTACAGTGGTGTAGAGCTTACTGCATTGATGTGCCATTTATTAATGATATTGTTTATGAACAGTGCTTGTTCAGATTAATTTTACTCTGTTAATCATGTGTTGCTTGATATTGTCTGCGTTGTTATTCCTATTTCAAAATATCAAGTTCATTTTGGAAGAGAGAACAAAATAAAATGATTATTTAAGTAGAGAAAGCTGCAACAGAGAGACTTTGAAGGTACTTGAACACAAAACACAGAAAGCTAGCACATGGGTGCAACAGGTAATCCGGAAGGCCAATGGAATGTTGGCTGTTATTTCAAGGGGTTTGAATTAGAAGAATAGGGAAGTCTTACTGCAACTACAAGGTGACAACATTTGAGGTGCTGTAAACAGTTTTGTCCCCTTATTTAAGGAAAGATATAATTTTGCTGGAGGCAGTTCAGAGGAGGTTCACTAGGATGATCTGCGATATGGAGGGATTGTCCTATGAGCAAAGGCTAAACAGGTTGCAACTGTACTAACTCTACTAGAAGAATGAATGGTGATCTCATTGAAACATGAGCTTATTGAGGGGCTTGACAAGGTAAACGCTGAGAGGATGTTTCCCTACGTGGGAGAATCTGGGACCAATGGGAATAGTCTCGGAATAAAGGGATGCCAATTTAAGTCGGAGGAGGAATTTCTTCTCTTGACGGTTGTAAATATTTGGAATTCCTTACCACGGATAGCTGTGGGACTACAGTTCTTGTGTATATTTAGTCTGAGGTCCTTGATCAGTAGGGAAATTGAGGGTTACAGGGAAAAGGCAGGAAAGTGGACATAAGGAATATGGATCAACCATGATCCTCTTGAATGGCAGAGAAGGCTTGAGGGGCTGAATGACCTACTCCTGTTCCTGTTTGTTATGGTCTTACTGGCGATAACAGCTGCAGCAGCCATTACTTTTTGTCACCTTTACGATAGATGCATTTGATGTTTAATGGTACGTTAATAGTGTATCATTTGTTTCACCCTGTGTATATCAGTCACATAACCAACAGGATGATGAGCTTAGTCTGTACTAAGTTTTCCTAATGTCCAAAAAATGTATTTTTGTATCCATCCTTTCCTCAGCCTTCATTACATTTAAATAATCTGAAGCTGGGCATCTGTATCCTCCAATATCCTCCTCCAATTCCTGATCAGCAAGCTGCCTCTTCAGCCCTATTTTCACTCCTATTATCAACTTGTCCATCGACCTCCACAATCATTGCTGATCCCTCAGAAAAGACACCTGAAACACTATATCCAACCGTTTAAAATCAATTTTATCTTTTCACTGAGTGGAAGTGGAGATTGATAATTCATTGGAATATATAGACAACTTAGATCTGTTAGGATCTAAACATTAGCTGTGCCGAGCTGACCTACAATGGCTTCCATTTATATTGCTCCTGTGGTGTAGAAAAATGATGCAAGACACTTGTCAGAAATGTGAAGAAAACAGTGGATGCCAAACCAAAGACCATGATTCTAAGAGAGGTGATCAGAAGTTTGATCCAGGAGGTGGGGTCGTGGAGTGCAGTAACTGCACTTAGTCGAGTAGAAGGCACAACCAATGGTGAGACAAAAGGGAGGGTACTCAAGATGCTGGAATCAGAGGAACAAAGGAGTCAGGGTAGGGGTGAGGGAAAATTACACATGGATGAAAATTTTAGCTTTTGAGTATGGGTGCCCCCATAACTCAATACAGGCCATCAAAAATGCATTTTGGAGTTGATGTCAGATTAGATGTATACAACAAAATGTTAAACGAGGTCAAGTTGATAGAGATTCAAGTGGCAAAGGCATTGGTAAGAATTTCAGTAGTAGGGTGGCTAAGATGGGATGGGTGATGGCACAGAAGTGGTCATTACAGGAAGATCTGGGTTGAAATTGCTGTCATTCAAATAGAATGCGGAAATTGCAAACTCCCTGCAGCCAGCTCTTCCTGAGACAATGGCAGGGGAGGGAGCTGGTGTTAGGGATGTTGAAAACTATGCCTTCAGTCTTCCCAATGTTCAGATGAACTAAATAGCGGCTTACTCTCGATTAGATGTTGAGCAAGCAGTTTGAGATAATAGAGGTGCTGAGATTGATGGTGGGGAAATAGAGCTGGGAATCACTGACCTATAACATGGAGAGTACTAAACTATGAATAACTTCTGTAAAACATTCTCTGTTCTTCCTTGGAATGCCCATCTTCACACTTTGAATCTTTTTGGTCCAGTCCATCCAAAGGTGGTGGTTGTAGATGAGTTGGAATTTGCTCTAGATTGATGTTTGTAATTCCAAAGCCATCCATTTTAGCTGAAAACTACATTAAAAATGTTCCTCTGACTTTAATTCAATGACACCTCTGGATGTTACCTCAGAATGAGTAATGATAATAATCAAGGTAATAATAATAATGATTAATGAAAGACAAATAACTTTGGCTTTGGTCTAAACTTGAAAAAAGCAACAAAATATCATCTCTATAAAAAAGCTTTTGCAATTATCTTGAACGAGTAACACTTCAATAATTTCATATGTACTCAGTACATGTTTAAAAGTGGCAAAATAAGTCAAAAAAAAAATTCAATTCTTATAAAATGACACTATTGCATGGCATGGTGACAGACAGCTCATTTACCCAGCAAATGTTAAGTGCTTTCAGCATGACTATATGTTGGTGCTTTGATAATATCCACTGTGAAAGGAAATAAGGCTTCCCTTTTCAATTTGCAAAGCCGCAGTTTCTGACTGCTGAGCTCCAGTAAAGTTCAGAAGCATTTTGTTCACAGAGTGAAGTCTAAATTTCTCGTATATTGTCTTGCACGCACTTAAACTTAACATTCATTGTTCCGTTTTAACTTCAACGGAGTCTAATAAGAAGAATATGGCACGAGAAAGAAGGATGGAGAATTTGCTCTGGGATGAGTGGAGATCATCCATTGTTTATGGTGAGTTGCAGATGAGGTTTTAGGATAAAATTAACAGAACAAGTTGTTTTGCATTTTCTGAGATGCTGCCTACAATTTATGGGTAAGCACAAATTCAACGTCAATGCTCATTCATGTGAAAACTGGTGGGTTTTGTTTGCTTTCAGTAGTGGTTTAAGGTTACACCTAACACGATTGTGACTGATAGCTTTGCAGGGCAAATTGCTGGTGCTTTTGAGAAGATTAAAAATAGGCTTCTCGTTGGGTGGTAATCGAAGACTTTGCTCAAGTTGAAAAGTAAAGCTGATAAGTAGAAGATCATTTAAGCTGAGAATACAGAAGAAATGTAAAAATGAAATGAAGGGGGTGCAATATTATTTGCAACAGGGTCAATAATTTAGAAGCCCAAACTGAGGTAATTGCCATTATGCAAACATGACTGTAGGATGTCCGTGACTAGGAATTGAATTTTCAAGGATATTTAACATTTAGAAAGCACAGTCAAAAATGGAAGAGATTGTGTTTTGCTACAGTTAAGGGATGGGATCAGTATAGTGCCAACAGAAAATCAGAAGACAAACTGTGGAATCTGTTTGGGTGGAATAAGAACAGCAAATAGTTGGAGATGTTTAGAAACCATCCAACAGTAGTAGAAGTGAGAAACCTGGTATTAATTAAGAGATTAGAGAGTATGTAGTGTGGGTATTGGAAGGATATTATCAAGCTGGCAAGGGGTCAGAAGAAATTTACTAGGATGTTGCCGGGTATGGAAGGTTTGAGTGATTGATAAAGCTTGGATAAGGTAAGACTGTTTTCATTGGACCATAGGAGGTTGAGAGGCGACCTGATAGAAATTTATGAAACACTGAAGGGTATAGATAGAGTTAATGGTAGTTGCCTTTTCCATAGGATGGGGGAGTTCAAGACGAGAGGGCATATTTTTAATGTGAGAAGAGGGAGATATTAAAAAAGACATACAAATTTTTTTGTACAAAGAGGGTGGTTCGCATGTGGAATGAATTTCCTGAGGAAGTGGTTGAAGTGGGTACACTTACAATGTTTCAAAGACATTTGGACAAGTACACTAATGGGAAAGGTTTGGAGGGATATGGGCCAGGAGCAGGCAGGTGGGACTAGTTTAGTTTGGGATTATGTTCGGCATGGACCGGTTGGACCGACGATCTGTTTCCATGCTGTATGACTCTGACTTGATTCTGCTTTTAGACTGGGTAGAGCTGAGGAGAACTAACAGTGCAGAGGATGAATTTCTGGAGTATGTTGAGGAATGTACTGGAGAATAGAATTTTCTTCAGTCTAGTATTACGTAAAGAAAAGAGGTTAGTTATAACCTTGTTGTAAAGAACCTTGAAGGATAAGTGACCATAGTATAATTTATTTTATGTTTGAGAATATGATAGATCAATTTGAAGTCAGGTTCTTAAATCTAAACAAAGGAAATTTATGAAGGTATGTAGGACAAATTAGCTAAGGTGGATTGGAAAAATACACTTAAATGTAGGACAGTACATAAAGAAATGGATAGTTTTAAAATAATTTTTACATAGTTTACAGCAACATATATTCTTTCAGGCACTAAACCTCCCTAAATTGTCAGACAGTAGCAGCTAATAAGGGAAGATAAGGATTGGATAAGGTTGAAAGAAAAGACCTGTAGAGTTGCCAGAAAAATTGCAAACTTGAGGACTGGGAGGATTTTAGAATACAGCAAATAATGACCAAGGAACTGATGAACAAAGAGATAAAGTATAATCAGGACCTGTAAATTAGCGCAAGATAAAATACAGTTGCAAACAATTTTGTAGGCATGTAAAAGGAATGTTTGACTAAGACAAATGTGGATCCATTGCAGTCAGAGTCATGAGAATTTATAATAGGAGTGCAGAAATGGCAGAGAAACTTTTTAATTAGTTTGTGTTTGTCTTCAGGCAGGAAGATGCAATAAATGTCCCAGAATTAAGATCCAAGAGATTAGAAAGAATGAGGCTTTGAAGGAAGTTAGTAATACAGGAAGGCACAGTAATAGGTGGTGACATAGTCGTAATGTTATTGATTATAAGTCAGTAACTGAGAGGGGTTCAAATCCCACCATTTTGAAAATTTGAATTCAATAAAATTTGTAATAAGCAACAGTGATGATGTAAGCTCTGTTCATTTGTCATTCAAATAAAATCCAGCTGGTTCGCTAATGCCATTTAGGGAAGGACATCTGCCATCCTTTGTTGTGGAGTCTCACATTGGTCAGATCAGCAACGTCATTGACTCTTAACTCTCTTCTGGGCCTGGTTAACAATGCCTACGTCCTGTAAACAAACAAAAACAACAACATTGGATCTAAAAATCCAGCAGACTGATGTGTCTGTTGCTTTTCAGGTGAATATCTGATAAGAAGGAAATCACAAAGAAACTTGTCTAATAGTGAGGAAAGAAATTGAAGATTGCATTGGAGAAATTAAAGAATGCGATGGTTAGTGAGTCCCAGACTGTTGAAAGGGATAGCGATGGTGGATGCATTGTTAGTCATCTTTAAAAATTCTACAAATTCTGGGATGGTCCTTGCAGGAAGACAACAAATTTCACCCCCGTATTTAAGCAGGCACTATTGCAAGGGAAGAAGAAAATTGTGAACCACAGGTCTGTTGGTCATGCATCACTACCGTTGTATGAAAAGTGCTGGAATCTGTTATAAAGGGCACTTGAGAAAGAATAATTTAGTTGAGCATAGCCAAACATGGGTTTATGATAGGAAATCACACTTGACAAACCTGTTACGAAAAGACAATTATCTTGGATAAAATGGAGTCAGTGGATGTAATATACCTGGATTTTCAGATAAAGTCTCCCACAAAAAGCCAGTTGGCAAACATCAATCACATTGGGACAGGAGTTAATATACTCGCATTAAGGATTAAGGATAGGCTAACAGGCAGAAAACAGAGTAGGAATAAACAGGTCGTTCTTGTGTTGGCAGGCTGTGATTCATGGGATACTGCAAGGGTCAGTATTTGTGTCCTAATTGTTCTGTCACACTCTCTAAGTCAGCGATTTGAATGTAGACATAATGTAATATTTCCAAGTTGGCAGATGGCACAAAACTAGGTGGGAATCTTTGCTGTGAAGGAAATGTAAAGTGGCGTCAAGAGGACTTGGTCAGACGCAGTATGTGGGCAAGAACATGGCAGAATATTATTTATATATTTGCTTAAGAAACAGGAGTATCACTGGCTGGCCAGCATTTATTGCCCCACCCTAGTTGCCCTTGAGAAGGTGATGGTGAGACACGTTCTTGAAATGCTGCATTCCACATGCTGTTAGTTGACCAGCAATGCCCTTAGGGAGGGAATTCCAGGGTTTTGAACCAACAACAGTGAAGGATTGGCGATATATTTCCAAGTCAGGATGGTGAGTGGCTTGAAGGGGAACTTGCAGGTGGTGGTATTCCCATGTATCTGCTACCCTTGTCCTTCTAGACCAAAGTGGTGTGGGGTTAGAAGGTGCTGTCTAAGGATTTTTGGGAAATCTCTGCAGTTCATCTTTTAGAAGTACACACTGCTGCTGCAGAGCATCTTTGGTGGAGGGAGTAGATGTGGAGCCAATCAAGCGGGTTGCTTTGTCCTGGATGGTGTCAAGCTTCTTGAGTTCTGTTGGAACTGCACTCATCCAGGCAAGTGGGGAGTATTCCATGATACTTCTAACACTTGCCTTGTAAATGGTCTACAGGTTACAGGGAGTTAGATGGTGAGTTATTCATTGCAATATTCCAAGCCTCTGACCTAACTTTGTAGCCACAGCATTTATATGGCTGGTCCTGGCGAGTTACTGGTCAATGGTATTGTCATGATTGTAATGAGGCCAATCAGATGGACTTCATAGAATATGAGTTCCCTGATTGGACCAGATTAACAGTTTCAATCACGGATCCCTGGCTGACAGATATAAACAGGAATGTCAGAGGTTCTGTTCACTCCGAGAGCTGGCCTTGAGGAAGCTGGATCAGTTAAGGGTTTGCCTTTTTGGGGGTTTTAATCAAACGGTAAATCCATTTTTGCAGCTGGATAAATACCCAAGCCTTTGCATGGAAGATTTATACGCAAAGCTGACCGGGTTGGGGGCTGCTGTCCTTCATGAAGCTGGACACGAGTTACGCGTACTTACAATAGCAGTTAGACGTTCAGTTTGAAGATCCTGTAAATGTATTATCCTGACACTGCTTTCCCTGTTTGACTGGGAATATTTTCCATTCGTTGACAAGGAGTTTTGGCTTCGGTGTTACTTTTTGTTTTACATTTTGGTATTTCTCATTTCCAGTATCCTATGTCTGTCTTCCCTACAATGGTTCATCATTTACTGGTGTTTAAAACTGGTACTACATTCATTCAGCATATATTCTCGGTAGAATTACTGTGAACGATATGCAACGTTTTTTAATGAACGCCTTTTAAAAATATCCTCCCAGTTCCTGGTATCCAGATTGTTAATTTGAGCAAATAGGACATTACTAACAAATGCAATCACAGGGTGCCTGATTATATTTGTTGACATAATTGGCAGGATCAGTATTTTGGCCTCACTACTTAACATCTACATTTATAACTTAGATGAAGGAAACTGTGTAATGTTTTTAAGTTTGATGATCGTACAAAGGGGAGCACAGTGGCTCAGTGGTTAGCACTGCTGCCTCACAGCGCCGGGGACCTGCGTTCAATTCCACCCTTGGGCGACTGTCTGTGTGGAGTTTGCACATTCTCCCTGTGTCTGCGTGGGTTTCCTCCAAGTGCACTGGTTTCCTCCCACAGTCCAAAGATGTGCAGGCTAGGCAGACTGGTCATGCTAGATTGCCCATAGTGTTCAAGGATGTGTAGATTAGGTGGGTTATAGGGGGATGGGTCTGGGTGGGATGCTCTGAGGGTCAGTGTGGTCTTGTTTGGCCAAAGAGCCTGTTTCCACACTGTAGTAATTCTAAGAAAGTTAGCTGGGAAAGTCAACAGTGGGTAGAGTACAGAGAGACATAATACAGGGCAAGTAGGCAAAAACATAGCAGATGGAATATAATCCAGTAGTGAAGTTTGACAGTAACTGGTTTGGTAGGAAAAAATGAGTTTTAAAAAGCAGAATATTTTTTGGAATGGTCAGAGCTGGGAAACATTATGAGGAGAGGTTGAGTAGACTAGATCACTATTGACTGAAATTGAGAAGAATGAGAGGTGACCTAACAAATATAATCTTTTAAAATGGACTTGACAAGTTAGATGTTGAGAAATGTTTCCCTTGTTTGGGCGACACAGAGTCACAGTCTCAGAACAAGCTATCAGTCAATTAAAACCAAAATGACAAATGTCTTCTCTCAAAGGATTATGAGTCTTTGGCATTTCCTATCTCAGAGACCTGTGAATGCTCAATTATGATGTATATTCCAGACAGCTTGATTTTTGTGTACTGACGAATGTAGAGATAGTCCACAAAAGTGAAAGTGAGATAGAAAATGAGCCATGATCTTGTTGAATGGCTGAGTAGGCACAAAGCTTCAAGGAGCAGTCTCCAGTACCCTCTTTTATGTTCTTAATGACATGGCCAATACAGGTTGAATAGTCATATTTTGTGCTTTAACGGTTCTGTAATTTTGAGAGCTATTTGGATAGAGTTGTGAGCTGCGCTTTTAGGTGAAGAAAAGTCAGACACGATGGATGCCAAATAAAAGCAAAATACCACAGATGCTGAAAACCTGAAATTAAACAAAAAAAACTGTAGGAACTCAGCAGGTCTGGCAACATTCAGAGAGAGAGAAAAATAGAGTTAATATTTCAAGTCCTATGACTTCTTCGGAAATTATTCTGAAGAAACTTATTTGATTCAAAACATTAACTATGCCACTCTCTCCACAGATGCTGTCAGAGCTGCTTAGTTTAACCAGCATTCTCTGATTTTTTTTATTTAGAATTGGTACTTATATGTTTTAATCGCACAAGTGCAACAACATGTCTTTTCCATTGTTCACATTTTGTGAGATTTCCTATTCTTACTGGATTTGACCTAATTCAACTGACTACAACCCCATCCGTCTGCTGCTTGCTAATATTTACATGAAGCTTGCTTACAAATTTGATTTAGAGTCTCAGCAGGTTATATTTTCCCCCACAGATGACTGACAAAATGCTTCAGATTATTTCTAAAATAGGGTTTGTTCCAAAAAGGATCTGGTGGTGCTTTAACTCTAGACAATTAGGAAAGAAAGGCAGTCATGAAGTTATTGACATTCCATGTGAACTACAGTGAGCTTTGGGCAGTAATAATTAGCAATGTGACCCACTTGCTTTCTGCCCACTAACAAGATATGAAGGTAACGTGAGGAGAACAAATGCCAAAATCCCCACACCACTCCCTGTTGCTCACATTTGGTGACACTTGTAAACTCAGTTACTGATAGTTTAGCAACAACCTTCAAACTGTAACTGCAAACATTTTACTCTGGAAAGCACTGAAGATATTTTGTTCCGTGATTAATACCACATCCTGGACACTCCTCTCTTTCTATGTTATGACGTGGTGCATTATTAAACAGTACAGACTGGCATAGGGTCACCTGAGAGTTTAGAGCTGGGTAAATTGCTTCAAGCCCAGTGGAAGGACGGCTTTCTGGATGGAATACTTCTGACTGCAGAGTGTTTGGCCAGTCTCACTTCAGCCCAGAACATAAAACAAACCCTACACTCTGAATGAGCCCATTCTGCATGTTATAACAGCAGTTATTTTGTTAAAGAAACATGTTCACAACTCCAAAGGCTGAATTCCAGTCCAGGTTCGATACTCTGAATGAAGCAATCTCTGCTCTGGCACCTACAAGGCTTCTACTTTTCTAAAGAACCTATAGCGCTTTACAGGGCAGCAGGGAAAAACCTTCCTGGAAGTTAACTGTTTTTGAAATAACTCCACAGAAGCCAGTATCCTAGCACCAACTCATTTGCTACTTACATGTGGACAGTCCTTGATACTGCTGATCCAGCTCCCAGAATGAGAACAGCCCTCTGACATTCCTGTTTTTGTTTGCTCTAAAGATGCCACTTATCAATGTTTAACTTTTTTTTTTCCCCCCCCTTCTCAACCTGTTCAGAGATATTATTACACACCTTTGAAGCAAGTGGGACTTGAACACAGGTCTCCTGGCTCAGGGGCAGGGAGACTATCATTGCACCACAAGAACCTGACACTCCTGTTCAATTCTATCAGCCAGGCCTCTTTGATTGGACCAGGTTAACAGCCTTAATCATTGCAATCATGAATAGTTACAATCACTAGAGCTGAGATCGCAGTTTAAAGTGCCGAGTTCTTAACTTCTGTAAAGAGAGTTGGGAGTAGAGAAAAGAATAGGTTAAAATCTTCTGTGCTGACTCTGACTCATGATCTCTCAGGTTCCAGGTAAATTCAGTGGTCCAGGAAAGGCCTAGTGCCAAGTGTGTTGGATTAGGGAGATACAACCTGGAGAGAAATGATGAGATACTGAACTTGTTGCAGGTGCTAAAGGACAGGAGACTTTTACAATGATGGCAATATGAGGAAATACTTGAGGCAAGGATTTCTTCTCATTTCATATCTTGTGAAGCTGAAACCAAGAGGAGATGGATGAAGACGTTAAGACGTAGGAGCAGAAGTACGCCATTCGGCCCTTCATGTCTGCTCCACCGTTCAATGAGATTATTGCTGATATGATAATCTTCAACTCTACTTTTCTGCCTTTTTCCTGTAACTCTTGATTCTCTTCTCGATTAAATAATTCAAGAAGAGACTGAGAAGTTCTTTCCAGGGTGGATATACAGGCCGAAACCAATTGTGCTCTTTGTACACGTCATCAAACTGGCATTTAAATATTACAATGAGCCGGGACTGACGATTAAATAGCTAGACATGAGTCAGACGAGTAAGCAGCTTTAAATTTGAGGCTTCTTATCAATAAACCTATGGGGCCTCACTGGAGTGTCTGGCAGAGTTATACATTAGTTATCCAGCAGAGGGAGTAATGCCTACATTTTAAAAAAATTGAAGAGGCAATCGGAAATGTTCAATTGATTTATAAAATTAATTATTAGCAGTCAATAATTAACTGGTGCCTTTTAGACTAGAGTCAAACAATGTCTAAATTTTAAAGTTCTTATCCTTGTTTTTAAGTTTTCCTTTGATTTTGCCCCTCCCTGTCTCTCCAATCTTCTTCAAATTCAAATCCTCAGAGATACTACACTGAGCATGAGGGAGTAAGTAGGAATCCCTTGGGCAGAGCTCGAACATGGTATAGTTCTAAAGGAGGGTCATCTGTGTTCTTGCAGCTGCAGTCACAATGACAGTCACTCAGATACATGATGGTATAAAGTAGCAATATATTTAGTGATTCTGGGTTTCAATTTCCAGTAAAGAGTCACCCGTGCCATGTCTGGACCCTCAGAGGCTGTTCTTTTTTTTCCCCCTCTCACTACGTGCACTGTGAAGAGCTATTTGTGGCTGGCAGCGACTGATTTGGTACATGACTTGGCTCTAACTATGGTTTCAGCAGTAAAAATCCTGAGTCCCAGCTGTGGTGCATAGAAACAAACAAACAAAATAGGAGCATTTGGCCTTTCGAGCCTGCACCACCATTCATTATGATCTTTGCTGATCATCCAACTCAATAGCTTATTCCTGCTTTTCCATCATACCCTGCAATCGCTTTAGCCCTAGTGCTATATCCAACTGCTTCGTGAAATAAATACTTCTACTGCTGGTGAGCACAAGATAGCGCAACCACAGTGCAATATACAGACTGTCCACATATAACGAGGGCAACTGCAAAGTATTGTATGAGGTAACTTACTGGAGCTCACGAAGAGAGGCTCTCCATAGATCCCCATAATTGACATGCTGCAAATTTTTACATAAAATTCAGCCCAAAGAGGTGGTCTAAGAATTCCAATCTTATTTAGAAACAGCAGATAATAACGTCATGTTTTCTTGCATTATCAGTGAATGACACAGATTGACCAGTGTGGATTCAGTTTACTTGAAAAGTTCAAATAGTTTAAATAAGAGCTCAGACTACAATCTACAGTTGCAGGTAATGATATATGGTCCCTCCTGCATGCATTGCTTCTTGCTTCATTGCACATAATAGGTGGTCAGTTGTATATCTTGGCTCATTAACAGATTAAACTCTTAAAGAAACACACCTCTTAAAGAATTAGAACACTAATTCAAGCCTGTGTGAGCAGTAGTTCTCAAGAGACTACTCAAGACATTCAAAAAGTATAAGTGCTAGAAAAAAAATGATTTTGCAGTTAAAAGTTCATGATGCAGAAATAAAAATGACGAAGCTTGTGATATTATATCTGACCCAAAATATTATATCACTCTTTTTCCTGTTCAGAACAAATTGTATTTGTCTTGAAATGTTAACTCTGTTTCTCTTCCCATAAATGCTGTCAGACCCATTGAGTATTTCACAGCATGCTGCTCTTATTCCAGATTTCCAGCATCCACAGTATTTTGCTTTTATTATTTTGGATATTTTCAAAAACTGAAAATTAATTGAGTTACGGTAGTCAGGATATGTGGCAGTAGTCATGCCACAACAGGGATAAAAGATATTACTTGTTGGTCCTTTTATACTTTGGACTTTAATAAGGTGCGGTTACTTTGCAGTTGGTGCTGGGTAATGCAAATTGCAGCCTGACACCATTTAGAAACAAAGTTTAAAAAAAGGAATTGTATCTAAAAAAGAGATGGTAAGAACTGCTGATGCTGGAGTCAGAGATAACACAGTGTGGAGCTGGAGGAACACAGAAGGCCAGGCAACGTCAGAGGAGCAGGAAAGTTGACGTTTCAGGTCAGGACCCTTCTTCAGAGAGAAAAAAAATTTCTGAAGAAGGGTCCCAACCCAAAATGTCAACTTTCCTGCTCCTCTAATGCTGCCTGGCCTGCTGTGTTCCTCCAGCTCCACACTGTGTTATCTCTTGCATCTAAACAAGGTGCAAACTTTCGTGCAGCACCTAATTCTGCCTGGATTATGGAGTGCTGAACATATTGTACTCAGTTACAAATTTGTCATACAAATTGTGAAAAAATTTAGTGTTTTTTGTACCATTTAAATATGGTGTGATGTTTATGTGATGATAACAGAGGATGTGTTATTCGTTGATAAATTTCTTTTTAACTGCAGTCTTATCCATTTTTCCTCAATACTAAATTGGTGGAAAATTATCAAGAGTAGCCCCAGTGGCAAGAAGTGTGCTTTGAAATTAAATTTCCTAACATGAAGCATGCTCCCCATAATCTCTAAAAAGACCTGGTACAATAAACGTTTACATTCCTACCTTGCACCAGCAAAGTATTGGGAAGGTATTTTCTATAGTTTGTCTGTTAATGTGCTTCCACGTCTAGGTGTGCGTGTGTGCACATGTTTGATTTAAATGTGACCTGCTGGATAATTGGGACCTTCTCTGTATGCACAATGGACTGCAGTGAGGATTGGGCTTTGTCTAGCCCAGTTGGCTAGTCAGCTTGTTTGGAATGCATAGTAACAGCAACTGTATGTGTTCAGTATCCACACTAGCTGAAGTTATCATGAGGGACTCTTCTCTTCAACCTCTGTCCTCACCTGAGGCACGGTGACCAACACCGGTCATCTCTCTCTCTCTCTAATGTGAGAGTAGCCCTATGTCTGGTAGGACTTAGACAACTTTACCTTGCACACAAATGGGAGCAGGGTTTGTGGAAGCTTTACCTTGTATTGTTAATTTGTAAGATATGGTACATTAATAAATTCTTTCTGTTCTTTCTGTTTAGCTGTACGCCGCTTTGGCTTGCATTCCTGGAACAGGCTGAGAAGAGGGTCCACACCTGGTAGAGGCTGGTCTCGTGGATCATCCAGTCAAACAAAGAGGCTGAAGGCTGATGTAGAATTGGCTGCAACTTTGGATGAAAAGACAGTGGGTGCCTCTTCTGAGTCTGTAACTTACTATCATGCTATTTACCAGCTACAGGGACAAGAAGAGAACAGAAATGCAAACACCTCATCTAGCTCTGAAGATGACTGTGATATGAGATACTATGCACTGGCCAGTCAAGAGCTAGAAGCAGGAGATCAAGCAGCAAAGAAGAGAAACACCAGTGAACAACATAACAGCATAATTAGAACACATGAAATATACAAGCATGACCTATCCCTAAACAGTTGCCAGCAATCCTTTCTCCAGCATAGGAGCCTTCAGCAGCCTTCAGAAAGGAATATGGACAAAGGCTACAGATTTAAACAGAATAATCCTAGGCCAGGGTAAGTTAGGAACAAAATTGTGACAATTAAGTTTTAAGAAGTCATAATTTACAGCCCTCTTTAACACATACAGAATCAGCCTACTATCACTGTGATTCCCCACTTCCTTTTGGACAATGAAATAATTTTGGTTTGCTGCATAACTTCATATGAACGAAGGGTGCATACTGGAGCATCTCATGACACTGTAGCGAATCATCCATTGTTAATCTCTCCATCTCTCACATCTCTCTCCATTTCAGAGGAGCAGTTGTTTATGGATGGCTTGGGCACCTCTCTACAAGTGTAGAAAAATGTGAGGAGACAGCCTTCATGAAGTACCACACTCAATGCAGGAAGTGATCCCACTCTGATAGCATCATTTTGGGTCATTTTCTAACTGTCTTGCCAAAAGAATTAACCAACTGGGCAATAAGTCTAATAGCACTGAAAAGCTATTTCACTGATAGCAATTGAAACAATGGATCACATTTTGTTTCAGACCCAGCTTGCACGAAAGATATTCCAGGACCAGGGTTGTGTAGCTGTTTATGTGATAGACTTAAATGTTTCTGTTGGCGAGATTGTGTATCCCTGTTCTCAATGTCAGCACAATTTTCAATGTGGATTGAAACATGCTTACTGATTCCAAAAATCCATCTTATTTTTAACGACTTCATGGACCTGATTGCAATTGACAAATGAAAAAGCTACTCGTATATTGTATTCAGACAGGTCCATGAATTTTTGAAACATGGTGTCCCACTATCACCCACATGGTGTCTCTGTGCACTGTCTGTCTAATCTGTGTTTCATAGTTGAGTAATTTTTCAGATACAGAAAATTTAAATGGACATCCTATACATTAAATCTCTGTCAAGAGGGACTACAGTTTACGCAGTTAAGGGTTGATGGATATTTGAGCAGAAAATCTAACCTATAGTGCGTATATTTGCAGAAACGTACAAAAATAAATGTGAAGGTACAGTCACTAACTCATCTCTGGCCTCATAAACATCTTCTATTTCCTTTGCCCCATTAACAACTCTGTTTTCAGGTGCGTAGGCCTTAAACTTTCAAATTGTCTCCTTCTCACCTCCTTCAAGATGCTCCTTAAAATCTACCTCCTTAATGCAGTATTTAGCAGCTCATCCCTTTTTCTGCTTTTTGGGTGGAACCCTTTGATCTACATTATATAAGTGAAATCTTTGGGGATGAAAGGCTGAATTTATTTCATTTTTCAATATTTTTGATTTTTTTGTAAAATTAATTTCATATTTAAGTTTATATTATGTTTCTCTTATTTTAGTGAGGTGGAACAGCTTGTTCTCTTCTTGATCAAGTAACCAGAATGCAAAACAGTGATTTGTCAGCTTCTGTCTTGTATTTATCATTATTTATGTTTATTGTTTGAATGTGGACTCTTGAAGGAATAATCCCATCCTGTTAATAATTGAGGATGTGTGAGTTGATCAGATTGCTCTTAAAATTAACAGTTTGCTTCCCCACATTTCACAAAAACTTAGCGAATATATTGTCAGTACCCTGTTATTTGCTTGTGGTGATCGTTCTAACATCATTAGTGAACTGAGTGAATATGCCTACCTAATATCATCAGTGGATGTCATTACTAGCTTCAGACATACAATTGATTCAACTAACATGATCATTTACAGTGGAACTTTTGCTGGGTTTATGTTGTATTTTGATTCTTGACAATTTATTTTATACTTTAATTTCATTTCCATTCTTTTGTTCAATTTCTCTGAAGTTTCTTTAAATGAATCATAAAATAACAATTCAATGTCAATCTTGATATTCCTGATGCAAAGTACTTTATAATGTAATTACAGCAGAACTAATGTGTAATGATTTTCCAGTATCTGAAATGATTAAGAATTGCTCTGGAACAAAAATATACTTGTAATTAGTTTTTTTTAAAAAAATAAGCACTACCAGGATCTAATGGGTTGGTGAGAAATCAGTTTTTCGAAGTTGTCGCCCATGTCATAAAATATTGAAAATTGCATAAAATGCAAACTTTTAATTCACATTTAAAGTGTGTAAAAGTACAGACTGCCACAAGGTAGTTTTATTTTAGCATTATTTTAATTTCAATTTGCACAATTTTGTGCGTCATGGCTCAATGGGAATGCAATGGTCATTATGGATATGTGCATAACTGCAGCTGTCAGTTCCGTATTCTTGGAAAGTTTTACTTGCAGCAAGGATTGAAGGAGATGGATCGAAGAATGATTTGAGATCAAATTTTGTGGAACAGAAGGACGTTTGCTAACTATCTACTTACATTGTTCAAGCAAATTCATGCTAAACTCTGTCGTGAGACTGGAACTAGGGAATTGCAATTTGTATTTGATGGACAATACTCATTTTCTGTTACTTCCATGGCCTCAGAGATAATGATTCAAGTGACAAGTGGTGTTTCTGGTAGATGATAGCTTCTGATTATCAAACAATATAGCTCCAAGATATAAAATATTCAAAATGGCCCTGGGATTAATTGGAATTGGGTTTTATGATGGTTTCAAATTTAAGAACTTTTTGTTGACTTTAAGTTGAAGTATGGAATTTGAGTATCTGGATTGTTACTTGTTTAAGAGGTGAGTTAAAGGACAGTGGAACATTTCAAAACTAGGCAAAACTTAATAGTCACATGTCTCATGGTAACTGCTTGTATACTGATGTGCCCTTCCTGGGATACGACTGTCGGATTACAGTTTCCACTTTGGATATTGTTTGGAGTAGTTGGTGACCAGCCTGCCAAAGGAAAGAAGCTCCTAGCTCAGTTCTCTTAGTTCTAAAAATAAACTCTTATTGTGATTATTCTCTTGAAGAGTAACTGAAAGACTTCATGATATCACATTTTCTGAGCAGGCCGCATCTGCCAAGATCACAGAGACAAATGTTTATGTTTTATGACACACGTCTATACATGCCAACATGTTAGACCTAGAGCCATCTGAAAATCTCAAATCTTATCCTTTCTCGTTCAAGAACTAAAGGGTAAAAATGTTTTTACCCAATGAAATCTCTGCAGAGAGAAAGCTAACATTTCCCTTGACTCAATGCATGTGTTTGTTTGTGTGGATTTACGTTTTGCTTTATTTCAAGGAATGAATATTTATATTTTCATATTACATAAAATAAGTGTTAATCTTGCATCTTCATTGAATAAGTTTAGTTTTATAATAAATCAAGAATTTCATGTTTATTAAAGAAGTCTGGTTGATGGGTATTTTTCTTGTTAGTCTAATATAGAGTACGTACAATTGGCTATATCAAAGCTGGCTAAAACACTTAAATTTATATTGTTACCCATGGGATAGTGGAACTGGAGAAAGACAGTGCACTCTTCCATCTCAGTCATGACATGACCAAAGACTTAGACAAAAGATAAAAATGTACTCTGCGCTTGAGCTAACAGCTTGAATTGAAATGGTGCCTTTTATCATAGATAATGGCCTGAGGATTTTCACAGACTAGACTTGGAAATGTAACTGAGCATGAAAAATGGAAGAGGTAGAGAATAATTATGAAGTGGAGCAGAAAGCTCAGCTGATGACGTGGATTTAGAATTCGATAGCTGAAGTGTTCTGGGAACAGAGTTTCAGAAAGTGGGGCTAATGGAACCGAGTGAATGGCATAAAATGCTGTAGCTTGGCAGACAATGTACAGATCAAGACTGATATGTTTAGCAAATGTCCTGTTTAGACCACAGTTAAATTACTGCAATCAAACTCTCTCGACACTCACAATTAATTAAATATGAGCTGAAGTATTAATAGGATTTCTAAATTTTAAAATGTGTGACTTTTCTGCAGTTGTACTGCATTTTTTCTTTGTGTCAATATAAGAAATGTTTGTATTCTGCTTCATGGTGCAATTAGAATGTGCAAGGTTAAATCCTTCAAGGGTTGTGAAGAAGGCAGTAACGAAGCTTATACTGCATGAATAGAGACAGAATTCAGCACTGCCTTTTTTGCCTATTTCTCTGCACATTCATCACTTATAGTATGAATCATTGCATAATGTCCCATACTAATCTGAAACCATTCTATAGTTATATCTGTGATGGTAACCATCCTCACTAAACTTTATCATTCCCTTTATCAATCAAGGCTGCTCTTGGTTAGAGCCTGATTTTAGATTAATCCTTTAAGTTCATCTACTCATTGCTTGTACTTTGCTTGGATCTGGCCTTACAAAGTTTCATTATTCATTGCAATGTACTCATTGTGATGGATGTTGAATATTCATCCTGAGGAGCTCAGGCCTTTGCATTATTGACAGCAGAGGAGAAAATTTGTTTGTGCTCAGGGAAAGAAAGGTTGTAGGCTGCTGAGGGAAGTGGTTGTGTGATGGATTATGATTCAGATTTTAAAATGGCGAGAAGCTCAGATAATGTAGATGACAGAAGTTATTAATCTTGGACTGTGAGAGCAGCTCCAGAAGATGTAAATACAAATTCAACAAGCCTCAAGCAAGTTTGGAGTGGAGAATATTTTTCCTTATGTTTTAGTGAACTCTTGAACCTGCCCATGAGTTAAATGATTAACCTGGACACTGACTTTCAGGAGGTAGTCTCCTACAAAATTTAGCCTTGGAGGAGCCTCAACTACTGTGGTTGTCCAATAGTTATGAGGTTCTTACTCGCAGTGTGGAAAAGAGAGGATGAGCAAACTGACTAAAGGTCTGTGCGACAGAGCATCTTTCAACTAGGAGGAGAACAGAGAAAAGTATGGGTAATAAGCGATAACATAGTTATGGGAAAAGATACTGTTTGCTGCAGCAAAGGCAGAGAGTTCTGAAGGCTGTATTACCTACCTGGTTGCAAGGTTCAGGAAATCCCTTCTGGGACAGACAGGAACTTGGAGCAGGAGGGGAAGGATCCAGTTGTCATGGTCCACTTAACTACCAATGACACGTTTAGGATTAGGAAAGGTGCTCTATTGAGGGATTATGAGCAATTCGGGGCTAAATTATAAAGCAGAACTATATAGGCAATAAACCTAAGATTACAACATGAGCCATGTGTAAATTGGTGTAGGGAAAATAAAATAAAAAAGGTAAATGCATAGTTTCAAAATTGGTTTGGGAGAAATGGGTTCTGGTTCATGGGGCATTGGCTCCAGTATCAGGGAAAGACAGAACTGTCCCATTGAGGCACATTTCATTTGAACCGTGCAGGGACTAGTGTCTTAGTGAATCCTGATACTAAGGTTGTAGATAGAACTTTAAACTAATTAGTCAGAAGTGGGGGTTGGGGCCAGCATTCAATTGATATGAATATTTTAAAATCACAAAGAATTGTGAGAGTAGTGATGCAGGGTAGTGAAGGGGCAAACAAAGATCAACAAGTAATAGGAAGTGGCAGAAAAACTGCTGGAAATGAATGTTCAGGAAGGGAGGGAGACTGAAAGCAGGAAACTATTGGCCAATTAGCCTCAAATATGTCATTAGGAAAATACTGAACTTCATTATTAAAGAAAAAGCAGGATATTTAGAAAACGTTAATGCAATCAAACAGCGCCATCATAGTTTCTGAAAGAGATCTTATGATTGAAAACTTTTTTAGAGTGCTTTGAGGGCATGACACATAGAATTGATAAAAGGGAACTGGTTGATGTAGCATATTTGGATTTCCAGAAAGTCATTGATAATGTGTCCCATTGTTCCAAGGTTCTTGAAGAAAGTAGAAGCTCACAGTATTGAGGGTTTACATTAGGATAGATTGAGGATGAGTATGTTAACCAAAATCCTAGAGTCAGCATTAATGAAGATTTTTCCAGTCTGAAAGATGTAACAAATGCCACAAGGATCAGTGCTAGGGTCTCAATTATTTGCTAATAAAAGAGGGCAAAGTGTAATGTATCCAAATTTGCTAAAATGATACTAAAATAGTTAATCAGAGGAATGTTATGATGAAGACATAAGGAACCTGTAAGTGCACATAGATAGATTGAGTAAGCGGCTAAAACTTTGGCAAATGGAGTTTCAATGACAACAGGATTGATTCAGCTTCACTGTAAAAGGCACTAGATATCACACAACGATTAGATGCTAAATTGTTCTGTGCATTAACATTTCAACCAGATATTGCTGTGGCAGGCATGAAATGGCATCTGCTCCTAGTAGGATTTGTGTTTGCAAGTTTACCTTTTAATTTTTTTGTATGTGTTGAGGTGCTGGAAGTGTGAACTGATAACATCATAATAACAGAAATCAGATCTTCGGGGCCATATTCAACTGGGCAGGTAACTGTCATATTGAAGGATTTTGAAATTAAACAGCACGAGGACTGTGAACGAGGTTGAAATTCATGTACATAAATTTAATTTCAAATCCAGTACAGAAATGGAAAGATTTAACTGAGAGGGCAGATAAAGAGAAACAAAGGAAAAGTTTAAGAAAAATAGACATTCATAAAGTCTCCACAACAAGCGAAAGGATGGTAATCTAGAATTGTATTTTAGTTTTTGATGCCAAAAAGATAGATTGACAGTAGTTGAATTATGTCATTCAAAACATTTGTAATCTGGAATGGAAAGAGATTAGCAATCTGTGGCAATACTATATTGAGTATAGAAAGCAATTTCGTGCCATACAGTCCAATATCAATGCTGAGCCCAAGATCTTACAGTGAATTGGTGCAACTTGAACAGTGGCTTACAGATTTTTATATTTAACCATGTACTTAAGGTAATATATCATTTGTACCTAAATAACTCCAAATACCATTAGTCTTACCATTAACAGGAAATCTGGATCATGTTCAATGAGGCATAATGCCAAGTTTTGCCAATACACGTGTGAAGACTGTTCTGATGTTTTATTACACGAATGTAATATCAATGCAAGGTATTGTAATGCTGGGATCATCAAGGGGTCAAAGCTTCAGGCCATTTAATATGAGGATGGGCCTTGAAAAACACAGTCTGAAGTGGCATACACTATTTTAATGGTAAGAATTGAATTGCAATATGTTGTTTGAAATAGAAGGGTTGTGGGTGAGGTGGCCATGCCTATTGATAGTCGATGGTATGATTTGTTAGCATGCCATCGCCTCTGGGAACAATTTTGCACATCATATGGTGAGTGCAAAGTCACTAGGAGACTTTGTCAATTACAGGCTAGTTAGTGAATAGTTTAGACTGTTTCTCTTGGAGTCTCAGATTTTCTGTGAATTGCCATATTTCTTTGCCTGAACCAACAGACAGTGTTATTAAGAGGTAGCACGGGGGTACTGTCTGCTCATTTAGCCTGATGGTCTTTCGTCATCCTTTAGGTGCATTTAATTATGCAGCTTGAGGGCTTTGTGTTCTGCAACTGGGCGATGTGTGGCTCACAGTTCACTTAGTGGTAACTGATACCAATGATAATTATGAGGCTACAATCCTTGATTTAAATGAGTGGGCAAAGGGGCAAGAAACAGGTAACCTAATGTTCATTTAGGTATTTTGCACATTGCTGGGCAAAACCAGGTAAAGCTGAGAAAAAAGAGAATGGGCATTGAGAATGAATTGACAATAAAGTGAGCAATACTCATGAATAGCAGTCTGAACAATGACATCTGGTGAAGATATGAGGGGCACCCCATGTTGCAGTTACTATAGGACACAACTGCTTGGGTCCACCACAATGGACACTACACTGCTGATCATACACTAATGCTGTAGCCATTCCCTCTCACAACCTGACAAGCCATTCAGATTGAAACCTACAGATTTCAGATCCTGACTTCTCATTGCAATGCGGATCTAGTGCCTATGAAAACTGAACAAGAGAAAGTGAATTGAGAGTTAACTTCTCTTCCTGAGTATCACATACATGGTGACCAGCTGTGTGTGTGAGAACCACAGAGCTGAATATGCCAGCTGTTTGCTCATCCACCTTGGTCACCAATGGCACCTCTTATTAGATACATGGTGACATACCCCACAGTACACCTAAAAGTAGAAATATCTTATTGTACCATTCATATCTTGAGCCTGCTGAAATGCCAAATGACCATTAGACTTGAAGCTTATTCCTCCTAATTTGGTTTTCCCCGAAATGTTAAAACATTAGCTGAAGAATCAGATGGTGGCAACATCGCCTCCAGATCAAATGCTGACAATGAAGGCCTGTGGAACTCTTACTAGTGGATCAAAGCTCATCTGGAAAAATATCCTGATTAGTTATACTTTCTGGGTCATTTTAGGCATTTACTTTACTTGAATCATTTGACATTATTTGTTTCCGTATTAATTCTTGTCTTATTTGATGCTGCTCACTATTTGCAATTTATTTTAATCACTTTATCCAAGGATGCACACAAGTAGTCCTTTACATTTTGCTAAAATTGGGTGTCAGTGTTGAACACAATCTCCACCTATTGACTATATTTTAGACAGACTGTGGAGAACTGGTGTAGGCTGCTGATTGGGATGGATAAGATATGCTACTTGAGTCAGCAATGCGCACAATTCATGAGGGATAAATATGGTAGAGTTGACACTGAGAAATGGTTGGATGCAGGAATGTCATGAAGAGAATTACATTTGCATTGCTTTCTCCCTCTGAACATTTTAAGCAGCATTGAGATGGTTTCAACAGGGATGTACCCTCTCGGATCCAAATGTCTTTGTAGATTTCATTCTCAATTTTTAGTGAGTGCATAGCTTGATAATGCAGATTCCTCTTGCATTTAACCAGGCAAATGTTATAGAAGGAACACTTTTAGGATTTCAACAAAGAACTACAGACATTTTATCATTAAATCAATCTAAGGAACCACCTAACTTATAAATACTTAATGAAGAATCTATATTCGAAAGTCAATATGTTTCTTTCACACAATTTAATACAACATCTTGGCAGATGTGATCAACAGAGACCTCAAATTAATGCCTTCCATCTGCATATCATTAGACATAATTGACACACATTTAATTTTACTAGCATCAGATTCTAATGCCACCTAATAATTAAAGGCAAAAATTCCAATAAGTCTGGAGATGGACAGATGAGACATCCTTCAGAACTGGACAAGGTCCAGTATAGCTGTGATGCCATGAAGTCAGCTAGCATATGCTAGCACAAGGAGCTGTCTGATGCAATTGGAGTGCTTTCACATAAGCTGAATGACTTGAGAGGTCCTTGGTAACAATTTGAGAATTGGTAAGTCCCAATAAAGCCAGCGGCACCTGAGTGTAGAATTCACAGTGGAATTCATATGATTTCCTCATTACATCAAATGTTGACTAGCTTGCTTACAATTCCAGCAGAATTCTATCCACTGCTATACAATCACAGCACAGAATGGGTACCATCTAAATTTCCAACCAATGTCCAGTGAAAGCTCATTAATAGATGCCATCTAATTGTTCCCTTTTCATGTATCCCTTAACAGCCTTCCTTTTCAAATTATTTTGCAGTTTCTGTCCCAACAGAGTCTGAATTTAAGGAGCAGCTGCAAGATCCATGCTATTCTCAGTCCATCATGTTGCCAATTGTTCCAATAATCCTCGCTAAAATGTAATTCGACAAGTATCCCCCCATTTATTCTTCAAGCTTTAACCTTAAACTCTGAGCATTGGTGGACCCTTTGAGTAACAGATTCATCAGTCGTTCTCTCACTTCTTCTCGGAAACTTCTTATTTAAACCTAATCTGTCCATCCCAAAACTGCACTCTTTTATGAATCTTGGATCAATGTCAATCAATGGCTTAATTAGGGACGGATTCAACAATTTAAATTTTCCATTCAAAATGAGTGCCCCACAGTCTATTCTAGGGTCAGGATGCAAACTGATCAGAATATCCAATAAGTCTGACAAGGAAAGCCTACACACGTTATACAGGTTTGTTTCAATTTCCAGGGTTTGAGTCTTTGCGTTCGCTATTACAGCGGATTTTGCTCATTCTGACTCCTGAAGGGAATGTTTGAAACTGGGACTTGAACTGTTTAGCAATATTTCCATTATTCCCATCTCCTTTGCAAAGCATTGCTGTTCAGATCTTCTGAGGGCCGTGACCTGTACAGTTAAGAAGTCCTCATTTTGATGAAACACTGCATGGAAAACCATTAATCTTTAATAAGTTTATAATGCTTTAGTTCACTAGATTGCAATGACGGATTTCTACACACCTATGACTCAGGGAGCAAAGTCCTGGACATTGAGGGTACCGTCATTGTATGTCTTCTCCTTCGCCCCCTATTCACTGAAACAGCAGTTCAGATTTCAGACCGCAGAGCTGGAATGGTCCAGGTCATTGGCAATGTTGGACACTGTTGATCATGAGCAACTGATGCTGGCATTGTGCCAATGTGTTGGCGAAACTGGCTGATGCATGTGGAGATCCTAGATGAAGCCAAACTGAATTTCAACTAGTGTCATATGCATTGTTTGAATCAAAAAGTCCCTGCATGAGGGAAAGGCCATTATAGGTGACGCAGTTCTGTTAAGTCCAATTATAAACCTGCAGCTAAAGGGGGATAACTGCATGCCTGAGACTGTCTATGGTGCATCAATATTACTGAGTCTGTTAAATTGTTATATTTCTCATGACACCTTACATAAATGTGAAAACATCATGTCGAGTCAAACTTTCACTGATCATAACTTCACTTCAGACACCATTAAAATTAAACATTAACTGTTTTTCTTTCCATAGATTCTGCCTGACTTGCTGTGTATTTCAAACTTTTTGTAAATTTTATATTTCTGCAGTATTTTGCTTTAATTTCTGTTTAATCGGTTGGCTTTCATTGTTTACATTCCCCATTAACCTGTTCTGACTGTCTACATGGGTAGATTCAGTCCTAGATAGATCAGCCAGTCAAAGACAGGCAATATGATAGCCTTTCTATCCCTCTCAATGATTACATAGCTTCCTGTCTCACATTTAACCAGACTGCAAACTTAAAGTGAGGCCTGATCTCACTGATGTACAAGGTAATGTTTAAGCTTGCCCAGCGATGTCAATTTGTGATCTGTTCAGTTTAGAGGGCCTTTGCTTAAAATAATGTTCAAGAAATCTTAAATAGAGGTGAGTCACTCAGGGGCAAAATGTGATGCACTTTATTTCACTAAGGGTAATAGGAATCTGAAAGTCAATCTCATAAATGGCTATGGATTCTGAGTGGCAATTGAAGTTTTCAAACCTGAAATACATTTTTGTTGGTACAGGGAGTCAAAGGACGTGAGGGGTTAATGAAGATGAGGTGCTGTGAATTGACAGCATGGTGGAATAGGATCAAAAGCACAATATCTACTCCACATGTATGATACTTTGCTGAATCTCCTACACAGAGCTATGTCCTCTGAAAGGAAGAAGTGACCCAAGGTGCATATTGCTGCATTCTGAGTATTCTGTCAAGAGATTAAAAAATGGCTCTGTGGCCTCTATGACGAGGAACTGTGCTACTGATGCCTTTTTAGCTGTCACTTACACCAAGGCTAATTTTAATCTCTCTGTGTCCTATTTAAGAACCCCAAAGGTATGGTGCAGCACACTGTACTCGTATATTCTGACCTCCTGAACAAACCTTCCAATGACACCATGGCTGTCTTTTGTACTCAGTTTCTTTTAGAGATCAGAATCATTTACTTTCACTCTCCACCCAAATTACTCCTCCTGTTCCTCCTCATTGAGCACTTTCCATTTGCTCCTTTTTATTTCTGCACTTCTAATTCCCCAATGAGCTACCATCAAACTGATAATCTAAATCTCCCCTGAACTCCTGGTTTATCATAGGTTTCTCACTTGGGTCTCTATTTCTGGCATTGTCTGATTTCTTGGATGGCATTTTCTGATTTCCAGTATGCCATTTTATCTCTTCATAATAGTTCATGAAGCTATAAGCTTGTGGTATTAGCCTGAAGAAGCTGCAAACAAAATTGCCAGAAGGTGCCGCTAAATGTCACACAGATATTTAATAACTGCTGAATGTTATGTTCATTCAATATTTATGGCCAGCTACAAATTGTAGGAGGGTTGACAGTTTACTTAAATTAGCTCTTGCCTGCTCTTTTTGGTCGTAGGTAATTAGTAACATTGCTGATTCACAATATTGGAGACATTTTATTTTTAGAAAAGGAAATTGCACGACAGAGTAATTGCTATTGATGATTGATGTGGGCATAATTTAGGACTTGACCATTCATAGATTTACACATTGTCTGTTTTCAATGTTGCAGATCTTGTATTGGCCATCTTGAACAATTCAGAACCAACACATGAGTTTAATTGAAATTAGCAATGAAGGTTGAACGGCATGACAATGGGGTTAATATTCTGGGAGGTGGGAACCTGACCATCAAAACCAAACCTGATTTCTAAAACTACCAAACATGTAAAATAGGCCTTTAAAATTGTTATAGTTATGAGGTGTATAACATTAAGGTTTGATACTGAATCATTTCATTGACAAGACAATCATATTTTGGGGCTGAATTTTTAAATTTAGGGTCAATGAAAGGGACTATATGATCCATTCCATGGTCTACCTGACAGAGGCCTTGAATGGTTTGACTGTTACAGATAAAGAAAGGCCCAGAATGTTTTACAGTGAAGAAGGTACAAAATATTTATGCACAGAGACAATGGTAGCAATGTCTGAGTATATCATAAGTAACTTCCAAATCTTCCAAGGTCTCGAGAATGGTACTAAAAGGATGATCTTATAAACAATTTTGCTGTAAATGATCCGTTTCTAACATTAAAAGGAGGTAGGATTAAAGTAGCTAATTAGCAATTCTATCCAGATACAGTATAAAAGTAACGTGCAAAATGGTGCCATGAGGAAAATCTCAGGACAAGCCACTTTTGAGATCTAGTAACCTGCTTCTACACAAATTCATAAATATGACAAATAGACAGAAATTTGTTTGGTCCGATTTGTAGCTATGTGAGGGGCAGCAAAGAAGGAATAGACGCAGTCAGTCCTGTACCTGAAGCAGAGAAACTGATTATTCTTCATTCTGGGATGGGAGCTCCTGTTTAAATTGAGGTGATTAACATCAGGAGGAATTAAAGGAGGCAGGAAGATTTGCCTAGCTTGGGCTAGTGTGAAGGAAGTTATAGTGTAATGCTTACAATGAATATCAGTTCTGGGATTCACATTTATATAGCTGGGAAAGTAAAAAAAAAAGAAGCAATACATTGGACTCACGGAGCAACTGCAGACAGTTTGCTACAAACACTGTAATTCTGTAGAAGGTGCCATATGTGATGAGTATAAAGGACAATGTATCTTGCAGTAATTTAAAGTATAGTTTACCTAAAAAAGGAAAACTGTGCTTAAACAATTGTGTTTTGTTCAGGTATTTTTATAATAAAAGTTTTAAAACATGATATCTTGTCATGCCATTCTTTCAGCTCATAACTTGAAGTTTGAATCCCTTTTTAAAAGTTTTTGGTCACTTTTAAGATCATAATAGAATATAAATGCAGTATTTTTATATTTATGGAAACTCGTGAAACAATCCAATACACAAGTCATTGTGGTTTTTTGCTGTTTCATGTGATTGCCAGACTCTATATTCTAAATTAGATTATTGCAAGACAACTCAATTTAGTGGAATTGCAATATTTCGAAACTCCATGCTGAGATAGGCACTGTTGAAATAAAGTTCAACAGGGGCATTGTATATTTATGTGTGAGAAAACAATGACATCAGACTTGTACAAAAAATTGCTGTCAAAGGTTGAATTCAAGATTGTCCTGAACCTGGTGGACTTATAAGTACATTCCCAGAATTAATAAATTGCAAAGCAATGGACCAGCTGATGAGGCTTCAGATTACTTGGAAACTACTCTGCAAACAATACTTTACAGGAAACATTCTACCAATTATTAACCATGGAGACAGGAAAGAAAGAAGGATTTGATACCTTCAATTTATCATTTGGAGCTGTGAAAGTACATGAGTTGCTTGTGGGAAAGAAAGACTGAAAGAGAAGATGAGGATATCCCAGAATGCATCTCTGTTGAGAAGTGTAGTCACTATTGCAATGTAGGCAAATCCCAACGCATATACAGCAGGACCCCAAAAACATAAAGATGAGTTAAATGGCAAGTAACTCAGTTTTTTGTGTTGCCCATTGTGAAACAATTGCTGACCAGGGTACCAGGAGAGCTCACTACTCCTTGGTTGAAAAGTGGAATTTGAATCATTTAGTTTCATTTGTTTGGAGGACAAGAATTCAATTTAATAACACTTCTGAAAGTCCCCATGCTACAATGATGCAGCCCTCCCTCAGCACTGCACATGCTGTTAGATTTCATGCTTTGGTCCTGGAACAGATCTAAAATATTGAATTATGATGGTGGTAATTAGAGAACGATTATGGAGTGAAGGCCTCATGTTGTAAATAGCACCATCCATCGGTTTCTTTTACTGTTGCAACAGGCTTCTTAATAGTTGAGGATTTGTTCCAGCAGTTTTATTATCAGGCTACATTATAGAAGAATCCTGTGTCTTTCGTATAACCTATTTAACATTAACTTTTTAGATGCAGAAACTTCATACGACCATAACATAATAAGTAGGAGAATGTGGAACAAGTTAGTCCTTCAAGCCTGCTCCACCAATTGGTAAGATCATCGCTTGTTATTGTTGCATATGACATAGATTCCAGACCAGACAGACCTACATCTTTTAAGATAGGTTGCGGCATCGAGATACCCTAACAAAATTGAAGTCAATGGGATTCAGGGGCAAACTCTCCATTATTTGGGTCATAGCTGGCATATAGGGAGATGTTTGTGCTTGTTGGAATCATCTCAGCTACTGGACATCTCTGCAGGAATTCCTCAGGGTAGTCTCCTAGGTCCAACCATCTTCAACTGCTTCATAAATGACCTTCCCTCCATCATAAGGTGAAAGTGGGCATGTTCACCAATGATTGTGCAATGTTCACCATTTATGACTCCTCAGATACTGAAGCAGCCCATGTTCAAATACAATAAGACTTTGACAATATCCAGGCTTGGGCTGACAAGTGGCAAGTAACACTCACACCTCACAAATGCCCTGCAATGACCATCTCCAATAAGAGACAAATTAACCACAGTCCTTGACATTTATTGGTGTTACCATCACCGAATCCCCACTATCAACTTCTTGGTATTACTTTCAACCAGAAACTCAACTGGACTCACCACATAAACACAGTGGTGACAAAACCAGGTCAGATGATCAGAATCCTGCAGCAAGTAATTCACCTTCTGACTCCCTAAAGCTAGTCTACCATCAAGAGGCATAAATTTGGAGTGTGTTGGAATACTTCCCACTTGCTTGGATGAGTGCAGCTCCAACAATGGTCAAAATCCTTGAATCATCCAGGACAAAACAGCATGCTTGGATAGCACCACATCAATGAACATTCACTCCCTCCACCACTGATGTTCAGTAGCAGGAATGAGTACAATCTACAAGATACAGTGCAGACATTTGCCCAAGATTCTTAGAAAGCACTTTCCTAACCCATGACTACTTCCATCTAGAAGGACAAGGGCAGCAGATACTTGTAGGTTCTCCTCCAAGCCCACTCGCTATCCTGACTTGGAAATGCATCATTGTTTCTTCTCTGTCACTGGGTCAAAATCCTGGAGTTCCCTCCCTAAGGGCATTGTGGGTTGACCTACAGCGCCTGACTGTCGCGTAGAAGGCAGTTCACCACCATCTTCTCAAGGGCAACTCGGGGTGGACAATAAATGCTGGCCAGCCAGTGATGCCTAGGTTCCACGAAGAATTAAAAAAAGTTATTTAAAATTACAACATTTGATATTCCAGTACAATATATTCGCCTCAATTGCAGTCACTGTCATCATGTAATGAAGTCAGTATTGTGTTTCAGTTAGTAGCCTTTGTGCATGCAATGTATATTGACATAGGTAAGCACTGAACCCAGACTAAGTGTGTATGCCTGTGATAGTGTAGTCATGAAAATGTTTAGTGTGGATAATAAACATTAAGACATCAGCCTCAATAAGATTATGAATCTTTGTATTGTATGTACTAAAATATAGAAAACTAAAAAACAGATTGATCTTCTATCTTAGCTACGCATGCCCATAATTCCTCAATTCTATGAGTAATTGAAAATCTAGCAACTTAAGGACCCGGCTGTTGTTATGATGGAGGATAGAGGAAACTAACATTGAAAATTAAGAAAAGTTGGGATGAATTGCTTATCTCATTTGCATTGATTTTTAGCTGACAGATGCTTTATGGAAGCAAAATCCCCTGCATAGGAAGGGAAAGGGAGGCGATGACCCAGTGGTATTATTGCTGGACTGTTAATCCACAGACCCAGATAACATTCTGGGGACTCGGTTGCAATCCCGCCACGGTAGGTGATGGAATTTGAATTCAATAAATATCTGGAATTAAGAATCTAATGATGACCGTGAATCCATTGCCAATTGTCGGAAAAGCCCATCTGGTTCACTGATGCCCTTTAGGGAAGGAAACTGCCATCCTTACCTGGTCTGGCCTACATGTGACTCCAGACCCACAGCAATGTGGTTGACTCATAACTGCCCTCTGGGCAATAAATGCTGCCTGGTCAGTGATGCCCTCATCCCGTGAATGAATAAAGAAAAATAATAGGAATTTTCTCCAACACAGTGACCAGACATCAAAGAATATGCAAAGTAAAACAATTAAGAGTTTTAAATATGATATGGGTATATATGTTGAAACTGCTGTTGAATTTTCAGAAAATAAGGATTTCAAGGAAGTTTAAATTCTGTACTTTTAAATGTTCTCCAATTGTAGCATCATTGTAAAGCTATAGTTTTGTTAGTTGATTTCACAAATATGGTAGACTGCACTTCTAAAGATTTAAGAAACATAGCTGCATTGGTTTTCCTAAGCTAGACATGAATTTTAAAAATCTAAAATGTTTGCACTAACATTCAAAATACAATCGTAGTGAACGACGATTGGCTAAAGGTAAAACAAGCAACCATGTCACAAATATTTGTAGTGAAGCTGTGGTTATGAGCACAAGTTCGTCGATGCATCTCTGAATCTGAATCGGACAAGATGGCTTCAAAATGGCAAAATTCATACCTTGATCTCGATCAGGAAATTTCTTCACATGAAAGGCGAGCAACACATGTAACAAGCTTTGCTTTGGGTGGAGTGTAAAAAGTAGGCTGGAATTTAACATTCTACAGTGGTAAAATAAACCAAAGAGCAACAATAATTGGATTATCAAAGAAAACAGGAAAGTGGGGAGAAAGTGGTAGATACTAAAGTTGAATCATAATCTTAAAGGGCAGAATCTAATAGGGGCCTGAGGGACCTGGGCTATGTTGGGATTTGTGGCAGAATCATGAGGAAGTCCAGTGAGGCTTGACTCAATGTCAAGAGAATCTCACTACATCTTTAATGCATCTGCCAAGCGGGGAGGTGAGTTTGTCATTAGGTAGTGGAGAGTTGCCAATAAATGGGATTTATTGCTTGTTGAATGCCTTTTCAGTGGCACAATTTACCTCGTCAATTCATTTCCTATCTAATGAAAGGCACCAAACAAACTAGATGTTGAGATTTCCTGATATGGAAATTACAGTAGGGGTATCAGACAACTTCATTTTGCTGCTAGTTGTGAAGAGCTACCAAGCACCAGGGAATATTTCTGGGCATGAACCCTGGGCACCATTCACATGCATCCCTCATCTGCAAACATTGGTATCCGACATTTATCAACACCTCACAATTGTCATGGCAGCTCCTGAATCCACTTGCAGGATTACTTAGGAAACATAAATCTTTGTTGCACAATACATCAGCAGCTAACATTGAAAGGCTGCTGCAAACGCACTTTGCACACAGGGACAAGAGCCTAATTCACAGATTGGACTTGAATTGCAGATATTCCCCTCCATACACCTGAGTTTCCCCACGTCGCTGTCTTTGTTCCCAACTCCGTACGTGCTTCAACTTCCCACTCAGTCTTCACTAACCCTAACCCTTACATTGGTTAGCCTTCCCAAGTCCATAACATTACACTTTTCTAGATTGAATTCCATTTGCCACTTTTCCACTCCCTCAAACCATTGATACCCCCCTGCTGTTGACACTTATGCTCTTCACTGCCAACTACCAGGCTAACTTTTATGTCATTTTCAAATTTCTGATTTATGCCGCCCCTCATGCTGTATACTCTGACTGGCTGGAGTCCCCCTTGATTCTACTGAGGACTGGACCCATTTAACTTTCAGACTGGCCATTAGATTGAAGCACAATCAATGTGTTACCACATAAGCTGCTGGCACATGTGTAGCACAACAATACATTCATCCCCTTGACTGTTCAAAGCTGACAATCGTGATAAGTTGCCTGGCTTTCGGTCTGCACTTAAAACAAAACGAGTCAGAGGTATTACGAGTGTGTAACATCTCATTGCAGCACAAATGAACTATAAGGCAAAGTAAAACAGAGATGTTGGGAGCATCCAAGTAAACACATGAGTGGGAGCTTAGAAGACATGAGAAAAAGCATAAAATGCACCCTTTGCAGATGGGTTTATATCACTGTGTGCACAGCAGCATGGCAGGAACATTGTACTGTGAGCTTCAAAATGCAGCAGTGAAGTTTTGAGGTATATTGTATGTTAGTCTGAGCTCGGTCATGATGATGTGTTGAGCCTGGTAATTTCCCAATGCTGACTTCAGTGGAGCATCCGTGAGAATTTGGTGAATGGGCTGTAAGGTGGAGGCTGGGAAAAGCAAGCTGTGAGCTGCATTCACCAGGTAACCGCTCCGACTTCCAGCACGTGATTTGGCACCATGTAGTTTCTCACCTGTGCCTGAGAGAACTATCAACTATGTAGAAATGAGACAAAGTTAACTAACGATGACTTGCAATCACATGAAAATAAGCTGCTCACTGCTTACTAGCCTTTTCCCTTGTGGTAAAAAAATTCTGACTATTTTTCTCCACCTCAAAAATCAGATTTTTATTCATTCTTGCAGTGTTTTTTCCAAATTTCTTACCATGGTCCATGCTGCTCAAGGGCTGGGAAAGAAGTATGAAAAGAAAGAAATTCTTTAAGAAGAGATGATTGAAAGGAGATTGGGTAGAGACATTCAAAATTATGAGGGGTCTAGACAGAGAAGAGAAGGAGAAATTGTTTCAGTTAGTGGAAGGATTGAGGATGAAGATTTAAAGTGTTTGTCAAAAAAATCGATGATGACATGAGGAAACACATTCATACAGTGAGTGGTTAGGATCTGAAGTGCATTGCCTAAGAGTGTGGTGGAGTCAGGTTCAATTGAGGCATTAAGGTGGGAATTCGATTATTGTCTGAAAAGAAAGAATGTGCTCAGCCATAGGGAGAAGCTGGGGGAATAGTACTAGGTAAATCTCTCCTGCATAGAGCCCATGAAGACACGAAGTGCTGAATAGCCTCCTTCTATTTTGTAACATTCCATGATTTTGTGATTATAATATTAGAACAGAAATTGAGAGTCCTATGGAAACTACAGGACATCCAAAATTCGAGCACTGACTTCAAATGTTGCATCAAGGTCTGCTCCTCTATCCTTGCTAATCTCCTTTTCCTTAAACAGGCATTAAATTAAAAAGACATGTCCTCATTGATCAGCTCTTATCTACCTCTGCAACCTCCTCCAGCTCATGTGTCAGTGCATGCCATCTGCTATTTCGATTTATTCTGTGCTTCCTCTCCTGCCCACGCTCCAGCTTTGGTGGAAGAACCTTGTTTTCTTGGCCCTACACTCTGAAATACTCTGCTTCAATCTCTCACTTTTGCTTACTATTTTCCTACTTTCAAGAACCACTTTAAAACTTCTTTTTATTTCGTTTGTCTCCTCTAACATTTTCTATTACTTGTTCCACCAGTCGGTGCCTATATATACAGGTTACCTAGGTTAAATATTTTGAGATAGTTTATGTCAACTCTTACATAAATGTGAGTCGTGAACAGAAAAAGGATATGTGAAGTCCCTTAGTAATCACCCACAATTTTCGTATTTTCTCCTTTATTCGACGTTCTATATCTAATGTTGTAAATTTACCTCTGTTAACATTTTTTCCTTAGAAGTCAGTTTACAGTGAAACACTCCCGCAGAGATAAAGGGCCGATTAAGAATCTATCAGCCCCACAGGAGCAATGGAATGGTCTGGTCAAGAGCAGTAAATCCTGTACTGTGATGTTGTCACCTTACCATTCCCTTAAACTATGCCAAACCACATATGTTTCCAGTTCTTTTATTTGATGCAAACGTGACACATGCCCCCTCACCAGCCCTGGTGTAGTGTACAAGAGATTGTAAAGTAAAAGCATTCAAGCTATGAATCAGAACAGTGACAGTGTTGACCATTAAAAATTGAAATCATTAGCATCAGTTTTTATTATTTTGTTGAAAAAAAAACCTGTTTTTTTATTTTAGGCAGGGAATGGGGTACAAATGATTGCCTTCAGAATTTGAAACAAAAAGTGCTGTATTATCCCGCCATTTACCTGACAAAAAACAAGTGCAGAAAAATCTGAGCATCACGTTCTCTTTACCAGCTCTTGACACATGTTGTACACACCGTGCTCAGGCCCCAGCTGCAATGGTTGTGCGCTTTGATCTTGATTTCCAGTAGATAAAGAACAACAGTGTTGCATCTTGTTAAAAGATCTGGACAAGTTTTAAGTAAAATTTTGAATGCGTCCTCTATTCTAACATTGAATTATTTCAGAATGAAACCATCCCACTTCTTTCCTAACTGATCATTCACATCTTCAGTTACTTTCCATAACAAATAGCATCTTGGTTTGCTGGCTCTGATTCTGTTCTGTTAACATATTTCACCAGGTTTTGATGTCCCAATCAGTAATTCAGTCATTACTATATGTTGCTTTTTTTTGACAATGTAATGCAACTTTTCTCAGCCTAGCTTTTACTCCAACTTGTCCAATATTTGCTACATGTGAGGATGATAGGTATTCGTTAGAATGCTGCGAGCATCCGTCATTTTTTACAAGTGAGGTACGAAGCAGGGGCAACAGTGCACTGAGACAGTCACCATACTGATAAACTCCTGAAGACTCAGATTATCAATCACAGGATGACTTAGGTCACAGATCAAGCAAAGCTGTAAGTGTACCACTGCGCACCAACACCAACAATTTTTATGAGATCACTGTTATGGTATCCGATATTGATTACGGCTGTAACAAAAATGTAACCCTAAATTTTACATATAACTCCAAACAAATGTTGATAAAAGTCTTCTGATATTTCAGGAAGATGCTTTTCGGGAATTATTCAATTAATAGCAATCAAATAACTTCACTGTTCTTTTGCTACGTAAAATTTTTGCTCATTTTCTTCAATTGCAACGATGTTCAAAATGACAACTAATTCATTAACTCTCTTCAAATTTACATGGGTTAATGAGGTCCAATAGTTCTAGGACTAGGGGATACAGTCTCTGACAAAGAGGTCATCCATTTAGGACTGAGATGAAGTGGAATTTCTCCATTCAGAGGGTGGTGAATCTTTGGGAAAATATGTATACATAGATAAAATATATCCCAGAAAGCTGCAGAGGCTCAGTCAGTGAGTGTGTTCAAGATTACAAATTGAAAACAGATCTTAAAAATAGAGATTGAAAACATTAATGAACGTGGAGATACTGCAGGAAAATGTGTTTGAGGTAGACTAACTATGCTCTAGTTGAATGAAGGAGCAAGCTTGAGCAGCTGACTGGACAACTCTTGCCTCTATGTCATATGTTCCTAAGTTTCTATTGTGTTGACATTTATGTGCATATGCCCAAATACACACCTTTTCCATGCAATTACAGAACTGCGCCCAAGTTTTGCATTCTACTGATATAAATGATTTCTCTAAATTCACATCTTCCCTAATGTTAATCAATTCTGTTTAATTTGGGTGTGCGGAGATAGCAAAAGAAAATGACTGTTGAAATGTACCTTCAGCCCATTAATTAGGGCAGCAGAACAAGGCACAGCATTTGCTACTGCACCTTGTATGAACCAATTAAAATATACTTTATTCATTAAAATTCAGGACATTGTCTTTCGGATTTTCTTTTAAACAAATATCCTTATCGGTTAGCACATAGTGAGTGTAAGCAAAATAAATTTTGAATAATCATCTTCTAAAAAATGATGCAAGCTCCAGAAGAATAAATGGCTTGATGAGGCAGGCAAGCTTTGCAAATGAATGGCTTTTCCTTGCAATGGAACATGGTTACAGAACCAAAATTGATGACATGATACTTGCCTTTAATTTCTTGTGAAAATGAAGCAAAAGCCCAAATCCACTGTGTGAACCTCCAACAAGATAGAAAAAAAGGGGCAAGTAGAAGACTCAATAAGTCATTGTTGGGTACGTCAATGATCGGAATTGTCCTCTGGAAGTAAGGAATATTGTTCATTTTGGAAGTGCCAAGAAAGAACGAAACTAGGGATCTGCAAAACAGTGGGACCTTTGTTTTTTTTAAGCTAAGCTGATAAAAAGATTTTGGGTAAGTATTTTCTATAATAGTATTTATTATAATGGAGATGATGAAACCAAAAATGGAGAAAAGAGACCAAAATCCACAACTGGATAACAAAGCACTGCAGGTGTGAATGGGTTATGTGCAGTGCACGTCAGGTTTTTTTTTAATTCATGGCTCATCAATTACCAGCCATCTGTTTCGATCAAAATAACAAGTTTACATTTGCGTGTGTTTTTAATAATGTTTTTAACAAGCTTTCCCCACGTGTTTCCAGTGTACATATTTTGGCAGCTGCCCAAATGTTTTATATTGTTCTCTTGTTGTGATGCCATTGTAAGTTGTGCTACAGTGCCAATCTAGCAATTGCATATTTTATAGTGCCCTGAGGTTTATCTATCAGAACTGTCTGACCTACAGAGTTCTTTAGATTCATATCAGGGTGATCCTAGGTTTACAAAAACTCGCAATGTTCAGTAAAAGTTGTGCGTTTGTAATTATTTCTGAGTACTTGTTAGCACATGCCAGTGAAGCAAAAGAATGAACAACTAAAAGCTCATTTTTCGATTATCTAAAGGATGTAAAGTTTAAATATATTTATAGATATCAATATTGCATTTTTTAGAACCTCCAGGTTCGGGATCTCTACCGTGTGTGCTGATATTCCGCCTTACAATTCTTTTCAGTGTTTTTTTTAGGACAACACTCCTCTACCTCTTCTTTACCTATTCATCCTTCCCAATATTCAGACTCTGTAAAGCCTGTTAAACAATATTCCACTCTTTGTTATCTCAAGCTTTCCAAAAATAAGATCGCACTTGTTTTATTTGTAAACCTGAATAATCTACCTGTACAGTAGCAGAAGCTCCAGTGGTAAGGCCTGTCGACCCATATGTCACAACTTTGTAGTCTATCATCAAACTATTGCAATAAGCCACTATGGAAATTTTCCTTAATTTCATGAGTTATTATGTGGGGAGACATTGTCAAATGATTTCTCAAATCTGAGAAGTTTATCAGCCATATTTCTTTTCACCACTTACATGACTGCATCTTAATTTCAATTTATTTAGCTCTTACTTGAATCGTTAAGAAAGTTGAAAAGATCACTCTGCCCAATTATTGTCTTTTTTCACAATTATATGAACCAAATCAGTCCGTAATTCAAAATGTCATGTGTCTAATCTAATTTGAATTGTCTTATATTCTTACCTGCTGTGGCTTCAATGTGACTCCAGCCAAATACATAAGAACATAAGAACTAGGAGCCGGGGAGGCATTCAGCACCTTGACTCTGCTCCGCCATTCAATATAATCATAGCTGACTCATCTTGGCCTCAACTCCACTTTCCTGCGGCTCCTCATAACCCTTCAACCCATTGCTACTTAATAATCTGTCAATCTCCTCCTTATATTTATTCATTGTGCTGGCATCGACAGCACTCTAGGGGAGTTCCACAGATTCACAAACCTTTGAGAGAAATAATTTCTTCTCATCTCTATTTTAAACCTGCCACCCCTTAGTCTAAAACAATGACCTTTCATTCTAACTTGCCCTACAAGGGGCAACATCTGCTCTACGTCTACTTTGTCAATCCTTTTTGCACGTTATATACGTCAATCCTCTCATCCTTCTAAACTCTAATAAGTATAAGCCAAAACTACTTAATCTGTTCTCATAAGACAAGCCTTTCACTTCTGGAATTAATCTAGTAAGCCTTCTCTGAATACCGAAGCAATTGACTTTTAGCTACCTCTAAAGTGGTCTAGCAAGCCACCCAGTTGTGTAAAACATCAGACAATTGTGAAGGACAATAAATGCTAATATTTTTAGTGACATGTCCTAGAATGAAAATATATTTTAAAAATTACACAAATAATTTTCAATCTTTGTTTGATGAAAAATAATGAAGGACAAGTATCCCTCCTGTGATAACCCTGACAGGGCTCGTGGGGAATCATTGATTAATTTCCTCATGGAGCTCGATGAGTATGAGTTCTCTCAGTAACAGGCAATGGCCTGCCCAGCTGAAACTCATCACCTGAGCCCTTTATAAAGCAGTCTCAAGTATAAAAAAACAGCAAATCCTAGGGGCTCTTATAGTGCAGTGATAGTGTCCCTATCTCTGAGCCAAAAGGTCTGGATTCAGGTCCCACTTGCTCTAGAAATGTGTCATAAAATTTCTGAGCAGGTTGATTTAAAATAAGTAGACCCAGTACCCAGTCGTTAATAGTTATAAACAAAACAGGAAGTTATTGTGATTTGATGGTGGGAAAACTGTTCAGTTTGTGTGACAACACTTCTGGAAATAAGAAATGAATAAAGCAAACCCAGGTTAATAGTTAAGAAGAAAAGAAGTCATGGTGATTTGGTGGTGGGGAGAAAAAAAAATTCAGTTGTGTTTAAAATCACTTCCAGATATAAAAAAAGGAAAAAAAAAATTAAAAAGAGCAGACACAGAGATGTCTGTCATGGTCTGGTCTACCTTATCGTGAGAAGTGGCTTTATTTTGGTGTTCGCCAATAAATGATGTTCCTTTCCAGTCAGATTTCCTGAATTATTACAGCCTTCTTTCACTATTCTTGAGTGCATTCCATCAAAGGAGAATCAACACTGACTCAATGCTGTAATTAAAATTTCTCAGAATTATGTCTAAAACTCAGAAATTGAAGAATGTTAAGGAACACAGTTACTGACGTTAAAACGTTACAGTTATGACATGAATAATAACAGCCATAGAGTGCCATTTTTTCCCAATAGTTAATGAGAGATATGTATCTATTATTGAATTGCGAAGCTGTTCCCTGTTTGGGATAGTACAGCTATAATACTTTATGACATTTTCAGGACAATATATGGTACTCATTAATGGATAGGTACGTGACAGTTCCTATCATAGACTTCATTTACAGTTACTAATATCATTTGTGTTCAATTATTCAATAAATATTTGTCATAACTTCTCTCATTACCAACATAAGCACATGAAATGTATAGAACAATAATTTTTGTATGTTATTCTGTGTTAATAATTAATATCAATGAATCATCTTGGTTTTATTTTGATGCTATGAATTACTCGTGTTTGTTTTTTGTCAAATGCACTTTTGATCAATTATCTACTAATAGCTCACTCCCCTTTTACGCAATGATATCATGTTATTTCTTCATTGCTATTGAATTATTTTTCCTTCACACATCCTAATGTTATATCACAATGGCAAAATATTGAAGTGGTTACTTAAGGGACAGGACTTTATACTTCATGGAATTTCCTCTCAGGAGAAGTATTTAGTAACTTATTTTATCCCCCATCAATAGATTCATGGATTTTGCATTTGAATGTATGGCTATCAGAAATGCAAAATGACTTGGTAAGCACTGCATGGGTATTTGGTACCTGTGTGAACAGGGAAAGCAACCGTCTACTGTCCTTAACCAACTAAATAGAAAGATCCTTGCTGACAGATGTAGAATCTGAATATTGCAATTGTTGATTCAAAGTCAAACCATATACAGTAACCTTTTTATTATCTAGCACCTATGGGACCAGGAATGTGTCAAATGATTAAATATTTTGGATGATCAAGAGATCCAGATAATCAGTGTAAAAACACAAACTAAGTAACAGAAACATAATGCAGGGGTATACACATCACTGTTATACCTTGTTTACTGCATAAGTCACTTAAATAATAATGCAGCTTTGCCTTAAATAAAACCTACCAGCAGAGAACCTGCTCGTTCACACCCTTAACTGCCTTTTCAGACTTGAGGTAGATTGCTGTATTTGAGGAGAAATTGGCTTGAAATTGAATCAACTGTTGATTTTTTGTGAGGTTATTTTTTAACAACTAGTATATTTACATGTAGATCAATAAATTAAAAACTAGAGTAACTGGACAGAATAATACAGTATACTTTGCAGTATTTACCCTATATAATTTTTGTAGATTTATCTAGACTGTTTAAAACAAATTTTCCCACACATTCCTTTCTATCATAGGTGTATAGTCGTGAAACTGTGTACTTTGTAAAGAAATGGACAAAGGAAGTCCTACAAAATGGCTTCTGCATGCCACATAACTTCTCTTGTGGATTCAACTGAAGCAAAAAGCAGAGGTCAGGCCGCACTGGCTTAAGAATTAATCACAAAAGGCCATTAAATAATTTAAGACTCCTGAAATTGCCCATTCAAACCTAAAATAATATGAAGACTCAAATGTTCTGGAGTGGTGAACAAGAGACTAGCGGTACATCCTAAGGAAGTTCAGCATAGCTTATTTTATTTTGTGGAACAACAATTCATCAAAATTAACATTTGCAGCTATTTTGTGATAAAGCTGGCTGGAAACAAGCCATTTTAAGGAGAACCATCTGAACCCCGACCATGAGAGAGGCCTCTTGAAACAGTGATTGCTTCTCAACAGGAAGACAGAGGGAGGTATCCAGGATTGTTGTACTGAACTTGAAGTACCATACAACGAAACAAAGCAGTTTTCACTCACTCCCAAGGCCTGTAGAAGCAGCTGCTAAGTATTTGACTACAGAAATCATCACAGCTACTGAAAATGATGCCAAGTTTTTATGTTGTCACTTCAGAAAAACAGAATCTTCAGGCAATAGATAGTAGGAGCAGCCGATGCTGGAGAATCTGAGATAACAAGGTGTACAGCTGGATGAACACAGCAGGCCAAGCAGCATCAGAGGAGCAGGAAAGCTGATATTTCGGATCTGCACCCTTCTTCAGAAAAGGCCTGAAGAAGGGTCTAGGCCCGAAATGTCAGCTTTCCTGCTCCTCTGATGCTGCTTGGGCTGCTGTGTTCATCCAGCTCTTCACCTTGTTATCTCAATATTCAGGCAAGACTGACCTAAATGATATTAGATACTGCTTCTTTGTTCATTTTCAAACATGCCTTTTATCCTTATTAACTTTAATGCTTTGTGTTTTACCAAATAACTGTTAACGGGGAGATGGTGGAAGAGTAGCAATGTCAACAGTTTAATATTCAAAAGGCCCAGCCTAATGTTGAGGGGACATGGCCAAAGGTGAAATTTGAATTCGATAAAAAAATCTAGAATTAAAATCTAGCCTAATGGTGGTCATATGACTATGGTTGATCGTTGTAGAACCCCACCTGGTTCACTAAACCCTTTTCGGGAAGGAGAGCTCTTGCACTTATCTATTTTGGCCCATAGGTGACCTACAACAGTGTGATTGACTCATTACTGCCCTCCGAAATGTCCCTAGCAAGCCAGTCAAGAGGCATTTAGGGATGGGCAATAAATATTGGCCTAGTCAGCATCAGCCATTATCAATGAATTTTAAAAGAAGTTTTTTTTTGCACTTGAGTAATTTGCAGCAATTGTTGTGTAATAAACTAACCTTCATCTCCTTCAAAACATAAAGCTGTGCTGTAGTTATTTTAAAATTGAAACACTCAGAAACTAAAAGGCGTTTACATATGAGCTTATAAATGTTTTTAGTTCATAGATAATTTTGAGATGTCAATTTGTAGTCAGTTGCATGTGAAAATTAGCAGTCATAATTAATAATCTAGTTGTTAGAATTAACTTGTCAATTGGAATAATCTTATGAAAGTATCTTTTAATAAATAAACAAGTGAAATATTTGCTGTGTGAAATTTATCTCTGAGTGTTATAAATATGTTCCACCATAAGAATAATTTTTATGATATTGCGAAATACAAATATAAATTTAAGAAAAATGAGTTAAAGAAAAGTGTTCCCAAAAATATGGTACACAAGGTCAGCTGCATTTGGCTGAGAAAATTATATTGTCTTTGGTTCTCCATACAATTCTTAAATTGATTGAAAAATGCATACTGGTTGCTTATCAGAGTTGGCTAGTGTGCTGCTATGAATTGGCACCAGATCCTTGATCACTGAATTATGAGAAGAGGCACTTCTGAGCAATAATATTAATTGTGCTGCATTTTTATGATGAATTCAGTACAATGCATTAAAGATCTCTAAGACCTATCCTAGGGGAAATGGCGTGATGGTGGTAATGTCACGAGACCAGTAATCCAGAGTCCTGATGCCCTAGAAGCAGGAAGGATGTTTTCCTGGCTGGGGAGTCTAGAACCAGATGTCACAATTCAAAGATTTGTGGCAAGTCGTTTAGGACAGAGATGAGGAAACATTTCTTCACTCAAGCAGTAATCAATCTGTGGAATTTGAAATCACAAAAAGCTGTGGAGGCCAGGTCTGCGCACATTCAGGAAAGTGATTGATAAACATTTAGTTCTTAAAGGTTTAATAGATATGGAGACAAAGCAGGAATATGGCATTGAGATAGAGGATCAGTCTTGATCATGGTGAATGGCAGAACAGGCTTGAAAGGCAAAATAGCCTACTGATACGTATTTTTCAAGACCCACAGGAAATAGTTTGACGTTTAAAAGTCTGTGAAGTAGCTGAGCGTACCACTCAATTCTATGACAATTAGGAATGGACACCAAATGTTGGAATCCTCACATCCCATTTAAAACAAAAAGAAAATTGAACTGTATCATATAGGATTTATTCTGAGTGAAGAAAACCAAACGTTATCTCATGTTTTGGATATTTTACAGATATTCTGTAATCAAAAGACTTGTTAAATCTGAGCTGCTTCCCAGCGGATGTACAAAATCTTTCCAGTCGGAATGGCAATACATTAATGGTGGCACACGGTCGTGCATAGTCCTGTACAGCTAATAGACCAGATAGGTGACAAATAGTAGAGATTAATAACAAACTTGGCCTGTAATTCCTACTGTTTAGAAAATTGTGTTTGACTAATTGAGGCTTTTTAAATGTAAAAGGATTTTGTAATGTTGATACAGCAGTTTCCTCTGGCAAGAGAACCAAGAACATTAGGAGTCATCTCAGGAGCTTGGTTGTTCAGATGGGAATAAGGAAATACTTTGATATGTCAATTGGAAGGAGCAATATGGAGTACTCTCTCCCCTCTCTCTCACTCTACTGTCTGCAAATATACCTCCTCTAGCCTCACCTCTACTGTTCCCTCTGTCATCTCTATCATCCATCCTCATCCTCTATTCATTCCTCACCCTCTCCACCCCTCATCCACTCCACCTCTTTCCCTTGGACTTAGCCCACCCTCAACCCCTCACCCTCTACTTCCCCTAAACCTTTGCTCTCCCCTCACCCTCTACTCCCTCACACTCTATTCTTCTTGCCCTCTACTCCACCACCTTCATACTCTCCTCTTCCAATCTATTCTTTCCCTTTCACTCAACCCACCCTCAGCATCCTCTCCTCTAAGCCTCTTCTCTCCCTGATTTTCTTATCTGCGCATCCTCAACTGCCCCTTCACCATTTACTCTTCCCTTCCTTTTTTTTGCTGCTACCCCAAAGAGGTTTGACATTGGGCAGCATTGCCATGGATAATGAGCAAGTATAGATAAATGGAGTTGAGCTGCAGATCAGCCACGATCTGATCAATAGGGCAATGTGCTATTGGAATTTAGTGGCCTACTCCTGTTCCTGTTACTGCTGAGTTGGGTGTTTGCTTGTGCAGAACTTTACTATTCAGATAGCTCTTTTTTTATTTTGGGGCATAGATTACTTGCTACTAGCAGTTTCTAAATTCCTGTGAGGTTTGGTGAGACCCAACTGTGTAAGGTGACCTGCATTCAGATTAAGCTTTCTTGCACCCTGGTGCATCTCAGATGTAAGTGAAGGACCCTCAAATTATACAGTTTTGAGTGCATCAGACAGAACCAAAGCCCTGGTTTACAATGTCACATTTCTATTGAGGTTTAACTACACTTGGTTATTCACAGGGTGTCCTGGAGCTAACATGAAATCTGGGTATCATGTTGGCTCAGTGGTTAGCATTGCTGCCTTCCAGTGCCAGAAAACTGGGTTTGATTCCACTATCAGGCAACTGTCTGTGTGGAGTTTGCACATTCTCCCTGTGTCTGCATGGGTTTCCTCTGGGTGCTTCAGTTTCCTCCTATAGTCCAAAGATGTGCCGGTTAAGCGGATTGGCCATGCTAAAGTTGCCCATAGTGTTCAGGGATGTGTAGATTAGGTGTGTTAGCCATTAAAAATGCAGCGTTACAGGGATAGGGTCGGGGGATGCGCCTGGGTAGGATGCTTTTCAGAGGGTTATTGTGGGCTCGTTGGGCTGAATGGCCTGTTTCCACACTGTAGGGATTCTGTGGCACTGGTTTGAATAACTGAGTTGGGTTTGAGTACTTTTATGTTCAACTTGATATGGAGACAACACGTCGTGACTCAATTGTTGGAATTTGAAGTTGCCTGTTGTAATTTTGTAATGCGTCATTGCTGCTTTGATTCCATTTAATGATTAAATTCTGATTTACTTTTTCTTGTACCGGGAGGATATTGTTACTTTTTGGTTGTAACGTATGACAGGCTATGGAATGGTTGGCTGGTTGTTCTATAGCTCTCATCATTTCCTGTCCAGTCTTCTGGCTGCCTCTGGCCTCCAGGACATTGTTTCTAGTGCTGAACAGTCAGAATTGAAGCCAACTCAGTCTCAAACCTCCAAAAGGACTTGCTTCAAATTCGAGATCTGGTATCTGTCACAGTTTCACCTGCTCACTGTAATGAGTCTAGTCCACATGGAGATGAACTGGGCGTTTGCAATCTTTTTTTAATCAACATGTTTTTGGGTATGATAGGACAAGCACTATGGCCAACACATCCTGAGATGGGACTTGAAGCAATAATACTGTCCCACATGACCTCTCCCAACTTTTATTTGTTGCGTTGTTTTAAATGGTTCTTAATCAAACCGTCACATTTGAAGACCTTGATTTACATTAACATAGTAATACGACATTTTGTTAAAAAGAAAGTACACCTCTGAACTGAGTGGCATTAAGTTGCCTTTGGTCAGTCATTTCTGGAGCAGGTTTGGAACGGTTTAGATTTCAGCCGGGATGATTCTCCCACAAACAACTCCACCCAGTCCATGTCCAGGTTAAGTGGGCGTCTGTCTTTCTGAATGCTTCTCAGTTTGTTATCTCGGCTGCAAAACACAAAGGGGAGAGAGAGAGAAAGAAAGAAAGAGCTCACCCTTTGTGAGTAACCTGTTTCTTGGAAACCTGTTGATTTTTAACAAAAAAAATTGAAAGAGCTCGGGTTGAGGTTATTCACAGGACCATCCTGGAATAAATCGAATGGCGTGAATGGAAGGAAGATAATTAGAAGGGGCAATAATTCGCCTGCCTCATTAGAGAGAAAAAAGGAGTGCTGAGAAACCATCTCTGCCTTTGGAGGGTGGGAGCTCACACGGGCGGCGTTTTAGGAGCGAATTAACTTCGAGATTGCGTGAAAGTTTCATGTAGCAGGGCGGGCTGGCAGTGTGAACGTGTTGTTGCTCCCCTGTGTGTGTGTGTGTGTGTGAGAGAGAGAGTGCACGGTGCGGGTGCACGCTGGACACGCCTGTCTTTGTTGGGATTGCTTTGTTCCTCGTTGGCAGCCTCTGTTTCTCAGGCATCTCACCCCATCAGCAAGCAAGCTGGCTGCAGCCCTGGAGTGCCTACTTCAGCATTGGCAGAACGTGCCAGGGAACTATTCTTGACTCCAGCCTTTCCACCCCCTTCCCCCTTGCCCCCACCCCCACTCTCTTTTCAAGAGGCAGCAAAAGAAATGATGCAACCCAACCCACTAGTGGAAATGATTCGGAAATAAAAAAAGGGTGGAGTGTTCTTGCTGATTGGCTACCAGGAATCACATGGGTAGGTTTCTATAAGGGACTTGAAATTGGCAAATCTGGTCACTTTCAGCATCTGGAAATTGACAGCTGCTTGAGTATTCGTGGCGGCCCCTGTTCTCCAATATCCAACCTGAAAGAAAGAGAGAGAAGGAGAGAGAGAGAGAGAGGAGAGAGAAAGAGATGTATTCCTGAGGACGGCGCGATGTCGGATTGTTCAATTGTTGCTCTGGATGTTTGCTGAATCCTCTGTGGAACTTATGGGAATGAGACCGAATATTTGCCTTGGCGCCGTCTAAATTCGCCAGAAGATTTTAAATTCGCTGAGAGAGCCATCTCGTGTCCTTTCTCTCCTCTCCTCTCCCTCCCCACCCCCCACGCCCCGACCTCCCCACTCACCTCCTCCCCATCCTGATGTACACAGCCCGCGACCCCAGGAAGAGGAGAACTGTGCGTTGGTGATGCGTCTTCCTCCTGTGTTTAATCTGAGGTGGGATTTTAACGTGTGGTTTACTTTTCCAGAATGGCTCGCTTCGGAGACGACGTGTCCGCTCGGTATGGAGGCGGAGGTCCTGCCGGCGGGGGGAGAGGGGCGAGCCGCCAAGGGGGACCGCAGGCCGCCCAGAGAGGGATGTATGGCTCCAAATCCATGGCTCAAAGAGCCCGGACTATGGCCCTTTACAACCCCATCCCCGTCCGTCAGAACTGTTTCACAGTCAACAGATCACTTTTTATATTCAGTGAGGATAATATCATACGGAAATACGCCAAAAGAATAACCGAGTGGCCATATCCTTTTTTATTTAACATATGAACCGGGACATACAGGTTAGAGGGGATACTGAGAGGACAATGAGGAACACTGGTTATTGGTAAAGGTTAATCCCACTGTTGTGTGTATGTGTGTATGCATGAGTGCTGTATATCTCCAAGGAGGTTTTTTTCCCCTCATTCACATGTAATCACCGTCCCTATTGATTCTGTGTGGGAGCAGCAAGTCTCAGACACGTTCTGTCTGATCCACGGGGTTATCTGACAGACACATATTTATCTCCTCCAACATGCTGAAGCCCAAAGCGATTTAAGAGATTGAACCCACTCGTTATCAATAGATTGGAGCCCGTAAAATCCAAACGGCAGCTGACAAAATGTTTCGCCGAGTGATTGCCTCACTGTGAAGGCAAGGCTGCATTTCCAGCTGTCTGTGAACATCCACCAATCCCTTCGAATATTTGCAACAACCAGCTCTGCTCCCCCCGCTTCTGTTAACTTGTGCAGCACGAACCTAAGAGGAGTGCAACATGCCCTTCAAGACGCTTTCTAAGAGTGATAGCAATTTGGAGAGAAACTCTTCCTCTGTTGTATTGGCTGCGTTATAAAAGGGGAGGCAGATGGGTGTGTGGGGTTCTGTTGAGAAAAAGTTGCCTTATTCCCGTTGGTGATATCCGCTGTAAAATGGTGCTCGAGCGGAGGCGCTGTTCACTGTGCCGTGGTGCTGTCCAAGGTGCTGAAGATGCGCCCACGCTTCTAGGCAAACCCGGCTGGGAGATGGCAAAGACGGCGAGGGAATCATTTGTTCCATAGGGTGAACACAGATCAATTATTGTGTGTGCGTGCGTGTGTGTGTGTTTGAGTAAGATCTTTTGGAAAATACCTATTACAATGGCTACATTGCCCTGGTTAAGGTTTGCATCCAGATTGGCTAATGATTTATGGAAAAAGGAATTAAAAAGACACAAGTTGCTTCATATAATGGTGTAGTCGAATATGTTTTTCGAAATTGTTCGTCTCCCAAGAGGTGCTTTCACCTGAATTGACCCCAAACTTCAAGTCAACCAACGTGTCCCCCACTCCTCACACCTGATTCGGCCCTTTGAAGAGACATGTAGATCGAGAGAACACCTATGTTGGCCAAGTTTGTAAACAGTCCTGGAGAAGGGTTTCGGCCCGAAACGTTGACTTACCTGCTCCTCTGATGCTGTCAGATCTGCTGTGCTTTTCCAGCCTCACACCTCTAGTCTCTAGCTTCCAGCATCTGCAGTCCTTATTGTCTCCAAGTTTGTAAACTCTTCACAGCGCCACTATTTCCTCAATTCAACCTCACATGATCAGTGTGGAGAAAAGGGATAAGTGCAGTAATATTACCGGGATTCTTTTGGAGTTAAGTTCTGAAAGTTTCTGCGTCCTTAGTGTCAGAGTTAGTGAAAGGTACTGAACAATTACATGTTAAAACGATTTTTTAAAAATAAAAATGTTAAAGGTGTATTTTCACAAGACAAAATTAAAATCTGTACGATTATGAAAGCTCCTTCCTTAACCTCACTTACTCCATTTGAATACATGATATTAGCGACCATCATTGCAAACTGCATCGTTTTAGCTTTGGAACAGCACCTTCCCGATAGAGATAAAACGCCCATGAGCGAGAGACTGGTGAGTACCGGATGCTGGTTACATTTTCCAGGACACTACGCAACTAAACTGAAGCCAAATACGTCCTATTCTAAGAGAAGAAACCTAGCAATTAGATCAGTTACATAAACTTCGCTTTATTATTGAATCCTCCGAGATTTCAAAAAACTTATCCGAAATCGCAGAGAATTTACATCACAGAAACGAACCATTTTGCGAAACTGGTCCACAGTGTTGGTTGTCTCTCCATTTCTGTCAGAGTAAGAGCAATGTGTTAAAATGTTTCCCTGTGATTCCAGCTATAAAGTAGGAACATGCCCATATGTGGTTTTTGTAAGAATTTGAGGGGAATACGGGTTGCAGTGGTCTAAGTTGTAGAGACTTCAAAATATAGGGAATATGAAATTTATCTTTTGTCTCTGTTTAAATAAAATGAGGAGCTTCTGGAAGATCACCTAATATTTATGAACAACTACTTTAGGCGGATGACAGCAGTTTGTACACAACACATAAAAGACATAATTTGGAACACAATCGTATCAAGCATGTGAAAATAATGAAGTAGTCTGCAAATTTCATCATGTAAGCAACAAGTGGGAAAAGTCTCTTTTTCTGATTCTAGAGCAATTTTAAATGGTTCATGGAAAGCTCAAATCTTATGCAAATAACAGATAATAGAAAAAGTGGTTTCCTTTGAAAACTAAGATTTGACACTTTGATGCCACATGCAAAATTGCTCAATTGGCTGACAAAAATTTCTGAATTGATTATACTGCATAACTAGGCCCCAATTCTTATATCATCTTCAAATAATCACGGTTTCCAAATTGCCAATTTGAAGATTGTTATTATTGCATGACTGTCAGAAATGTGAAGTAGAAAAGTATTCCACACAATGGAATCCAACCCGGTTCTCTTCCTATGGCACATTAATCACTGAGACACATAATTGTGCTTTAATTGAGCAATAAAGAATGAGAAGGTAGCAATTTGCTTTTTTTTTGAAACATAGTTCTTGTCATATGTTGCAGTTGATCAAAGTAGAACTTAGTGCTACAAAGGTGAAGATCAACTACAGTTCATATAAATGCAAATATTAGATTTAAATTGACGGAAACTAAGGATCTCCGCTTGAGACATATTTATTCAAAAGGTTTATTGCTGTTCTGAGCCAATCAAAATATCCCTCACTCCATTAACGGTAATCTAATTCACTAAAATACAAATTACACATGAAGTATCATTTTCTTTTACAGTGGTTAATCAATTTTGTAATCAACCTTTAACACCAGTTATTTAAAACAAATCTTACACTCCCTAATGACTCATTTGGCAAAGGTGATGTATAACTGGTCCATTCTTTCTATAAAGTGTCAGTCCCATTATGTGTCGTGTTAGCTAAAAGCAATGATGATAGCAGTGCCACAATTAACTTTGGAGTTCTTTGGTTAGAGGGGGAGGATCAGAATTCCTGTTCCTAATTCCTAGGTATTTGCTGGAAAAAAGAACATGTATAGAAATCAGGTAAGAACATGGTCAGCATTGTCTTTGCTACATTCTAATACACAATCCTGTCTAGTATCAGGCTAAACAATGAAGAATGGACTATTGGCTGAGATACTATCTTGTGGAATTGTATTCCAGCATAAGTCAATGTCATCAAGGGAAGAAATGAAGAAGAGGAAAATCTCATATTAAATTATTTTGCACACTTAATTTCATGAATACCAGCAACAAGAATATCAGAATATTTATTAATACCATAAACGGGAAGAGTTGGGATATCAGCTTGTCTATTTGTGCAAACCTTGATTAATAAGCCTCAGGCAGTAACCATTTTAACTGATTTATAAAACATATGAAATGAGTTTGTTTAAATTTGTCTGAATGGAGCTTATCAACCAAATCTATAGTCCCTTGACATATTGTTCTACAAAGGTGAATGGAGCTCACCTTTACATATTGTAGTTTAATCAGATCACATCATATGGCTTATTGAATACTTTTCATGCAAAGGCGCAGCAAGTACTAAATGATTATAGCCAGATAAATTAAATATAACTAAACCTACATTATTTGAAAAATCCAACTGAATCCAACATTAGATACATTTTTATACAAATGCCAATTTAACTTAAAAATAAAAAAAAGACTTCTGCAGACATTTACACAACTGAAATTACCTATTAAATTTTGGAAAAACGTTAATAACAAAGTATTTTACAATTTTCATGTGCTATTTGGCATAACTAAGTTATGATTCATATTAAGTATTTCAAGAAAGGTATCACAAGATGAGATTATGTACTTCATCTAATGCCTGTTGCTTCTGAGTTTGTAGAAACAAAATGAATTAGTGAAATCATTGTTTGAAACTTAGTTGATGAATTTGGTATTCTTGGATGGTGGTGATTGAAGAGCTACGTCCTTCTGCTTACATTTTCTTTTATTGAAGTGTTTTCACTTGCAAAAATGGTCCGCCTCAGTCTTGTACTTCTGTCAGAATGTGTACAGATGGCTTATGTCCAGAATTTGAAATGGGTAGTTAGTAGGATGGGCATTTTGTACTATCACAGCAAAGCTAATCCTATTTGACATTGTCCTGGCAATGTTTTCACTCCATGGCTTGAATGAGCAGTAGTGTTGCATTGAGGATGCTATGTGTCTTCTCTGTTCACTACTGCACGCATGGAACTGCCTCTTACTGACTAATGTTTTATTGTGCTTCTCTGATTCCTTGTTTTTATCAAGACAAATGCTTTTAGAATAACAAAATCATCAAGTTAAGAAATGCTATTTGCTATAAAGTTCAAAATACAAACGTTGTCCATAAGATTTTTCTGCCAACTGTACAGCAAAAACATATGTAATATCTTATTATGTATTTTACAAATAGTAATTTGCAATGTTGTACCATTTAGCCAAATAAAGGATCTGCGAAAAATTTACTTCCTTAAACCAATGCAATCTTCTTCAATTAATAGGATGTGTAAAGGGCCCTGAAAAAAAATTTACATTCCAATTTAAAACAAATACAAATCTTTGCACCACACACCAACTTATGAATAATTCATGATTTCACAATTTTCTGGTAAGTAGGCCAGAAGTAGCAAAGTGGTTTAAGAACAAATCATCAGCCAGAACTGTAGGAGTCCAGTTTTGCTTATCATTTTGCCGCAACAGCTGGTGCTAACCTTAAGCACTATTCCTGAAAAATATTGGTTGTTCCTTTGTTAAGCATCTTGCAATCTATTTGTAATGAAAAGAAACAAGATAATGTGGATTGCTGGAAATATGAAATTAAAAAAACAATGCTAGAAACTCTCACCTTATTTTTTATTAGAGCTTCAGTATGAAACATTTAACTGTTTTGCTCTCCCAAGTTGCTGTCTGACCTATGAAGTAATTTCTGCATTTTCTGTTTTTATTCATAATGAAATATGCCTTCTAAAGCTGCAGGGCCTCATAAATAGAAATTTTCTCCCCAAGACATGGAAGTTTTATATTCAATATGTAATTGACTTGAAGTGTCACCTTTTCTATTGAGAATGATCTGTCCTTAACCTGAAATATCCTTTCAGCACGGTTCAAGTTCCTGGAGGAAAGTTAGTTAATCTTACTGAAAACAGTTAGGGATCTGTTCCTGTTAATCCCTCTATATGAATCTCGGTAAAAAAATGGAGATGAAAGTCAACTTTTAAACAAAAATGATACATTAGTGATATCTTACATTAAGGATGCATTCCCAAGTTTAGCATCAATGCAAATCATCTTTCGCTTTGTATTAATGCAAGGCTTAAGGAGTACAATGACTGATTTGATTCTAGAGAGGTGCATAGTGAGACTTTCTGCTCAAGGAATATCATTCTGCTTTGTTGTGATGATGTATTAGGTCCTTACTCTGAATTAAAGTTGCATTTAACTAATAACTGAAATGAAGGTTTCAAGATTCTATGATTGTATTAAAATGCACCTCTACACCACTAAAATGTGATCATTTGTAGCCTCGCAGCTTTCAAATAATTCCATGGCATGGTGATCATTGGTGTAATATTTTGATTTGTAGGCATATTAGCATATCAGTTAATGCCTGATATTTTTACAATTTGTCTCCATGCTTGAGAGGGCCCTTGAGAGGATAAAAACATACAATAAGTACATCCCTACATGCCAAATGGTAACATTGAAAGACTTGGGTCACTTTTGTGTCCCCACAACAGCAGACGTAAGGAAAGTGTTGACAAACAGCAAGTTTTGGAATTTCTGGTCAGCTCTCAGCTGAAGCATAATATTAATATTGAAGGATCAATAGAAGAGAAGAAAATTGAATTGAAAAATTGAGGAGGGAAGATTGAAGAAATGTTAGGAGGAACATATCACTATTGTGGGTAATGAGAGCATGTTTTTCAGTGTTGTTTGTCAATATGTTCTGTTTTTTGAAACTGTAATTCCCTTCTCATTTCTAATTTCTATTCACACTTGCCCATTAACTCTTAAATGTACTTAGCAAAGTCTGTTGGTGATATTACAAGATCATCTGGGAAGTTTTTAATTTACAACACATGGAGTCATTAAGTCATACAGCATGGGAACACACCTGTTGGTCCAACTCATCTGCACCGATCAGGCATCCCAATCTGACCTAGTCCCATTTGCTAGCATTTGGCCCATATCCCTCTAAATCCTTCCTATTCATACACCCATACAAATGCCTTTTCAATGTTGCAATTTAAGAAAAAAGTGTATATTTGAAAACACATATAATACGAGCCCAACTAGAATGCTGCACTGAATCCTAACATATGCTGCTGGGTTGAATAGTCACCAAACATTTGTGCTTTTTTTTGACAGTTTCCCTTACCATAACCCAATTTTCACCTCAACTATCTTGAAGATACTTATTCTCAGCCAGGTATAGCTACTTAAACCTGGTTGAAATCCTTTGGATGTAGGTCTAGGTATTGAATTGGCTGAGTGTTGCATTATGGAAGCCTGCACAATTAAATCTATTTGAGTCTTCGTCCAACATCCATGCTTGTGTATTTCCCAACATTTGATAGTGTTCAAAAGCTCAGAGATACTGGCTATTTATCTCATTGGCCGTGGGGCATTACCAGTAATTGTAACATTCATATTGTCAGTAGAACTGAGAGCTAATCACCCTAGACTGAAAACTCAATATGATCATTGAGATTCAGGTAATCAATTTATTTGTAAGACTTTGACTTTTATAACTTTGAATCTCCATTGCAAAGAAGATAGTGTTTTCTCTCTGATTTTGATAAAAGTCTCAAAATGGTGTTTTCTATAATTTCCAACCATAATATCTATTTCATGAATGACTTTAAGTTTATTGCTATTTAATGGTGGCCATTTTTATAATTAATCTGAACACTGTTTTCTATATTTCACCTTTCCAGTAAAACCAGCTTGAGCTGGTAATTAGACTATGTAAAAATGTTCTAATTAATTATATTTGACTATTTTCAAATGCAATATTAAAAAGATCACTTAGCAAAAATTGTCAAACCTATTTCTGGCTGTTGACCAAATAACTTGAATAATGTTTTTGTCAACAGATAAGGTGACCTTTCTCTTTGCTGTATGTTATTGTTACAGGATGACACTGAGCCTTATTTCATTGGAATATTTTGCTTTGAAGCTGGCATCAAAATTATTGCTCTTGGATTCGCTTTTCATAAAGGTTCTTACCTTCGAAATGGCTGGAATGTGATGGATTTTGTGGTGGTTCTCACAGGGTAAGTTGCTGAAAAATCACACAGCCAGTACAATTGTTATAATAACTGATTCCAAGTATTTACCAGGTGACAGTTTGAAATGTCAGCCATTCTGAAATTAGGAGGTCTGTTATTATGCTTGGGGATTTGTTGTGGACCATGCAACGGAACTCCATCATCTACATTTCTCAATTATCATCTCATTGGTTCTTTGGATATTTCATGGCACTGATTTATTTGTTTTTAATTTAATTTCTGTTACTTGATGAATAAACATAGATCTGTTTGTAGTTGTTTATTAATCTTTGCCTTAGTGCCTAAAACATCGCAGTATCATAACATGCAATACCAAGATTGGGACACTTTCGATTATGCACCAGTTATTAATGATCTACCATGAGGCCCCTTCATTTTAATGGATGATAATGGAGGGTCTGCTGTGTACTCATATGCGGGTGGCTAATGCAGCATATTTTTTTACAGTGGTGTAATAGCAAAATTGAGCTTGTGTGGAAATTGCTTTGATTTTCTGAACCTGCCCTCAAAATTACTTTAAAGGAATGAGAAAATATAGAGTACTGTACTGTTTGATCCAGGATCATGTTACACCAGATCTAAGATTGCATTCCTAGTTATTGGTCAGATTGTGGTTGTTCGCCTATACTTGCTTGATTGAAACTGATAATGTTACATAAAAATTGAACAATCAAAGATTTGTCTAACTTAACATGAATCACAAGTTAATTTATGATGATAGAAGAGAAGGTGAATTTGTGTCCATGTTGGTTTGCAATAAGGCTGTAGATTGCTTGATATAGTATAGTCTAACAATAAAATATTGACAAAACAGAGTTTTGATACATAGCAGAATGCAGTATGCACGCACCATTTGTATTGAGATGATCTGTTTAATGTTTTGGGCAAGACACGTCAGAATTGGAAAATTAAGTGGTAAATGAAATAATATTAAAAGGTCAGAAAAGAAATAAAGGCAAGCAAGATACCCCAAACAAAGAAAGTTATTTCAAGTCACATACATCCAGCAGCAAGTTATACGGATTTTCTAATTTAGTTTGTTTATAGTTTACGCTTTCTCAAATTAGGACCCATTATGCAATGTGCTTTAACTGCAATGAATAGATTTAAAACATTTTAGAGTGTGCTTGTTTATAAATAAATACAACGATAAGGCAAATACATTAAAATTTGTGCATTGAAGATAAATAGAGCAGGAGGTATATGATTTTGAATATCTTTATTGAACTGTCAATACCAAGCTATCACAGTTTCAAGCCTTAGTTACTTAACACCATGAAACTTTGCTTCAAGTAATCTGCAATTGTCTTTTAAAGTTATAATTTCAAATACTGAATAAGATGATGCATTTGGAACTGACCTACTATAATGGATGCTGGATATTTCAAATGTCATAGTTCTGGCTGTGATTTGGTGGGATGTACCAGTGAGTGACCAGTAAGCGTTCAGTTCATGAGCTGACCTGCATCCACACTTAAAAGAACTGTTCATTGTGGCATGACATTTAGTAGCAGTTTGAGTACATTGTTAAAATGCTGCTTTACATTAGATTTGTGGAGACAGTGGCATAGTGATAATGCTACTAGACAAGTAATTGGCACGGCAGCTGTGGAATTTAAATTCAATTAATAAAAATTCTGAAGTTGTGTGCTCGTATCAATGGCCTTTAAACTATCATGGATCATTTTAAAGATCATTCACTAACGTCCTTCACGGAAGAAAATTTGCTGCCTTTACTGGGTGCCAGTAACCTACAGGTGATTCCAGGTCCAGAGCAATGTGGGCTTCAAAATGATTGAGTAATTCATTCAGTTTAAGGACAGGAAAAAAATGCCAGCCACTCCAGTGCAACCCATATCCTGTATAAGAATAAGAGAAAGGTTAAAATTTAGCGAGATATATTAATAACTATTAGATGTCAAGGAGAGATTATTCTCACTGATGGCTGAAGTTTTACCTCTCAAACAAATTTCAGATATTGGCCGACACTTATGTTTATTGAAGAAGAATAATGCATAATGTGGACAATGAGTAACCAGCATTTTTTTTGTTCATGACAATATACATTGTATTGAAAAACAAACAGTTATTCAGTGCTGTCATTGTTCAAAAATTCAGTGAGATGGACTGCTGCTACCTTAACAATCTGTCCTTACAGTCTACACCTCACTTCTAATTCTTTTTCTTTTTAATGAATTACACTTAACATTTGAATTGCTTTAACAAGTCTCAATAAATGGTCGTTGTGATTCAATGAATTTAGAAGGTGCTCATTCTATGTGAGACAAAGTTCAATAAAACATATTATTTTTATTGTCTTAAACAATTGAGTATTCTGATCTTTGAAGTCAATGCAAAGAATCTGCTGAAGAATTTTCATAAAACTGTCTTTAAATTGTTTATATTGGCTGTTCATTTTGTATAAATTAAGCAACAATGTATTTTCCAGAAGGAGAGAGAAATGTAGTTTTGCTTTGATTTGTATTAAAACACATAAATGATATGTGATGCCCTGTTGTGAACACTGAACAAGTGCACTCTGCAAATCTGTTAACGACCAATAAAGAAACCCTCAGCAACTGACGCATGATACAGTTCTGACAGACACCTTGCTCGGATCAGCTGAATCTATTGAACTGTTTTTCCCTCCCACCCCAAATTCATTGTTGATGGAAGGCGTTAGCTCTGATTCGTTTTAGTGTACTCAGTGATCAAACATTTTTTTTAATGCAAGTGTTCAAAGCACTGCTGCTGGAAAATTTTTGAAAAAGTGTTTATCGTGGAAGCAGGTGTCCAATTAGATGTGTGAAGTGCATTTATCAAATTGGACACTAGCTGAACTGACAGAATCTTTCAGGAATGGCTTTGTATTCAGGCCATTGGTGACGGATATATACTCTATCTAGATCCGGAACGCAAATGTGCTAATTGGGAAAGTAAATTTAGTATTTTAGCCCTAGATAAAGATCGATATCTCACTGAATGATTGTAGAAAACCTAATAGACCAAGACTAAGGGCTTGGTTTGTTGCTGAAGAAAATTTCCTTCCACATTCAAGGGCTAATATTATATTTGAATTGTTCATGTTTAATACACTCCGACTAAAAGAGCAATTTTTAATGCTGTGATTTGTCAAGATTTTATAAATTATATGCTTTTGCTTATTAAATATTGACTGACAAAATCGGTCACTTCTTTTGTAGAATCTAAAACTGTAATCTGGAAACACAGTAACGGAAAAGTTCCTCTCCTCCTTCTATATCCCATTCAGAGACTGACAAGATAACTTCAAACAAAACCACTTTCTCACTCTTTCAGATTCTTTTCCAAATGTGCAGGACATTATTCTGTGTGACAGTACTGGGGATGCTGGAAATCTGAAATAAAATCAGTAGATGCTGGGGCAACTCAGCAGGTCAGGCAGCATCTGTGGAGGGAGAAACAGAATTAACATTTTGAGTCCAGTATGACTTTTCTTTGGAACTGAAGCTATTCTAACAGCAATCTGTAAGTTAAATATATTGGAATTTTTTTGTTTTGCCAGTTTATAACCAAGGATGAACACTTGCTGTCACTGGAAACCTATTTCTGTTTGCACTGGTTAATCTGAAATGATCTTACAATTTGCTACCTTATTTCTTAGAATCCCTACAGTGTGGAAGCAGGCCATTCAGCCCATTGAGTATACACTGACCCTCCAACAAGCATCCTATCCAGACCCAACCCCCTACCCTATAACCCCGCATTTCCAATGGACAATCCACCTAACCTACACATCCCTGGATGCTATAAGCATGGCCGCTATACCTAACCCGCACATTTTGGACTGTAGGAGGAAACCGGAGCAAATCCACTTAGACACAGGAAGACTGTGTAAACTCCACATGGACAGTCACCTGAGGGTGGAATTGAACCTGAGCCCTCGACACTGTAAGCCACTGTGCTACCCTCTCTTGATGCTTTCCTATTTGAGCCTTTGCAAACTTGGCAACAAACACCTGACTTCCTATTATTGTGGATTTTGATGTTGAAATCCCAATCTCAGTTACATCTGAAAAGATGTTTCTTCATGTAGACAGCCTGCATCATATTACTGCTTCAGTTTGCTCTCAATAGTATGAGTGATGTTAGTGAAGAGGTTGGTCTGATGGAAGCTATGACCTACATGGCTTTAGACTGTATGAATGTAGCTGTGTATTTTTTTTTAATATCTAATGATTTAAAAAAAAATTATGCCTATTTTTGTGAGAAGTATGGCTTCCTGGTTCACACAGAAATAAAAGCTGACATTGCCATTGTCCTTCTGGACCATTAGAGAAAGAAAACTGGGGGTAGTTTAATACCATGCTGCAGGAGAGGGGAGATGTTGAGAAAGCTAGTCCTTCATGGTAACCTCAACCAATGTGAGAATTGAACCCACCCTGTTGGTATTACTCTTATTGTAGACCAGACATCCAACCAACTGAGTTAACCAACTTTTTGAAATACTGAAATACTGCTGTGCTACCTGTGGAACTATGCTTGAAGTGGAAAAGACGGAAACTTTTATTGGGAGGTATTGGGAGAATTTGCTTTGCCCTCAATGGAGGCAATTGATTTAAATACAAAACCTAAAAAAAAATACAGAGAACACTGAATTTTCCATAACTTTTATATTGTTATTAACATTTTGTTTCTTTGATTCCTCACCCAAAATTCCAACAACAGAATAGGCCTGCATTCTACCTGATTCTCGATAATCATAACTCATTTCAGGAATCTGTCCATTTCCTGCCTTTCAGATCTGTATTTTCAATATGTTGTTAGGAAGCTAGGCAGTCTGGTGGTGCAGTGCATTAGACCATCATTAATTGATAGGATATGGGTTCTCATACATAATTTACTGTTACTGAATCATATATTTTGATTGGACCAGCAGAAGAGGTGTGATGTGAGGAAGGAAGAAATTTCAGCAAGAAACCCCCAAGAATTATTCTCCCTTCTTTAATAGTCATTGTGTACTGTAGAAGCCTTTAAATAATTTCTATTATTTCTTTGAGACTCTCGCTACACAATATTGGGAAGTAAAAACAATTAATAGAAAATTGGGAACAATACGCTTCATTTAAAAGCTAGTAGCTGTATTTCATGACTAAAATAACTACTGATAGAATGTTTTCTTTTTTGTAATTCATTTGTATATCTTCCCTTCAAATACAGTTTGAGCTACTTGTCTGTTTAATTGACATTCATCTGAAAATGATTGTACTCTACATCATTAATAATAGTAGCTCAAAAAATCACAAGTGCTATCTGTTTCAGAATTGCAGCTTTCCTGGTGGACAAGGATAGAGGTATTGGGCCACTTGTGCTTGTGAAATAAGATGAGAACTATTGCATTATGTTCATGAGCGGTATGAACACCCACATATTGATGCCAACATAGTTTCAACCAAAAACCAATTTTCTTTGAAAGTCAATTGTAAATGTAGAATATTGTATCCGGGAGTATTCATAGTAAATAATGAAAACCAATATTGTGAAGGAAACTGATAATGTTCAGTTAACTATCTATGAACTATGTGTGGATATGTTATTGATTGTAGTAAAATTTAATAAGCTCACAGTCATTCATAGCACGGTATAACGATTGGAAATCCATTATTTACAAAGCTTTTTTGACTGTAAACCTCTCATAGTATAACCATAGGTGTATAACTAGAAACCTAGGAGCCAAATCCAGAACCATTACAATTTGATGTCACAACTCGGGGCTTTGTGAATAGAGCTACGTTATATTTATTCCAATCTGCATTAACCCTACCTGTTTTGCATTGGATTTCAGAAAATCATCAGGAGGTGATTGATTCTCCTTTGAAGTAATTTGGAAGAAATTATTTCACACTGTTTGTACTGAGCAGTTTAATGTGAAACAACAATAAATTAGCAACTGGGAACAAGTCTGAGTTTACAGCTGTGGTGCAAATGAAGCTTTTTAAGAGGCATGCTGTACACTTGCTTATTCATTAATAATGGATTAAAATGTAAAACTGTTGGATCTGTCATATAGGGCTGAATGTTACTTTTTATTTTTGGCTCAGTCTGGGTTATTTTGAGGGTTTGTTGCCATGAGGCCTGGTGAGTTTTCTCACCTGTTTCTTACAAGCTTGCCTCATTAAATACCATTCACATTTCTATAGCTTCTCCCACGTCTGATTTCTGTCCCAACTCACCACACACTGTTCGTGGAACAATTTGCTACTCAGCAGATATCTGCCAAAATACTAGCATCCCTTGTGCCTGTGCCATCTTTAAAAGTCTGTTGTACTTTCAGACAAGCACTGTCAGTCTGGAGCAGCCCTACATGGTTCCTGATGTGTGCCCAGGACATGGCCAACAGGGGAAATTGGTATCCTGCTTTGTGTGTAGGATCCTTGATGTCTGGCTGACATGGGAGTTCCTGCTACCCCAGGAGCAGCAGTGGAGACCATGACAGCAAATAAAGATCCTGGAGATACAGTCTGGTTCATTCTTACTAACACCCTTTAAAATTGTAGCCAGATCATTCCTGTACTCCAAGCCCCTTGCAAGAAAGGCCAATGTTCTATTTACCATATTAGTTGCTTGCTGCACCTGTACTTGTATGAGTATCCCAGTCTCTCTGAAGATTAAAGTTTAAATGTCCAACTCCTTTTAAAACAAAATCTGCTTTTCTGTTTTTCATTCCGAAGTGAATAACCTCACACTTTCTTCTTTTATACTGTCTCCCACCTCATTGTCTACTTACTTAACCTAACTGCTTTGCAGTCATCTTGTTGTCTGTACAGCTTACATTCTGATTTAGCTTTGTTTCATCAAAAACCTTATCTACATTGCTCTTTGATCAAGTCAACAACATAGATCACAAATAGCTGAGGTTCCAGCTCGGATCCTTGCAATTGTCCAATTGTCACAGCTTTCCAATTTAAAATTGTTCTGTTCATTCCTACTCATTGCTCTCTATGTCTGTTCATCAACTGTCCATCCATGCGAATATATTCAAATATAATCCATCTACTGGCTCCTTTTCATCTAGCCTATTAGTTACACCCTCTGAACAATACCTAAAATTTGTAAAGATATTTTCATCTTGGAAAAAACTGCTGGTTGTCTGATCATGGTTTTACAGCTGCATTGTTAAGATTTATGATAAGGCTTCCTAAATAAAGGGATTGAGTACAAAGGCAGGGACATTATATCGGACCTTTATAAAACTCTGGTGGGGCTGCAACTAGAGTTGTGTGTCCAGTTCCAGTCACCACACTTTACAAAGGATTTGAGGGTCCTTGAAATGGTGAAGAACAGATTTACCACAATGGTTAGAGAAGTAGAGTTGCTCTCTTTGGAGAAAGGTGATTGAGGAGAGATTTGATAGAGGTGTATAAGATGATGACCAGCTAATGAAACATAGATGAAAAGAAAAACATGTTCCTCTTCGCTGATATTACAAGGGGTCACAGACTTAAACTGTTGGGCAAAAGATTTGGGGGAACATGTGGAAGAACGTTTTATGCAGTGAGTGGTAATGAACTGAAAATTGCTGTCTATGTGAATGGCAGAAGCAATGAATGATTTCAAAAGGAAATTGGATGGATACTTGAGGCAAATAAATTTGCTGGGTTATGGGGATGAAGTGATGGAATGGGAATAATTGAAGTGATTGCTCTGCAGAGGGCAGGTGTTGAATATTAATTGGATATAATGGGAAATGTGGTTATCTTCTTCTTCACTTCCCTATCTCTGACCATATTGCCCACTTCTTGTTTTCCTAGCCTCGGGAAGATGAAGCATCCTATAATATCACACCTCTGCTTTTGTGTTAAGGTTGTGAAGCAGGGAAATCGCACCAGGAGCCACATTGATTCATATGGCATAGTGCAACCTATTTACACAATCACCTCTAAGAAGAGACACTGCGTGGACAGTGGAGACTGAAATAATTGTGGGTGCAAGATAGTCAAAGTTTTGATCTGTCACAAATATAGGATTGTCTGATCATGTTTGAAGAGAAGTACAACGTGTATTTTTAAGGCATGTTTTCCGTTGTTTGCTTCTGTGAAAAAATTAACTGGCTTTGTTCCAAGCTGAGCTGAATGTATGGATGCCAAGGTCACATGACATTACAGGTGCCCCAGTATAATAGATGTTTGCTGCCCAGAGCTACAGAATTACAGCAAAATAATATGGATAGTCTGACATAGATCCACATGGCATGAATGGGAGAAAATGCAGACAGAAAAAAGAATTGTGTTCTTGGTTGGATTGGAGAGTTGGAAGTCATCTTGTTGTTATTCAGCTCCTCAAATCCTGCCTGATATAATTCATTGATAAATAGAAATACACTCAATGATTTATTTCCATATACTACATTTACTACATGCAGTTGTCATTGGCAATGACAGCATCTATTGCAGATCACTAATTGCACTTGGGGAGGTGGTAGTATTAAGCCTCCTTGAACCACTCCTGTCCATATAGTGAAGGTAACACCACAGTGCTATAGGGTAAGGAATGTGGGAATTTGGTTCAGTGACAGTGATGGAATGGCGATATATTTCCAAGCCAGCTGGGTGGGGTGACTTGGAAAGAATCTTGCATGCGGTGGTGTTTCCATTGCATCAGCTGTACTCCTGCCAATTGACAAAGGGTGGGAGATTATACATTTCTATCACAGAAATCTTGCTGAATTGCTGCACTGGGTATTGGTAGATGACAAAAACTGCAGGCATGTTGGATCAGTGTTGGATGGAGTGATGATCAAGGGCATTGCTTTGGCCAGAATGGTGTCAAACATCTTGAGTGTTGTTACACCTATCCAGGCAAGTTTAGAATATACCATCACACTTCTTAAAATCTTTTTGAATCAGGATGTGAGTCATTTACCTTAGAATACACAGCCTCTAACTTGCTAGGGTCATTAATGTGGCTAGTGCAGTTAAATATTTGGTCAATGGTGATCTCCGAGAGGTTGATGGCAGGTGATTCAATGATGGTAATGCTATTGAGTTACTTTCATGGGAAGATACTTAGATTTTATTTTTGGAAATAGTCGTTATCTGGCACCAATGTGGTGTGAATACTCAATGCCACCTTATCAACACAAGCCTGAATGTTGTCTGGGTTTGGCGGATGTGGATATGGACTGCTTCAATATCTTTAGGCTTGCAAATTGATTTAAACACTGTGCAATCATAGGCAAGTGTCCTCACTACAGACCTTCTGTTAGAAGGACGGTCATGAGTGAACTAGCTACACATGTGTTGAAAGACTCCACTTGTACTGTACATATTTTTGGATGTCATATTGTAAAAGAGATGGAAAGGCACTGGACAAGATGCAAAAAAGATTTGTAAGGATGATACCAGAAATGTAAACATATACCTATCAGGAAAGCACAAACAGCCTGCATTTTTTTTCTCTTGAAAAGGCCGTAAATTTACCTAAAAGAGGTTATTAAAATAATGAAGCATTTTGATAAAATAGAGACAGGTGAGCGTAAACATTTAGAATAGAATCCCTACAGTGTGGAAACAGGCCATTTGGCCCAACAAGTGCACACTGGCCCTCTGAAGAGCATCCCACCGAGACCCATCCCTGTAACCTATCCCTGTATTTTCCATGGCTAAAACACCTAACCTACACGTTGCTGAACACTATGGATAATTTAGCATGTCCAATCTACCTAACTTGCACATCTTTGGACTGTAGTAAGAATCTGGAGCACCTGGCAGAAACCCATGCAGACACAGGGAGAGTGTGCAAACTCCACACAGACAGTTGCCCAAGGATAGGATCAAACCCAGGTCCCTAGCGCTGTAAGGCAGCAGTGCCACCCCATTTCTGTGGCAATTTTCCGAGTTTGCCATGCCTTATTATTTATAAAAGAGAACTTGGTGTCAAAAGCTGAGCCAACATTACAATATATTTCATTGGAAAACATGTTATTATAATGTGTCGCTCTCAAATTATCTTGGCCCTCAAATTAATCAAATACTCCAGTTTTATGTCACCAGTCAGTCCCAAACAGCTAGAATGTGTTTCAGGAGTGAGAGACCAAAGCTTCTCGTACTTGACTTTCACTTAATCAATTTTCAGGCTTAGCTGCATTCAAGATTAATTGAAAATTTAAATTATATTTGGAGTTGTGTTACAGTATCATAAAATAAAGGAGGACAAATTGAATATTTAATTGTTAACAACGTAAACATTTGTAAAGAAAATAGAAAAAAAAGCAGTGAACTTCGTATGAAATAAGTTTACATCAAGAGAAAATGAAAATACTGTTGAATTGCAACATTTTCAATGAGCTTATCGCCAAACTGTGCTGACCATTTCTATAATTTTTCAGCAGTTCCAAAAAGTTGCATTTAAAAAAGAAGCAAAGAAGTCAATTTAAAAAATGTTGAGTTACTGCAAGGAAAAAAATCACAAAGAAGAAAATATTGCCTTTGTGAATTGGTAGCCATTTTGCCTTGAATCAGGAAATTGTGGATTTTAACTTTTATGTCATTACCGCGCAAACACACTGACAATCCAGTACAAGTACTTTGCCAGAGGTATTGCCTGTCTTTCACACAAGGTGTTATACCAAGGCCCAGTATATTCTAGCAGTTCTGGCGGATATTGAAGAATTCATGGAATATGTACCACCATCGAGCAAAAATACACATGGATAATCTGCTTAATCATTTCAGTGATGTTTGTAAGAACTTGATTTGCTTGAAATAGCTGTTATGTCAGGGTTAGCTTTAAATTTTATCACCAGACATTAGTGAATTGGTTGCTTTACTTACATCCTCTGCCCAATTTGTATCCCCTTCTGATCTTCTTGCCCATTAATAAGCTAGAAAGGTTGCCATTGTGCTTGATCGTTTTGCTTCATTTTGAACAGCATTTCATACTGTGTCATTTTGAAATGATGGGTTAAATTGCTATATTAATGTATTTTTAAATTTCGCATTAACAAATTCATGGTTTGAAAAATGCCTCAGTGAGAAACAACATGTATGATGTCACAATGTGCTTGTCTTCAAACATATGAGAGGAGTAAAACTTGCCTCATGTTGACAGACCGTGGCCATTGTACATAGATTATAGACACAGAATGAACAATAAAAATAGGAGGAATGTTTGTGTTAAGAATCTGGGAAAATATTCCTATGTATTCTAATAAATTAAAAAAAAGGGGAGGTTGCATTAAACACAGGAACAAAAACAAAGTTGCTGGAAAAGCTCAGCAGGTCTGGCAGCATCTGTGAAGGATAAAACAGAGTTAACATTTCGGGTCCAGTGACCCTTCCTCAGAAATCCTTCCTCAGTTACATTAAACTTGTATGGAACCTTGGTTCAGTGACATGTGGTTAATGACGCATAATTCTGGTCTTCATGTTACTGAAAGGGGAATTAGAAATATTGGAAAAAAATTCAAAAAATTTTGATGAGAATGTTACCGGAACTGAATTATAATTAACAGGAAAGATTGGTTGTGACTCCTCTGTCTAGAAGAGAAAGCTGAGGAGTGACCTAATACATGTCTTTATTATTATGAAAGGGTTTTGATAAGGCTGGCATGTGGAAGCTATTTTAATTTGCTTGTGGATTTCCAGAAGTGGAAGTCATAAATATGGGATAGTCATAAATAAATCACTGAGGAATTCACAAAAAACTTTTTTATCTTGAGAACTGTTAAAATGTGAAACTTGCTATTACTTGAAGTAGGTGTGGAAAATAGCATAGATGTATTTAAGGGGATGTTAGATCAATACCACCTGCAAGATCCCCTCCAAGCCACTCACCATCCTGACTTGGAAATACTTCGTTCTTTCTTCAGTGTCATTGGGTCAAAATCCTGGAACTCCCTCCCTAATGGCATTCTGGGTCTATCTACAGCATATGGGCCGGAGTGGTTTAAGATTCTCAAGAGTAACTAGGGGTGGGAAATAATTACTGGCCCAGCCAGCAATGCCCACATCCCATGAGTGAATTGCAAAATATATTTATATTAAATAGCATGAAGAGTTTTATTGATTCGACTGGAAGTAGAGTGAGAGGAGGATTGTGTGGACAATAAACATCAGCCTGGACCAGCTGGGGAAAATGGTGCCTTTCTGTGCTGTAATTTTATGAAATTGGACACTGAAATTCTGATCAGTGAGGAGGTAAAATATACAGAACAATTTTAGCAATTTGAGTACAGTACCGCCAACGAGAATGTAGCTAATTCTCTGCAAATAATAGTTGATGGAAACTAGAGATTATATAGAAGTTATAAAATTACAATAATATGCAGAATCACTGGTTAGGGGGCAGAAGGAGGCCATCTGGCCCTTCATACCCACACTGGCATTACCTAGTGCTAATCTCCTGCTTTCTCCCCATATCCCTACACTTTGCTTTTATTCAAATAATATTGCAATGTCCTCTTGAATGCCTCATTTGAAACTGCCTCTAACACATTTCCAGGCAGTGAATTCTACGTCTTAACTACTGGGTGTTGGTTATTTCAGATGGTTGCACAGTTAGCTAATAGTATAAGCCAACATCATATATTCAATTCCTATACCAGATGAGGTTACCATGAGAATCCTACCTTCTCAACCTTACCCCTTGCCTGACGTGTGATAGCCATCACCAGGCAACTTTCTTTTTGTTCACTGAGTCAAAATAAGATCTCACATTGCCCCTTTTTTTTGCACATCACAATGCATCTTGTACTACTGGTAACCTGAGACTGAACAACCAGCTGATCTGTAAGAACATTAATTTTTCATTTAGCCTGTTTTTACATAGGCTAAAATAATGACTGACTAGTGGTTTATGGAGATTCTGGCCTGTCTCCTGTTTGCTTTGAACAGTAGTAAGCAGCTATTTTTATTTTTGAAACAGTTAACCATCTAACTTGGGCATAGGGGGAGTGACATTGGTGGGGAAGAGTACACAATATGAATTAGAAGCTTTAGGTTAACTTTTGTTATAACAATATCTTTGTCTATGATAAATAGCTTTACTCTGCCTGTTTATTTCTGACTCATTCCTATTTATTATATACACTGGTCTTTATTCTTCCATTTACAATGTTTGTCTTTTTTGATCTGTCGCTTTAAAATTTTGCACTGCTGTTATTGTTTGCATACCCTCTTGTTGTGTTGGCAGATTGGATCAATTCAAACTTTGCGAGCTGTTTATACCCTGGATTGTAAAGTTTGTCAGAAGTGTGCAAAGATGCAGTTGTACTTCCTTTAGAGGCAATCAGAATGACAAAATTGTTTTTTCATTCTGGCCACTGGAGATAATGTGACCTTGATTCACCATATAAACACAAGTTGAGTTGAAGGCTGAGATCTATACTGTTATTGTCCAAGTGACTGTCAGGTACGCATATCAATCTGAGAGATGCAACATGTTATGCTGTGCATTATAAAGAGAGAACTGTAGTTCTACACACCCTGGTCCTCGTACTCAAGCAACTGAAGAAAGAGCTACCCTTCATTGCAACCTACAGTCATATTCACCAGTCCTTATATTGGACACTGGAGACTGAGCTAGAACCTACAACTCCACTAAATTAGCTGACCTCAAGCAGAGTGGAGATAATGAATTATTTAACACTGAAACCACTGAGTGAGAGAGGTGGAAATTGTCTCAGGGCTCCCCTTCTGATGGCTAGTGTGTAAAACTTGCTAGTAGTGCGTGTGTATATCTGGCATAGCCAGAATAATGCATGTTACGACTATTCCTATGAACGGTGGAGACTAACTGGTCAAGCTCTTGCATGAGAATACTTTGGTGAGGTACAGCAGGACAACCAGCAAATAGTCACTGGATTTCGGACAGGAAGTTAGAAAAATTGGCAGAGAAATGAACATTAGAATTGCTCTCACAGTTTGGAGAAGTGAGCAATGCTAGAACAATTTCTGTCCAGGCTCTGAGGCCGTGCTTGAATTGGGATTAGTCTCTTTTGTTTTTGGTTCTTCCATTCAGGGCTGCTGGTAATATTTTGCTGCAAATATAAAGAAGACAATTTTGACTGATCCCACATGTTTAGATCTGGATTCTGCAGAGGTTGGTTTCCTGGTTAAGTGATGTATTGGGAATCCTGCACTTGCTTTGACAGAGTGAATGGCACCATTGATTCTGCCAATTGCTCAGTCGAAGCAAAATGCTCAGGCAATCATTGGTATGAAACTGAAAAGAAATTCTGAAATGACAGCCTGGACAAGAGATGTCAGGAATTTTCAGTCTGAACATTACTCTGGGCCAAAATCATACGCCTGGTTCGAAGCAGGAAGCTGCATTCATCATATTGAGTTTGAATGTTAGTCAAAACTAAAATTTGACCTTAAACTTTCCACTGGGTCTCTAATGATTTTGTTTGAGTGATGGCACCACCCTTCCTACACTCATTCTTGTATAATTTAAAAATATTTGTTAATTTAATAACATTGTTAATCTACTTAAGAGTGATGAAAGACTAACATCTAGATAGAAGTGCCTGTACTAAAGTTGAAATTAAACACTGCCCCAGAATATGGATTAGTAACTGGATGAAAGGCCACAGTAGACATTTCAGCCTTGAAAGAAGCACTTCTCTGGTTGTCAGATACTCAGGACTCTACAATTGATTGCAATGCACTTGGCTAGGGCTGGTAAAAATGAATTCTGATAGATGTTAAGCACATTGAATCCTCAGACTCAGCTGTGAGGTAAACCTGCTTGCTAAATTTCGCGTCCACCTGCACGCAAAAGGAATGAACATTTGGCCAAGGCACTGATGGTTGCTGGTACTCACTGAACTGGACCCTAACAAAAGTTAGCAACTTCAGGAGAGAGGGGAGAAAGGTCTGATTGGAAAACAGGAAATAGCAAAATAAAGACTTATTTTCCTTTCAGATGTTGGTAATAATTTTGCTTCACATTGTAATATTGTCTTCTTTCTGGCAAATGTCGAGCCTTGAGACCTATTTAATAACTTAAATAATGCTTTCATTTTCAGTTAGCTGTGTGGAAAGTAAACATTTGAATGTAGGATTCTAAAACAAACAGGCAGGATTTCAGGTGAGATAACAAGGTGTGGGGCTGGATGAACACAGCTGGCCAAGCAGCATCATAGGAGCAGGAAAGCTTGACGTTTCGAGCCTAGATCCTTCATCAGAAATGGGGGAGGGGAAGAGGGTTCTGAAATAAATAGGGAGAGAGGGGGAGGCGGATAGAAGATGGATAGAGGAGAGGATAGGTGGAGAGGAGGCAGACAAGTCGAAGAGGCGGGGATGGAGCCAGTAAAGGTGAGTGTAGGTGGGGGGGGGGGGTAGGGAGGAGATAGGTCAGTCCAGGGAGGACAGACAGGTCAAGGGGGCGGGATGATGTTAGTAGATAGGAGATGGGGGTGTGGCTTGAGGTCGGAGGAGGGGATAGGTGAGAGGAAGAGCAGGTTAGGGAGGCGGAGATGAGCTGGGCTGGTTTTGGGATGCGGTTGGGGGAGGGGAGATTTTGAACCTTGTTGCCCGAGTTTGTATTTGTTGACCCTGATATCTAACCCTGGGGATGCTCCCAGCTGTATTGTTGTGTTGTATTCTGGAAAGTATCTGTACTTGCTGCAGGTAGGTTATTGTTAATGTATTTAAGTTAACAGATAAGGGTAACTGAACTCAATGGACCTGACTGTTTCAGGAAGGTTTTGGCATTCTCAATTTTGAATAGCTAAAGGGAAGGAATTGAAAATTGAAGGAAGGATATTGCGTTTATAAAAACAATTTCAACAAAGGTTTTCTAACATTACAAGACATTTGTCCGTGAAAACCTATTTTGAGTTCTAAGTATCCTGGGGTCAGTGAGGTGATGATACATAAAGTCTCATTTGTCTCATTGTCCAGCATTGGGAGATCTGAGACAGTCACAGAATCATAGAATTTTACAGTACAGAAGGAGGCCATTTGATCCATTTTGCCAGTACTGGCTCCTGAAAGAGATGCCCAGCTAATCTCACTCTCCAGCTTTATCTCTGTAGCCCTCAAACTTAATCTCTTTCAAATATGTTTCCTGCTCTCTTTTGAACCCTCCTATGCAATCTGTCTCTACCACTCTTCCAGGCAGGGCATTCCAAATCCTAACAATTCTCTGAGTGAAGAGATTTCTCCTCATCTCCCTCGTAGCTCTTTTGCTGACAATCTGGAAGTTCAAGCCAGGTGGAGGAATGGAGATGCTGGTCCTGTTAGCAAGAGTAACGTTCCTATTTTACCTTTATTCTTATATTGCTGTACATCCTTCCTTTTTAGTATTTGTTATGAATAAGAAAATGCTTTTGAGCTTTTTCTTTAGAATTTCAAGTACTTTTGCATCATCTTCTTACACTCACCTTTTAAAAAAACGAGATATCCAAGGACACCATCCGGTGAAATTATTAGGAGAGACAGATATGAAAAAAGCTAGTGGTTGATGACACCATCTTTGTATTCGTTGTATGACTATAAAATTGCTTGCTTAGCTGTCAAAGCTCTTTTGAAAAATGACCAGAATTCCTCTAGCAGGAATGCAAACAGTTTAGAATGTTACACTGCATTTTTGCAACTTGTAATGCCTCTTTCACAACTCATCGAATTTTCCAAAGACCCTCTCTGGTGATATAATGCTCTGTTGCTTTCTCTTCAACTGTGATGCATTATTTACGAAACTGTACTTGCGCAAAGCCTTGATATTGTTATAAACATAAAATACTGAGCAAGATTTGTCAGAAAATTCTGCTTTGTGGCTGTATTTGCTTTAAAGGGATGTAGAGGCTTCACTGAGTTTAATAAACTATTGAGGTACAATTGATCTGCGTCTGTTTGTTATGCATAATTATGAATTACTGAACACGGGTATTTCACTATTTGTAATGTACATTCTTAAAATGACATTTCAGTTCAATATTCGGTACAGGCAAAATGGATCGAATGGCCTCTTTCTGTACTGTAAAATTCTGCGATTCTATGAATATCTCAGATCTCTCAATGCTGGACAATGAGGCAACTTAGGGCTCTACATGCTTCAAATTAATATCATGGAATTGTTATATGTTTTGGCAAAGAAAATATATTTCTACAGAAAAAGATTGACCATTTTCTACAATGTAATGCAAAAAGCTGTACTGGGAAAGGTTGCACAAAAATTCATTTAATCTTTTACTTCAAGAAGAGAATAAGCATCACTACAGAGAAACGACTGGGTAATGTTTCTGGTTGTAATCTTTTGTCAGAACTAATGGCATTTTCAGAGTGTGCTTTGTGTTCACAGCATCATCTATTTTTATTTCAAATTTCTCGCTTTATTATTTTATGATCTCAGCTGATTGCTCTAAAGTTGCTGTTTAATTTGCCTTCTCTTCCGGGGGTTAGTTGCCTGATGTGCAGAGGGAGTTTGCTGGATGTCTAACTGCTTGTATTAAGGCAGAGACGTATGAAGCACAGAATAAAATCAAATGATTCCAAAAGGGCTAATGTCAATTTGACCTACTGCAACAATTAACCCTATCTTTCATAAAGCAAAGAAATCCATTTTGTGTACTTAAGGTGATGATATGTTGTTTACAATTTTGTTCAAATAGCCTCGACTACACACTATGCAGACCTATCAATGAATCAGCAAACCAAATTTATAGCTCTTTTTCCTGAATGCTTAAGTTTTAAAAATTACTTAGGTAGCCCTACTTTCAGAGAAGTTTCACTCATATACTGCTTTGTAGGTCCTGAAGAAATGTCAAGCACTTCACAGGCAATTTATTGCTTTTGAAGTATATGTACTGTTTTACCGTAGACACATGCAAGAGGTGACCTGCATACCAGAAGACTCCACAAGTGGGAAATAGCAGTAATGCACGGATGGTCACTGAAGAAAGCTGACAAATCAATTTGATAGATTAATAGCTCTGCAAAATGTTGGACTGGAATGTCTCCTGTGTATTTAAGATAAACATTTTAAGAAAGTACATCAGACACAATCATGAACATCCTGTGTAGTGGCCTCATCAGATCACATCTTCACTATTTCACTTAGCGATGGTAACTGCAATGCAAGGTAAATTTAGCTCTTTGAAGACAATGCAGTGAAGTCAACGTTGTAAGCAAAGACTGGGGTACTCCAGAGCCCGGAAAGCTGCATGGATGCTAATCATGTACACACATGACATGCTCAATGTTAATCTGGAATATAACCTAATTATTGGATTGGTGGATCAGTTTTAAATAGTAAAAAAAAGTGGCATAACAAGGTGTAGAGCTGGATGAACACAGCAGGCCAAGCAGCATCAGAGGAGCAGGAAGGCTGATGTTTCTTCAGAAATGGGGGAGGGGAAGGGGGCTCTGAAATAAATAGGGAGAGAGGGGGAGGCAGATAAAAGATGGATAGAGGAGAAGATAGGTGGAGAGGGGATAGACAGATCAAAGAGGCGGGGATGGAGCCAGTAAAGGTGAGTGTAGGTGGGGAGGTAGGGAGGAGATAGGTCAATCCAGGGAGGACGGACAGGTCAAGGGGGCGGGATGACCTGTCCGTCCTCTCTACCTAGTCTGCACATTCCTGGACGTGATGGGCAATTTAGCACGGCTAATCCATCTAATCTGCACAATTTTGGACTGTGGGAGGAAATTGGAGCACCTGGAGGAAACCGACACAGACATGGGGAGAACGTGCAGACTCCACACAGATAGTTGCCCGAAGCTGGAATCAAACTCGGGTCCCTGGTGCTTGTGAGGCAAGGTGGTTGTGCTGACCACTGAGCCTCCTTTCAATTGTTACCTTTCTGCCTAACATAATTCAGTATATGAGAATCCGGAGCAAAATATAACCATTTGAGTAACTACTTCCATTGGACAAAGAAAAATGTCACCTTAAATCTTTCTGAAGAAAGTCAGTTTACATCATAAAATTAATCAAGGATCGCTGTTGCATTTACAATTTTGAATTTATAAAACAAATTTTATCTTGTAACAAGTTTACGTGTTTTGTCACCAAATTTTAATTTGTATTTTTGAATATGGACTGTTTCAGTGTTGAAAGCTGATTATCTGGTTTACTTGCAGTTCTTATTCAGTAAATCCATACCACTTTTTTTTCAAAAACCCACGTACACTTCCCCAGGGAAAACAAACACAGATCTATCACATTCTGCATGTGGCCAATCAAAGCATTGGTTGCCTGCCTTCTCTCAGGGACTTGCGATAGGGTTAGGGTTAGGGTTAGGGTTAGGTTCGCAGTGAATATACCCTGATTGTAAAAGCTGAAGTATCATTTTTAACATACTCTGTGCTACTGTGGATCAGGTACCGTGGACTGCTTTCTGCTCTCCTTGCAAACACAGGGCTGTTAATTAAATATACACAAATCCAAAGAAATGACTGCATTATTGCCAATTAAAAGTTTTAGGGAGCTGTTGATATTAGTGTTATTTTTGTTTTCATTGGAAAATATATCACTATTATAATGTCATATTTTAATATTACATCAATATAGCAATTAACAGCTCCTTGTATTTTAAAATGCAGGACTTATATTTGCTGGATTTCAAACTTTTTATATGAAAGCCTTTTTAACTTTTTCAACATTCCCAACAACTTTCTTTGCCTATTTCACTTGACCCTAAATTATTAGATTATACAATCCATATACACCATCCTGAATTGTGCTTTGATGATATGTGGCTCTTATTTGTACATTTTGTCATGATCCAATTCAGTAACACTTTCCTGTGTATCTGTAGGAAAAAAAAGTGTTGCACAATTTTAAATAATCCAATGCATGGAATTTTGCTAGTATACTGCTTTGTGTTTCATACTGAAAGTAGTCAGATCCTGTGGTGTATTGATGCATTTGTCCAAAGCATCAATCTGTGCACGCTGCAGCACAATACTCTGTAATTTTGAGATTAATTGTGAAAGGAGTACATGAAATAATCATGACTTGAAAATTATGGTGTCTCATTTTGCTTAAGTTATCTGTATAAAGTGATATAAAAGCTGTCCATTATCATTGTGGGAATCAGCAGTGCTAGAGGCTGCTGTCAGATGGGAACCTTTGGTCATACTTATTTCCACATATTTGACCTACAGCTGCGGGAAACTAAAAGATAAGCCTAGCAATGAGAGTGAACTGTTGGCTGGCTTTTATTCTTCTTGTTTGTGTTATGTTGTGCAGTGTCTTCTAAATATATATATTTAAAATGGCACAGCAAGGTTTTCCCAGGTCTAGTATTGGATCATACCAATTATCCAATAGTTATTTAAAGCAATAAGCAGCTCAAAATCTTTTAAAAGGTGATAGAAACATTAAACACAGGCTTCTTTAAACATAAAATGTTTGTGCAAAATGGCTCTGAGGATTAAAAGAAAACGACAGACTGTTGTACCCTCCTATTTTATTTCCCTTTCGGGAAAATGGTGTGCAGGCTGGAAGGATTTGTGGGCTGATTAGCATCCTGGTTTGAACCATTGAAAACATTTCTTCCAGCGCTAACAAGTCCTGGTGTGAGATTTGAATCTTTGGCTTTAACAGTTAGAGGTAGGAATGCGACCAACTGAGTTAGTAGGGTTTACTCAGGAGGTAACAAGCTGGCAGCAGTGCTGTTGTCAGCTAAATTATACAGCAGCCATGGGATTTTTGCTCTGAACAATATTTGTCTGTAGGATGAAGCAAGTTTCCCACAACAGTTGAAAGTTTGTTGACACCAGGATCTATAGCAAGAGTGAAATCGCAAAGAGTCAAATTTGGCTAACTTGCAATTCCAGTTGTGTTGAAGTAATCAGCCTACTCTGCCGGTAGAATAACAAATCCAATAGAATGAAGTCGGTAATAAACTGAAAATATGAATGAGTAACTCTGGATTACTCTATATTAGTTGAATTCATTTAACATTTTCATTTGGTTCTGTCACAGAATTGGAGTGTAGTTAGGCCCCAGAAGAGTACAAAGTCAAGGAGCTGTGGGGGAGGTATCAGTTAACATTGTACATTTTTTGACAGGGAGATCTCAAAGTCTGTATGACTAAACCTGTGAGAAAGTGAAAACTGTTGTCGATTAGAGAAAAGGTTTAAATTGATTCATAAGTGGAAAAAGGCACAAAGCAAAAAGTAGACGTTGCTAAACAGTGGTACATTCCAACATCAACCTTGTCAGCTATTCTGAAGCACAAAGCAGACATTTTGGAACAGCTTGATAACAGCAAACCAGCTTTCCAGCCAACTGAGCTAACTGAAACACCCCCCCACCCCATAACAAGTGTACAGTAACTATGTTATTGCATCAACAATACAAAACCAAAACATTGCAAATCTGAAATAAAAGCAGAAAATACTGGAAGCATCCAGCAGGCCAGGTAGCATTTGTGGAGAAAGAAAAACAGAATGAACTTCTTAGGTCAATAACCTTTCGTTAGAACTGGGAAAACAACAGCAACAATTTGTACTTGTATAGCACCCTTAACATAAGAAAACGTCCCAAGGCACTCTATAGAGACATTATAAAACAAAAATGTGATGCTGAACCACAACAGGGGAGGGTTCAGAGGGGAGTCAATGTTGTTAAATTGATCCAAGCCACCTGGTGAAGTAGAAACTGGACATGTGGCGAATTTTTTCCTGGATGCTGAGTTTATTCAGAGATGCAGTCTTACAGAGCTCAGTCTCCTGTCTACTTCCCCAAATATCTTAGGAATGCCTTTTTTTAAATTCCCAATCGACTGGTACCACCAAATCACCTGTGGTCATTTTTATCTACGATCTACCACCACTAAATCACCCCTGTTTCAAACTAATCAAATTATGTGCAATATCCCCAGTAAGGGCAATGCAGACACCAAAGGTGAGGCGAGGGAGGGATAGGCTAAATCAAAATAGAATTCTCATACCATTTTAATTAACCAATCAGAATTTAATAACAAGATTACAGATTAAACAGTGATAGATCGTGAAAGGGGAACTGCAACAAAGATTAATTTGTTGAAGGTAGCATGATTCTGGGAGATATAATAAATTTTAGTTCTGGTTGAACCAACCAAAGTTACATTAGAGTGAGTGATGATTGCAATGATGACTTGAGCATTGGAAGTGGTGTGGTTGTGGTTCAGCAGATTGGTAGCTGCAGAAATCTCTGTGAAATAAGAGTCAAATGTTGAACAATTGGAGTTGTTGGTGGGTTGGTCGGGTAGAATTTTCCAGGGATAGAAACAGAAGAAAGCAGGATGTGTGGAGGGAGAACAACACAAATAGAATAGATTTTTATAGTGTAGGCTATACTGTTGGGCAAGCATCACAGCTGAACATGATGCTACCTCCCACGTGAGATCTGGATAGTCAGTCACATACTCTCTTTCTCTCTCCATTGCTGCCCTGCCCTCTGACCACACACCATTCCATTTATCCCTTTCCCCCATTCAGGATAAAACCAGCAACATATAATGATGTCAATAGTGCAAAACTATTCATAATCTGGCATTAATTGATTGGTTTATAATGGGAACAATACAGCTGATGTGAGAACAGTTAAAATAATATGGCAAATGCAGATTGGAGGTTGGCGTCAGGTTGACTACAGGGAGTGTTACTTTCCATGAATTGAATATCTTTCTTTCATTGCGAGGGGCTTGGAATAAGAAGTCTTTCATTATCCAGCATGAACACCCCCATCTCAATGAGCATGTCACATCCTTGCATTCTTTTCACAGATTGACTGGTACGTTTTACAGAACAAATGTTCTTGAGGAGGAATATGTCTCAGAATGTCCAGGGATTGTTAAATTGGATTCTAAATTAATTATTTTTTTCTTTTTCTTAAAAAAAAAATCATTCAGGGGATGTGGGTTGGCATTAGCTATGTCAACGTTTATTGCCTTTGCCTAATTACTCAGAGAGTAGTTAAAAATCAACCACATTGCCCTGGGTCTAAAGTTACATGTCGGCCAGATTGGGTAAGGATGGCAGATTCCCTTCCTAAAAAGGAGGATATTAATAAACCAGAAGGCATTTCAGCAATTGGTGTGAGTTACATGCTCATCATTAAGCTAATTCTTGATTCCACACATTTTTTTTATTGAAGGAAATTTCTGCAACTACATTTGGAATTTAGACCTATCTCCAGTACTTTACCCTCGGATTCTGGATGATGAATCCAGTAATATTACCACTACATCACAAGATAGTACGTTGGCACGGTGGCTCAGTGGTTAGCATTGCTGTCTTACAGCACCAGAGCCCTGGGTTTGAGACCAGCCTTGAGCAACTATCTGTGTGGAGGTTGCATGTTCTCTCTGTGTCTGCATGGGTTTCCTCAGGGTGCTCTGGTTTCTTCCCACAGTGATGTGCAGGCTAGGTGGATTGGCCATGTTAAATTACCCATAATGTCCAGGGATGTGCAGGCTAGGTGGATTAGCCATAGGATATGCAGGGTTATAGGGTAATGCATGTGGCTCTGGGTGAGATGCTCTTCAGAGGGTCAGTATGGATTCGATGAGCCGACTTCTACAGAGTAGGGATTCTATGATTCTGAAGTGGTTAGTTGATGCATGGATATGGCGGGGGGGATAGAGTGTCATGTGATGTTTTCAATTACAGAAGGATTCTTTGGGAACTGTTGAGCACTGACAGGGACACAATGAGGCAAGACAGGAAACTAGTGAGCCACTAGAACATCTCCCTTTTGGGCTTACCTCAAGAGTCATTCAAGTGTAGAAGAGGCGTCTATTTTTTGTGTTTTGTCCCAGTCTTTTGTCAAACCTAAGTTTTTTCAGGATAAACGTCCTCCTCCAACATGGGATTACTCATTTTAGCAAGTTGAAACTTGACTGCTGGTACAAAATAAAACTGAAGTCAAAATCTGCTTTGAAAGTTCTTGACAGACTGCTAACCTGTCAGTTATAGTTTTGAGCATTTTAAAATAGTTTAAAATTAAGAGCAGCCATGTGGCTGTTAGCAATGGGTTTTGGAGTCATAGAGCCATAGAGATGTGTAGCATGGAAACAGACTCTTTGGTCCAACTCATCAGTGTTGACCAGAGAGGTCTCCAAACTATTTGTTCTCTGTGATATGAAGTGTTCTTTACTGACGAACCTCTCTTACGTTGGTTTCTGAAGTAGCTGTTAAGGTAAAGTGGTTTTGTACTGTGCTTAAGCAAACATGTAAAGTGATCATTTCTCTGAAAGATGGATCCACATTACGTACATGATGGCTAGGTTTATGTGCTTGTGAATATGCTAATATCTATTCAGGCTTCATCATGAACTTTTTGAAGTTTCGAAACCTTTAATTAGTGAGTGGGCATCCTCTGGGCTCAGAGAGGAATCATCCAAGTTGTTTTTTTTTGGATCATTCTGGGCTTTTAATTCCTTCGCAGAGGTTAATTGACTGCTGCTGGATGGGAGGATCAGGGGTCCTGGTGCTTAGCTGCAGTAGAATTGTTTGGAGCTCTTTCATTGGAACAGCTGGTCTTTTCCTGTCTATTGGATTCATATGTACATATTTATTCAAGTTGATTGCTCATTCCAATTCCATTCAGGTGTTATGTACATTATTGTGGGTGGCGTAGTGAAGAGGCAGTGTGTGAGTCCAGGGACATAATTCATCAGAGAACAATAACAGGCAACGGTATTCAATCATTATAGATACTGGAGGAAGACTGCATGGTTCTCCTACAAAACAGCAGCCTCCAGGGCATTGCACCTAGATAACACAGCAATCTTTGCATTAAATTTCCAGCTGCAGTGAGCTCCTCTACTCTTTGACCTCAGCCAATCACCTCTGTGACAGCTGCAACTATACATAGCCACAAGTGTGGATTAGAGAGCAGATCATGATATTTTGAAGGGGGTTTAATATGAGGGAGATACCTCAGCATTTGTGGTGGATGGAGGTATACCAAATGCCAAAAATAGAATCAGGAGGAGGTGGATAAAGAACAAAAGACAAAGGGAACTGAGGGGGACTACAGAACAACAAGGTGTGGGAAAGTTGGAATTAGCTGTGAGGAGACTGGCACTCCTATGAGGGCAGCGTAAGCTGAGTAAGGACACCATCATTCTCTGCAGAGACAGGAGCAGCAAGGTACAACGTGAGAGAGGAGCAGCTAGTAAATTGGAAGTGAGTTGGAAGGTTCTTAAACTGAGGGTTTTTAGAGTCTGAGATCCTTTATTCCAAGTGGCTATCGAGCTAGAGAATTGTTAAGAGAATGGCTTTGAAGAGGTTATTGGTGAAGACTGCATAAACTTTATCCGATCTAATGAGGTCATAAGGATTTGGATGAAGAACAGTAGAACAACTCTGGAACTCAAAGGAGGCATATTGACAATTTAGGCCTCCTTGTTGTGTTGGTAATAATGTGTATCATGCCAGTGATATGTACGTGATTGCTATCATGCAATCAAATACATCTTGTTTAAGTCCACACCCTCTTCTCATTAAACTACGTGGTGGTCTTCCTCGACCACAGTAGACAAAACAGGCCTTGTAAATCCCAAACTTAACAAGGTAGCGGCAAGACTCCAGCTAGCTGTAGTTGGGCTTGTCTGATGTTTTTGTTAATCTGTACCTTTGCAACAAGAGTAACGTTTTAAAAGGAAGGGGATAAATATTGGCAAAGGAAAAGTAATAAAGGATTGCGGGAGTGATATTTACAAATGAATGTAGTAACGCTGGAAATTGGAGGGTTCCTGCTTAAGATAACTTCTTGGTTTTTCCTCTTCACCTGCTCATGCTCCTCATGGTTCTTTGAAATGTTTGCCCAGCAGTGCATTCTGTTGTCATTGCAAGTCCCAGAATCAGGAAAGCCCTCCCTTAGTGGAAAAGAGCCTGACGATGGCAATGAACTGGAATATCAACAAATAAACAATAGCACCAAAATTGTATTTTGTTGGTGAAAGTGAAAGGAGGAAGGAATGTTGTAGAAGATGCAACCAAAGCTGGCACTTTCAGTTAATCAGTTTATTTTACATACACTGACTGTTCTGAAAATAGGAACATCTGCAAGGAAAACTTATATGATGAAGATTCATTCGGTATCCCTAACATAAAGGTTTTACTATGATATTATTTATGCATAGCATTAATTAGGGATTCTGTATTGGAGAAACAAAGATCTTTACACTCTGCAATTACTTGCAAAATAAAATCCAAATGCTTGGACTAAAATTTCGTATTCCCAAATTATTATATGCTGTATGTTCTCATTTGGTTCGGCAAAGATACATTAATAATTTAGTCTATAGTTAATTATACTTTATATATCCTCTTGCCTGATGCAGTTTTTTTTCAGTTAGATGAGCTTTGCTGTTTACTGTCATATTTAAATTAGCTGTGGAGTGGTGTATCAGTGCTGACTGGTTCAGTTTCTATGGAGATGTTCCATGGAGCAGCCTTCAGTGATTCGGTTATTTCCCAACAGATGAATTGTAAATGCTTGTACCACTGGCAGTATTATTCAAACAAGCTGTGTCCGTGCTCGAAAAAATAGCGAAATAATTCTGGAACAAAATTTGCTCCTAACATTAACAAAAATTACATGAACACAAATTACCCAGCTGATGGTTTAAATGCTAACTGTAAGTTTCTTTTTAGGCTTTTTCAGCTTGCTTCAGTTCCAAACTTAGGATGTGTGGGAAAAACACAACAGGTTTGTTAATTCAGTAAATGACTTCAGTGCTTGACCAGAGTAATGCAGAGGAATAAGTATCCTTATTTAGCAACAAATCTATCTAAATTACCATTGTAGTCCAAATATTTATTTGCTGAACAAGATTGTGTGGTTAATTTGCTATCTGAATATTTATGCCCCATTCTACTTTATTCCTTCATTTCATGCAAGTCTTGACCCTGCCTCCTCAGGTAATTTGCCAAAATGGTCAGCCATGACCCCAAACAATGAGTTTTGGCAGGCTATTTCTTTCAGCAAGGTGAGCCTCATGGGTGAAGGGAAAATTGTTTATGATCAGTGTTGACAAAGGTGCAGGTTAGCATGTGTTGCTTTATATCTTTTGGGAATTGAATATATAGCTGATTTTCCCCTGCTCAATCACCCCCTTTCCCAGCTTTGCTGAGGTCAATTGTAATGCTGTTTGGGTACTCATCTATTAATTGAACACAAACTGAACATTAAATCTATAGTTTCTCTGGACCTCGTGGTTTATCGCCACACAGGCAGGAGACTAAACAAATAAGCCATTGGTGGAGGAAATCTTCTGTCTGAACATTGCTGATTTACCTGCATGTCCACAACTTCTTAAATAGCTACATGGCAGCCGTAGATTCACTTTAATGGTAAACTGCAAAGTACTTTAAAGTTTCTTATTTTGTTACAGTCAGGTTATTATGAAGTGCTCATCACAAATGGATTGGATGATGCATTATGGTTTGTTTTACACTTTGTATCAGGTGATTTTGTTGAGATGACTCTTAAATGTCTGTCATGTGTCTTTTGGAATTTGAGTTCTGAATGCTTTAAAATAGTTCCATCGTATCATTAGACATGCCACTTGCTCTGACAATAGATAGAAATGGGTCTCATTTGGAATATGACCATTTTACAGAAGGGAGATGGACTTAGAGCATGGACTTAGACTAGATTACATGGGACTAGGATATCATAGCTATTGCAGAAATGTAGCTCAGGAATAGACAGGTCTGGCAGCTTAATATTCCAAGGTATAGATGCTTTGGAAGGATTGAAAGAGAGGCAAGAAAGGAGGGTAGGAGGAGTTTTTCATTAGGTAAAACATTATGGCTGTACTTAGTGAGGATATTCCTGGGAGATCATCCAATGAAGTTAAATAGGTGGAACTGAGAAATAAGAAAAGAATGATCACCTTGTTAGGATTGATTTGAAGGTCTTCCAAATAGTCAGTGGGAAATTGAGAAGCAAATACGTAAGGAGATCTCAGATGTCTATAAGAATGATAGTCATAATGGTAGGGGATTTTAACTTTCCAAACATAGACTGGGACTGTCATAGTAATAAAGTCTTGGATGGGGAGGAATTTATTAAGTGTGCACAAGAAAATTTTCATATTCAATTTGTCGATGTATCAATTAGGGAAGGGCGTTACTCGACCTTCAGTTGGGAAATAAGGCAGGACAAGTGAAATGACGTGTCAGTGGAGGAGCACTTTGGGGCAAGTGATCATAATTCTGTTATTTTAAAATAGCTACGGAAAAGGATAGAACTGATCAAAAAGTTAAAGGTCTAAATTGAAGTAAGGCCTATTTTGATGGTATTACATAGGAACTTTCAAATGTTGATTGAGGGAGTCTATTCACAGGTAAAGGCATGGTTGGGAAGTTGGAGGCCTTTAGAACTGCGATAATGATATTTCAGAGTTAGTATTTTCCTGCTTGTGTGAAGGGTAAGGCTGGTAGGTGTAGGGAATGCTGGATGACCAGAGAAATTGAGGCAGTGGGCAAGAAAAAGAAGGAAGCATATATTGGGTATAGACAGCTGGGATCAAGTGAATCTGTGGAGAAATATAAGGGCAGTATGAGTATACTTCAAAGGGTTATCAGGATGGCAAAAAGGGGATGTGAGATAGCTTTGACTAATAGAGTTATGGAGAATCCAAAGAAATTGGGGTGGCACGGTGGTGCAGTGGTTAGCACTGCTGCCTCACAGCACCAGAGACCCAGGTTCGATTCCAGCCTCAGGCAACTGTCTGTGTGGAGTTTGCACGTTCTCCCTGTGTCTGCATGGGTTTCCTCTGGGTACTCCAGTTTCCCCCACAGTCCAAAGATGTGCAGGTTAGGTTGATTGGCCATGCTAAATTGCCTGTAATGTTCAGGGAGGTGTAGATTAGGTGGGTTGTAGGGGGATGTGTCTGGGTGGGATGGTCTGAGGTTCGGTGTGGACTTCTTGGGCCGAAGGGCCTGTTTCCACACTGTAGGGATTCTAATTCTATAAGTACATTAAGGACAAAAGAGTAACAAGGGAAAGAATAGAATCCCTTAACAGGAGTTGAGTGAGATATTAGATGAATATTTTGTGTCAGTATTTATTGTGGAGTAGGACATAGAAGCTATGGAACTTAGGGAAATAGATAGTGATGTCTTGAAAAGAGTTCATATTACAGAAGAGGAGGTGCTAGAGATCTTAAAACGCGTAAAAGTATATGAATCCGCAGGACGTGATTGGGTATTTCCCAGAATGTTATGGGAAGCTAGGGAAGGGATTACTGGGTCCCTTGCTGAGATATTTTATCATCAACAGCCATGGGTGAGTCTTAGATCATAGGATCATACAGGACGGAAACAGGCTCTTTGGCCCAACTCATCTGCACGGACCAGACATCCCAGAAGACTGGAGGTTGGCTAATATGGAGCCATTATTTAAGAAAGGCTGTAAGGGAAAGCCAGAGAACCATAGGCTGGTGAGCCTGGGTAAGTTGTTGGAGGGATTCTGAGGAACAAGATTTACATATATTTGGAAAGGCAAGGACTGAGTAGGGACTGTCACTATGGTTTTATGAGTGGGAAATCACTTCTCACTAACTTGAGTTCTTTGAAATAGTGACAAAGAAAATTGAATGGTGGTTGTTGTTTATATGGAGGTCAGCAAAGCATTTGACAAGGTTCCGCCTGGTAGACTAGTTAGTCAAGTTAGATTACATGGGGTCAGGGGGAGTTAGCCAGTTTGATACAAACTGGCTTGAAGTAGGAGATGGAGGGTGGTGGTAGATGGTTGCTTTTCAGACTGGAGGACTGTGATGTGCTTCAAGGATCAGCGCTGAGTCCACTGCTTTTCATCATTTATATAAATGATTTGGATGTGAATGCAGGAGGAATGATTAGTAAGTTTGCAGATGACACCAAAATAAGTTGAAGAGTGGACTATGAAGAAGATTATCTCACAGTACAATTGGACCTTGATCAGATGGGTCAATGGGCCAAAAAGTGGCAGATGGGTCTTAATTCAGACAAATTTGAGGTTTTGGATTTTCGTAACTCAAGCCAAGGCAGGCTGTTAATTGTAGGACCCTTGGGAGTGTTGTTGAACAAAGAGACCTAGGCGTACACGTGCGTACAATACCCGAACATGGTGTCGCAGTTAGACAGGGTGGTGCAGATAGCATTTGGCATGCTTGCCTTCATTGGTCAGTGCATTGAGTATAGGAGTTAGAACATCATGTTGTGGCTATACAGGACATTGGTGAGGCCACTTTCAGAATATTGCATACAATTTTGTTCACCCTTCTACAGGAAGGATGTTATTAAACCTGAGAAGGTTGAGAAAAGATTTACAAGGGTGTTGCCAAGATTGAAATATTTGAGTTTTAAGGAGAGGCTGAATAGGCTGGGGCATTTTTCCTGAGGCATCCGAGACAGAGACATGATCTTATAGAGGTTTATAAAATCATGAGGGGCATGGATAGGATGAATAGCCAAGGTCTTTATCCTATGGCGGGGAGCCCAAAACTACAGGACAAAGGTTTAAGGTGAAAGAGGGAAGATTTGAAAAGAACCTAAGGGGTGACTTTTTCACACAGAGGGTGGTGCGTGCATGAAATAAGCTGTCAGAAGAAGTGGTGGAGGCTGGTACAATTACAACATTTAAAAGGCATCTGGATGGGTATATTAAGAGGAAGGGTTTAGAGGGATATGGGCTAAATGCTGGCAAATGGGATTAGTCAGATTTGGATGTCTGCTCTGCATGGATAGGTTGGACCAAAGGGTCTGCCTCTGCGCTGTGTGACTCTGTGACTCTATGTGTGTTAAATACATCTGGCTGTGCTCAATGTGACTTAGGCTTAGAGTGAAGTGCTGCTGTTAGTTCATTGCATTTGTGCAGTGAAGTGCCAGAATAAAACAAATCTTGCTGCAATTGGAGCGGAAGACATTGTCCAATCCTTCATTGCATTGAAGAGTGATTGTATTTATTCACTATCTTGATTAAGTTCTTTTTAAAATTTAAATGTCAATCTCAAGTGGTCTAACTCAAAGAGTGACACTGGGAGAATGATATAAATTGATCATGTGCTTTCTGAGTGTGGAGACCTATGCAGGTGGCATCCACTGTTGAGGCTGTGCTGTTATGGAGCTGACTGCAATCCAACTGCGAATTTTCTATGATGATAAGAACTTGCATATGTAGAGCATCTTTAAGATCATAAAAAGCTGTGCTTCGTGCAAGGGTATTGGGCAGAAGACTGAAAGACTGGCCACAGAGAAATGCTTAAAGAAGGAAATAAAGGTGGAGAAATTTAGGTGAGGAGTTCAGGAGTTTAGAGTGTTGGCAACTGAAGGCATGATCACTGACAGCAATTGATAAAATCAGAAGCGCTTAAGAGTAACTACCTGGTTTGTTATTAAATGGCGCTTGGTTGTTAAGGGATTTTGGCTGCAGACTTGCCTCTATGCTGCCTGCCCTTTGCAACATTTACTCAGCAGCAGGACAGACCTTGAGTGGAGAGGGAGGAGAACCCAAGAGCAGCACTGGCCCCTAAGAAATGTGTTTTAATATGGACTCAGGATAGGAGAACAGTGCAACACCGAACTGGGGGAACAAATAAAAAGGTCAACTGGAAGGAAAATGTCGCTGAAAATTCAATGAAAGTTGAAAGTTTCTTTGTAAAATGGGAACTGCATTGGACGTAAAAATTATTTCCTCTCCCCCTTGACTTTCTGCATCAAAAAGACGCATAAGACACAGGCACAGGATGGTGTATTTCACATGATGTGCTGATAAGGGAAGCTAAAGGTGAAAACAAGAACAGTAAAATCAAGCAGAATATCACAAGAGCTGGAAATCTGAAATAAAAACAGAAAATGCTGATATACTCAGCAGGTCAGGTAGGATCTGTACAGAGAGCCACTAAATGAACTTTTCAGGTTTGTTACCTTTCACCAGAAGTGGGAAAAATCAGATTTTCCAAGTGACAGGGGGAAGTTGCGTGGGACAAGGAGCAGGAAGGGAAACTTGGGCAGCGTGGAGGGCCAGAGAGACTGACTGGCAAAAGTTTTCATGGCACAAGGTCAAGGGAGTGATGTGGGTGAAGGTATGGGCTAAACAATGTGGGCTATGGTGATGTGGGAAAATCGTGTGAAAAGTCCCTTCAAGCCTTTTCTGATGTTGATTTGAGATGAGATTCTCATTTGGGTGTACCAAGATACCCGTTAATGGGGATTACTGCTTGTTGCCATCTTCATTAACTGCACATCTCATCTCATTAATATGGTGTGGAGGTGTCGGTGTTGGACTGGGGTGGACAAAGTCAGCAGTCACACAACACCAGGTTATAGTCCAACAGGTTAATTTGAAATCACAAGCTTTCGGAAGTGCTTGTCCTTCATCGGGTGATGAAGGTGCAGTGCTCCAAAAGCGTGTGATTTTGAATAAACCTGTTGGACTGTAACCTGGTGTCTTGTGACTTCTTACTCATTAATATGCAGCTTCCTATCGTATCACCTGCCATAGTGGAAGTCTGAGTGGGCACCTGGCGACTCCAGCTCACCACTACCACCTTCAGACCATTACCTGGGAGACCCAGGACCAGCATGCTCCATGGACAGTGGCTGCAAACATCCCGAGTCCACATACTCCATGTCATTGACATCAGACAGTCGTCAGCCTTTCTGCATTAACATGGAACACCTCTGACCCAGTTGAACCATGCTGCATCTCAGGGTGAGCCAATGCTATCTTTGTAATGTTGCTACAAGGACACTGAGGGACAGGCTCCCAGCTCATGATCTGGGCAGGTCACCTCTCAGGGCTGCTCACTGTTCTTTTAGTACTCACTCACCTTGAACCTACCTGGATGTTCACATCATCTTATTCCTTTGGCTACAGTTTTGGCCTCTTGTTCATACAAATATAATGCCAGGCAAACTACTTGTGTCAACAATGTACAATGACAACAGATGAGTACACAGCCCTTTAAATTTTATCTCTCTGCTATCCTTCCCCCTTCTACAATTTTGGGAAGATGCATCGTGGCTGAAATAATTGAAACTTCTGTTTGTAACGCAACATGCTTTAAATAGTCAAATTCAGGTGTCACATAAATTAGATGATGTTGCAGTAGTATCATTGTACCCACCTAACAAGAGATAAGGTTGATTTTAATATAATTTGATTGTCTAAGGGTTTCAGCATTAACATGATCCAATGATGATTGGTTTCATTTCTTAGAATGCAACTCATGCATTACATCAGACTTCCACTGTACAGGTTTTTCAGCTATAACGTGTGTTTTGTTAACGTGAATTGGCTGTAACGTGATTGATGAAAAGTTGATGCTGTTTGGATAACAGGAACTTTCTGTTGTACAGGTATAACAATTTTCTGTAGCGATTTCCCTAAAACACAATTTTCTATGGTGATTTTTTTATAGCATGATTTTCTGCAGCACGAGGTCACACGAGAACTCAACTTTGCGTTATAACAGATCGCCCTCTGCCATTTTTGCCACCACAACAAGATGCCTCCTCCAGGCACATCCTTCTTTTCAGCACTTCAAATGGACACATTCCCTTCACTAGACCCTGATTAAGTCTGCAGTCATAGTGAACAAGCCTTTCTTTGCCTGTGACACACTTCCTTATAAGTTGAACTACTGCAGTCCTTGTGCTGTAGGTAGACCCACAATGTCATGAGGGAGGGTGTTTGAGGATTTTGATCCGGTGACACTGAAGGAACAGTGATATATTTCCAAGTCAGGATGGTGAATGGCTTGGTGGAGAACTTGCAGGTTGTGGTGTTTCCATGTTGAGAGGATATTTCCCCTCATTGGAAAGCCTAGGACCAGACGGCACAGTCGCGAAATAAAAGGGAGCCAATTTAAGACTGAGATGAGAAGGAATTTTGTAACTTGGTGGGTTGAGAGTTGTTAGAACTCCTTGCCACTGAGAGCTGTTGGGCAGAGGCCTTGTGTACGTTTAAGGCTTAGACGATAGATTTCTGCTCAGTAGCAGAATCAAGGGTTACAGGGAAAATGCAGGAAAAAGGACGTGAGGAATGTTGAGTCAGCTGTGATCCTAATGAATGACAGAACAGGCTGAGGGGCTGAATGGCCTACTCCTGTTCTAATTCTATGGTCTTATGGAGGAAGGCAATATCTGTTCATTCACAGCATCCTTTTTCACCATCCAAAGTCCCAAGCGGTAATTCACACGTACTTCTTTCAATTTACTGTACCGTGTTCACTGCTAACAAAGTGGCCTCCTCTACAATGGGGCATCCAAACAGATTGGAGATTGTTCTATGGAAACTTCCATTCAGCTGGCAAGTTTCACTTTGTATTTCCATTCACCAGTCGTTTTATTTCGCCACCTCACTCTCAGCATTCTCAGTTGCTTTCCATCCGCATGTATGGTGGGCTGGATGGACTACCAGAACATCTCTAATCTCCTGATGTGAACTGCTTGTCCATATTGTATTCTTACTTGACATGGAAACAATGTATACTTCTCTTGTACAATAACTTGAATCCTAAACACTGAGCAAATGCTTTTTCATGAATGAAATAGCCAAGTATTTACAGCTGGTAAAGAAGGCATATTTATCATGTTACTTATTCACAAACTTCAGTTAAATTTCAAAAATTGGGCCCGTTCAATTTATTATGTTGTGTGTTTTGAGTGCTGTCTTTTTAAATTACATTTTGACTCCTATATCCAACACTGTGAATGTTAACACACCTGCATCCATTATAAGGACCTTCAAAAAATTTTAGCTCAATTCGAAGAGGTGCATTGTCTTGGATCAATGGTTGTACATTTGCCTCTGTGTTAGAAAGTTGTAGGCTCAAGTCCCTTTTAGAAGTTGAATATATAATCTAGGCTGACCGAGGTTCTGGGGAATCCTGTTTGTCGAATTTGCCAGCCATGAGGTGAGATATTGAAGAGAAGCTCTTTCAGTCTATTGTTGTGGTACAGATGTATGTTTGAACTAAGATATTGAATAGAAGCTCTTTCAGTCTATTGTTATGGAATAGATGTGTGTTTGAGCTAAAAACAGCAAGTTGTCGATGATTCTAATTCAATGTTCTTTACTCATCTGATTATTCTCATTGAAAAAAGTGTCCTCAAATATTACAACAACATTAAAACCCCCTTGGCTCCCAGAATAAAAATGAAATTGTGCTGACACGTTTTTCTGCTGTTTTTAATTTGAGTTTAACATCACTTTCATATTCAAACTGTTATAGAGTCATAGAGCTATAGAGGTCTACAGCACAGAAAAAGATCCTTCTGCCATTGAGTCTGAGCCAGTCAAAAACAAGCACCTAACTATTCCAAACCCATTTTCCAGCACTTGGCCCATAACCTTCTATGCCTTAGCATCACAAGTGCACATCTAAATACTTTTAAATGTTGTGAGGGTTTCTGCCTCTACCACCCTTACAGGCAGAGTTCCAGGTTCCCACCACTCTGGTGAAAATGTTTTTCCTCATTTCCTCTAAACCTTCCGTCCTTGCCTTAAATCTGTGCTCCTGGTCATTGATCCCTCCATCAGGGGAAGTTTCCTTTTGTCTACCCTATCTGTGCCCCTTATAATGCTATCCATCTCAATCAAGTCCGCTCTCATTCTCCTCTGCTCTAGTGAAAACAACCTCACTCTGTCCAATCTCTCTTCATAACTGAAGCTCTCCGGCACAGTCAACATTCTGGTACATCTCCTGTGCACACTCTCCAATGCAGTCACATCGCTCCTATAACGTAGATTCCAGAACAGCACATAATACTTTATCTGTGGCCTAATCAACATTTTATACATTTCCAGCATTACCTCCCTCCAGTTAAACTCTTACATATGTATTCAGATTAGATTTTGAGAAACATACATAAGATACACTGTTCTGGTGAAAATTCATTACCCAGAAGTCTTAAATCTGTTTTTCTCTCTCCACTGAGTTTGCCTAGCCTGGTGCACTCCTGTTATAATGACACCGAGCATAATTATGAGAAGAGACACTTTCTGATGTTTCCAAATAGGTTCTAATATACCCCCTCACTTCTTGCCAACATAATTACAAAGCAAAGTCTTTTGAAAATGACCATTTTAAAAATGACTACAGTTGAAATTAACCAAAATTACCGTGGTTATCCCCGAGCAAATTGTTCTGGAAAGTTATGTGCACTCAAGTTAATAACCATGAACAGCTTTCATTTCTATTTTGAAATCTGTGCCCATCAAAGATTTAGAAATGTTAAGATTCCAGTTTGAATACTTAGTGTCAAAATCCCAAGTCAGGTATAGCTTGTTACATGTAGAGCAATTGAGTAATTTCCTTTATTCTATTTTACTAAAGCCTCATTATAGCTCTGAGGTATTTGCATGAAAGGACCTGCTTTGTATGGTTGGAGTTAACAGCCAGTAGAGATATACTTTCTCCCAATAGTCTGAAGTGAATCTTCAAACCAAGTTTGTAGAGCTGAAAGATCAGATACTTATCTGTGGGGGTCCTTCTCAAGCATGAGTAGGGACAGCAATGGAAATGTATTCTTATTAAATGTATACCACTTGATCTGTGAGTGCCTTCTGCTAATAATAGGTGTATAAAATTAAACACGTTGATCCAATACAAAATTCACAAATAAAGACAATGAAGCTAGATTTGTCAAGAGATAGGAAATCAAATTTATTTCAATGATCAAGTGAGGGAGTAATATAATGCCTGTCAGTTAAAATGTACAGCAAGCCTCATAATTCAGCTTGGCTCTACACATGAAGATTTTTGTGTATGTTACACTGAGCTGCTATGTTTCAGGCTGGTTCCTTCCTGTTGTACTGACAATGTGGTCAGGTTTTTTTTTCTTTTGCATTCTTTTAAATGTTTGGGTATTTTGCCAGATCTAATGTTAGCTAGCAGTGGGTTTTTTTTTCTCTGCTGTTATAGTGCTGCTTGCCTATGCGTTATTGAAGGGGTGGAAAGTTTAACTCTGAGTGGAGTTGCTACAAGAAATGCAATATTTCACAAGTTACATTGGGAAAAGAATTGCTCATTTGATCTATAGGCCAAGAGGGAGAGTCAACCTAAGAGCTCACTTAGGTTTGCTACATGCTTCAAACTGCAAGTATTTTGAAATTGCAAGAAAATAGTGAAATGCAAACAAAATAATATTTCATGTTATGAAGGCCAGTGTGCACTATCAAAATACATGGGTTTGATTAATGTTTCTGATGGCTACGTCACCTTACTAACAATATTTATTTAAGGAACTTACTGAATGGGGAGGGAAATAGAAACAGGAACTGCCAACAAGCAGGGGGCTTCTATCAGCGCAGGCCAGTGAGGGGTGGTCATTTTCCTTGCCTGGACAGACCCTTATTAGCTCTTGGAGACACTGTGCACTCAAAGACACTCATCTGGATCATGGACTAGACCAGACTGCTTCACTGACCTGTTTGCTGGCTTCATAGTCCTTGCTTATGTTGAGCCTACCTGGATGCTCATATCATCCCTGCCTTGCATTGCCTTGCTTTTTCCTCACATTTTTGCTTTTACTCCATTAATCAGAAGTACCAGGCTCACTGTAGTGCCGTATTGACCATAAGTAAGTAACCCCTTATTTCAATGGGCTTAGGCTATAAGAGTAGGGAAGTCTTACAGCAATTGTACAAGGTGCTGATGAGAGCACATCTCGACTACTGTGAGCAGTTTTGGCCCCCTTCTTTAAGGAAAAGTATGATTTCACTGGAAGAAGTTCAAGAAAAGTTCATGAGAATAATCCCCGATGTGGAGGGATTGTCTTATGAATAAAGGCTAAATATATTGGGACTCTACTCACTGGGATTTAGAAGAATGAGAGATAATCTTAAGGGGCTGACAGGGTAAATGCTGAGAAAATGTTTTCTCTCATGGGAGAGTCTGGGACTAGAGGGCATAGTACAGAATAGAGGGGTGCCCATTTAAGACTGAGATGAGGAGGATTTCCTTCTCTCAGAGTGTTATGAGTCGTTGGAACTCCTTGTCACAGAGAGCTGTGGAGGCACAGTTCTGTGTATATTTAAGACTGAGATGGATCGATTCATGATCTGTAGGGAAATCAAGGGTTTTGGGAAAAGGGCAGGAAAGTGGATGTGATGCATGTTGGACTAGCCACGAGTCTATTGAATGGCAGAGCAGGTTTAAGGGGCTGAATGGCTTAGTTATAGAGTCATACCGCACAGAAATAGACCCTTCAGTCCAAGTCATCCATGCTGACCAAGTCTCTCAAACTAAACTAGTTCTGCTTGCCTTTGTTTGGCTTATATCCATCTCAACCTTTCCTATTCATGTACCTGTCCAACTGTCTTTTAAATTCTGTAATTGTATCTGCATCTACCACTTCCTCTGACAGTTCATTGCACACATGAACCACCCTCTGTATGGAAAGGTTGCCCCCTCAGATCCCTTTTAAATCTTTCTCCTCTCACCTTAAAAATATGGCCCCTAGATTTGGACTTCCCCACCTTAGGGAAAAGATCTTTGCTATTCAACTTATCTATGCCCCTCATGATTTTATAAACTTCCATAAGGTCACCCCAACCTCATGTGTTCCAGTGAAAGGAGTCCCAGGCCATTCAGCCTATCCTTAAAACTCAAATCCTCCAGTCCGGGCAACATCCTAAATCTATTCTAAACCCTCTCTAATTTAGTAGTATTCTTCCTCTAGCAGGGTGAACAGAACTATACACAGTACTCCAAAAATGGCCTCATTGATGCCCTGAACAACCTCAATGTGATGTCCCATGCCTGCTAAACACCTTTTCAACCACCCTGTCTACCTGTGATGCAACTTTCAAAGAACTATGTACCTGAATGCCTCGGTCTCTCTGTTGACATCACTACCCAGGGCCCTACCATTAACTGTATAAGTCCTACCCTTGTTTGTTTTACCAAAATGCAATACCTTATATTTTTCCAAATTAAACTCCATCTGCTACTCCTCAGGTCATTGGTCCAATTGATCAAGATCCCTTTGTAACCATCTTCACCGTCGACTATATCACCAATCTTGGTGTCATCTGCAAACTTACTAACCACGCTTCCTAAATTCTCATCCAAATCATTTATATAAATGACAAACAAAAGTAGATCCAGCACCAATCTCTGCAGAACAACGCTGGTCGTAGGCCTCCAGTCCAAAAAACAACCCTGTACTACCACACTCTGTCTCCTACCATCAAACCAATTTTATATCCAGTTGGAATGTTGTCCCTGAATCCCATGTGATCTAACTTCACTAATTGGTCTACTATGTGGAAGCTTGTCAAAGGCTTTACTGAAGTCTGTGTAGACCATGTCTACTACATTGACCACATCAATCTTTTTTGGTTATGTCCTCAAAAAACTCAGCCAAGTTTGTGAGACACAATTTCCCATGCACGAAGCCATGCTGACTATTCCTAAACAGTCCTTGCCTCTTCAAATGCATGTAAGTCCTGTCTCTCAGAATCCTCTCGAGCAACTTACCCACCACTAACATCAAATTCACTGGTCTACAGTTCCCAGGCTTCTCCTTACAGCCTTTCTTAAATAAAGTCCCATTCCTATTTCTTATGGTGTTATGGTAAAGCCAGGAAGCTTGTTGTGGTGGTCAGCGATCCTCAGTCAAGTCAAGGGGCATGGTCTTTGATCTGGTTGTTCCAGCACAGAAAGTCAGCAACAGCCTGCTATACCAATCTAGACGCTTGAACATAGTTGAGCAGCTGCTTGAGACAGTCAGAGTCAGGATCTAAGTGTGGAGAACTGAACATTAAGCAGCCCACCACCCATCTTGAGTCTTCCTGGCCTTTCTGGGGCTGTTTTCCTCCTGGATTGAGAGGAGAGGTATGAAGAAAGATGAAAGTGGGTGGCACAACAATTACTTTTGATGCAGGTGGCCAAGGTGTCTCAGGCCAGTGAGTAGATAGCACAGAGGGCCTGCAGGGTTAATGATGTTGGGGGGTGGGGCTGGTGAGAGCAAGTGAAGGCAGATGTTGCAGCAAGAGTAGTAGAGCATGGTCCTTGGTGGGAGTCAGGTACAATAACAGACATAGAGTGAGTTTAAGGTGTCAGACAAAAGATGGTGGTATGTATACTGGAGAGATGGAGAAGGCCATTGACTTGCTTCCCACATTGCTGTGCATTGCTCCAGATGGTTGAGGCTGCACTGATCCAGGTGGCAACCTCAGACCCAGGCTGGCACGAACTGGTAGCGTGGTCTCCTCTGCTGCCCATGGTGAAACAGGACATCCTGCTTGTACCTCCACGTCCCTTGCTGCAATGTGATTTGATAAATTTCCCTTGTCTGCAATGTCTGAAGCAAACTTCAGGAACTGTACAAAGCAGTTCTACACTGACAGTAGAGGGTCTAGGGTCTAGGCCCAAAACGTCAGCCTTCCTGCTCCTCTGATGCTGCTTGGCCTGCTGTGTTCATCCATCTCTATACCTTGTTATCTCAGATACTCCAGCATCTGCAGTCCCTACTGTGTCTCTCCTACACTGACAGTATTTGTCTGGGTGCACAGTGGCCTCTCCTGGCCAGCATTCCCTCTAACTTTCTTAACAGCTGCATGGGTCTCTGAGGACCATGCATGGCAATGACGTCCTGGTTCTGAAGCCAATGCCTCAACTGGTATGCCAACACTGATAATCATGCGAGGAGCATTGGAGCAGCTGCACAAGCTCACAGCTGCACCATTTAGAGGGAATATCGGTCCTGGTACCAGCAACACCAGTGAATTCTGGGAGATCCTGGGAATGGTGAGTTGTTCCATGAACAGCATGAGGTAAGATGGGGCTACAATCAGATTAGAGGGATGCGGCGGGGTGTTGCAGGTAGTTGATGACACAAGTTTGGTAAGATACAGTGACAAAGCTGACCACCCTTTGTAGTGAAAAGCCCTCCAAAAATATTACACATCTCACACTGAGCCAAAAAAAACACAAGATTCAGCCAGGGTTGGTTGTTCAGCCTGATTCTGCTATAACCCGAACTCACTGCGTTTCTGCGAAAGTTTCCACATTTTCAGTAGGAGCTACTGTATGGGGAAAGGAATCATATGGCTTTTCCAAGATCAGGGCGTGGAGGCAAGTTGTAATCCAAGTTCTTAATTCAAGTATTGTGATTAATAACTCCAGAATTGCTCCATTTCTCTGTATAATTCCAGGGTAATTGTGTTGGTGCCAGAAGGTAATTTTCTAAGACAACAGGTGAGTTTTAAATATCAACAAAAATAATAGCTGTAAGATAACTCATAGTCAGTAAAATATATTCACCATTATGGATTTTGAAGCTGTTTTACCATTAAAAATATACAATTGTGCAAAAGACTCAGGCAGGTAAAATGCAGAGAAGTAAAATCTTGTTATGAATTTTATGAAAAAAGTCAAAACAACATCTGGATGTAGTTACGTAGGATGACAAAATACACAACCTAGAATGGATTATTGCTGTTTACACAATATGGCATCATTACAGTAGGAAATGCAATCTGAGAATTTTGAGTTCTATTTTTTCATTGCTAGTGTTAAATATTACCAAGAAAATCTTGATCGATCTGTCTCATTATAAACAGTGATTATAATCCCATTCATTTTCAAACTTTGCATTAACTCAAACAGGTTTCTGCTATAAAAGACATTTTATTTTCCAGATAATATCCAGCACAAATACAGCTGTCAATAATATCTGCAGTGTTGACGAGATATTAACTGTTTCACGTTTGTTTTGTACAATACTGCATCACGTGCTGATGACTCTACCTGTGTAAATAATGCCCAGTCTTCTAATATTGACAGATCTTCAGATTGCGTCATTCAGCTATACTCTTTGTCCCAGATATCAGACAATTCTGAGCTCCATATTATGGACAGACTGATTAAATCCAACTGGTTTTTAATGCCGAATAGTGTTGGGATTCTGTCTCAAGCTTTTTTTGGTTGCTTATTGGCAGAATTGGATACTTAGGCAGGTTTTCCCCTGATGATTGGATGCATATTTTCAGTTTTATTGTAAACGGGATTAGCTTTTGCATAAAAAAAGTTTTTGTTCCTAGTTCTAACCTACCCCTGCCTGAAAAAGAGTGCATTCAATATGATTGTTACTCTATTTCTGGTAGCAAAAACATTTCTCCATTATAGTCAGAGAAACATATTTAGATTTCTCTTCTCTGAAGACAGTCTTGAGTCCATCTTTCGGGTCAAACCTTGCACATTTTTCAAGAAAGGACAAGAAACCACAATTGAGCATTACCTCTGAAGATGGTCTTCAGGCATATTTCAGAGCAATGCTTTTCTAGTCTGTTCATTTATAATAGATTCAGAAATGGACGGCAATTACTTTGGACTCCTAAAAGTAAAGGCACTGCCTATTGCAACTCATTATAGAGACTGTAATATTATAGGTTCAATTCCTTTGTCTCTGTTGAGTCAGTAAAACTCAGTGGGCTAACAGTAACAATTATATATGTGCATAATGAAACCAAAACGAAATAGGTCATCTCTCCCAGTGCTACTTCATAGCCTTTGAAATGGTTCATATTAGGTTTTGGTGCAATGTTTAATAAGTTCACATGTCCATGCATAAGACTGGTTGAATATTGGCATGAAGCAAAGAAAAAATGAATAGTTTCAAATTAAATCTTGTGTTGTTTAATAAAAACTCTTAAATTCTCCGGATTTTCAGAGCAATATCAAACTTTCAACAATGAGTGATGCACTTTCTCAGCCATGTAAGTAGAGAAGGCTGCCCAGTTTTTCAAATGGTATTTCTAGTGTGAAAACATCTGGTCATCCTCTACTGATTATGTTGTAACAAACCTGTCAATTCTGACCCTCAATTAATCTCAGTGGCTATTGAACAAATACTTTTTTGGAAAAATATATTACTTCTGTGATGAGTTCTTGGTTCATGATTACATTGGGGAGTATTGTATTTCAGACTGCAATGTCCTATTCCCTTATCTTCTCCCTCATATTCTTGAACGTCTCCCTGTGGTTTAAATTCTCCTTCCTGGAAGATGCCTAGTGTCTCGCACCAACAACCTTGAGCAGCTCAAACATGCGGATGTTGAAGGCAAAGGAAGCAAAAAAGAAAATAAAAAAGAGAAGGCAAAACAAAGTAAGACAAACATGTCAGAAGTTGTACAATGAAGTGACTGCAGAAGGAAATGTGAATGAATTGAAATTAAAATCAAACACAGAGAATGCTGGTGATACTCAGCAGATCTGGCAGCATCTGTGGAGAGCAAAACAGAGTTAACCTTTCGAGTATGGTATGACTCTTCCTCAGAAGTTAAATTAAGATTACTTTCCCACAGTATGCAGTAGCTGCAAGGCAGGAAGCCCCTGCTGTCTGTACAAAGGTCATTGGCAGAAGACCACAAGAAAAATGACAAACATTGCACTGACAACAAAATCCTCAGCCCAACATCCCACCTCTGCATCTCCAACCACACAAGGAGAATCACAGAATCCCGACAGTGCGGATAGAGGTCATTTGGGCCACTGCACTGAACCTTCAAAGAGCATCTCTGCAGCAGACCTGTAGCCCTACATTTTCTATGGCTAACCCACCTAGCCTGCACATCCCTGGATGCTATTGGGCAATTTAGCATGGTCAATCCACCGAACCTACACATCTTTGGAATGAGGGAGGAAACCGGAGCATCCGGGGGAAACACGTGCAGATAAGGGGAGAACATGCAAACTCTACATAGACAGTCACCCAAAGTTGGAAATGAACATGAGTCCCTGGTGCAGTGAGGAAGCAGTGCTAACCACTATGCCTTCCACAGTTGGTGGACTGACAATATGTCAGTCTTATTACATAGCCCAACATCAAATAATAAGAGCATCCTATGCAATCATGACAAGAACTTCAGTGGATCAGGGAATGGAGGATACACAGTAAGAGGGGGAGAATGATCTATAGTGAACAAGGCACTCTACAGTTAATATCTGGGTCATTCTGTCCATGGAGAGAACGTTTCACAGTGGTCGCATTTTAAGGACGCAGGATTTCAAGTGAAAATCTAACAATTGGAAATTCTTTCTGTTCAGAAATCCCTCAAAAGGAGGGGATATCAGTGAGCAATGTAAAGAAATAATGAATCAACTGCATCACAGGAATCCATGCTGCCATCTTCACTCACTCCAAATTCAGTTGAGTGTAAAATTATATTACGAACAGTCAAGGAATTTTCACTTCAGCAAACAGTTTTGAATATTAGCATATTTAAAGCTTTCTGCAGAGCTCCCTTTTAAAAGCCAAAACAAGTTTGGCTGCTCAGTGTGTTGTACCACTCTTGTAGTACTAACAGTCACCCTGAATGTGGAAATGCTGCTTGACCAAGTCAAGTGGCAATTCCTCACATCACAAGAAAGTTATTTTCATGGCACATTTAAGAGATGATGTGTAGTCCAATAATTACACCCCATTTTCACAATGCATCACAAAAGTATCCTGGTCCCCAAGCCTAATTTATGCAGTTTGTAGAACCTCCAATGACCAGCATCAAAGTGAATATTGGCATCCACTGACTCCAGGTAAGAATGATTGAGCAGAACATAGACTATGTTTTGATTACCTGTTGCTAGTTGCAACCGATCTAACTACATTCATAATCATAAATCAAAGTTTAGGATCTGGCAAGGTCATTAGCTTGACTATTCAGTAACCTGAGCAATTGCATTCAACAGTTCTCTGTCAATGGAATCCTAATTCAACCCCTTTCCTTTCAGACCCATCATTCACCTTCACAAGTGGCCAACGGACAGTCAGAAATAAATTTTACTCCTGTCTAATATATCCATTCATTCTGTCTCCAGATGAGCTATCACCCCTTGAATCCTTGATTGTTTGCAGATTTCAGCTTTGCCTTCACTCCCCGGTTGTTTCTTGTGGGTGTATTGCTTCCCCATATGTTGTTTTCTCTCCCATTACCCAAGGGTGAAGTACAAATCCTTCTTGGGAATGACACCTAGGCTGACTTTAAGAGAAAAGGAATGACAAATAGCATGGCATCAAACCTGAACACACAATCTGCAGTGAATACATGAAGGCCAGTTTGAAATCCTATGTTGCACACATCCATTGATCCAATATATGATCCACTTCATTTATCTCTCCCTGTCATATAATTGCTGTAGGTTCTTTGGATTGAAGGATGGTTCAGATATTCCAGTCTTGGAAGATTATTATGAAATTGAGTTGCTTTGTGCTCACATTGGAGACACATCTCAATGTTTGTTAGGCTTATGGACCTTAGAGAATTTTGACTCCACTTACTACCCACAAGAAGGCATATTTTCCCTTTGTTCCTTCTGCTGTTGTGGATGTAACACATGCGATATCAAGCACTTTGCTTGCCAGTTCTCAGAAGCCCACTTAACACAAACTGTCCCTCAATGCGGCAATTCCTTACACCAGTCCTGAGGATCACCAATTCCAACCAACTCAACTATGAGTGTTCTGAGGAAGGGTCACTGGACCCGAAACATTAACTCTGTTTATTTTTCACAGATGCTACCAGATTGCTGAGCTGTCCAGTGATTTCTGTTTTTGTTATGAGAATTCATGATTTCTTACCAATAGCTCAGAGCTGAAAAACCTGCAGCGAACTGGCTACCTCATTTTGTCACTGATCACTCCCAACCTACAATGCTCCCAGTAGAAATGGTCGAAATTGGTAATCCATTCCATCCATAAAGCATAGTAGAATGAGGAAGCAATGTTACATCATAAACTGTGTATGAGAATTTACACTTAAAATATGTGATTGCATATTGACTTCATGAAATATATATGAACATATCTGTTATCACACAATAGCTTCATAGAATGTATGTCAATGTACATCTTTTGAGTATAATAAGTTCATAAGTTATGTACGACCGTACACCCATATATATAATAGCTTCATAAAATATAAATGTACTCTGACAACTTAATTTAAAAAAATATTTTTGTGTGGGAAGCTGTCCCTTGGAGAAGCAAGAATTACTGCATAAGATTATCTTTCATAATACCATCAATTTATTTACTTATTATGGATCAGACGTATGCTGTGTGCACAGTTTGTGTGAAATCAGCTTATGAAGTGAAAAGTAAATGAAAGATGTTTGAGAGTTTGCCATTGTAGTTAATATATTTCCTCTCAATAAACACATGACAATCTTGCATGGCCAGAAGATTAAACATTACTGAAAAAGAACAAATTCTTTCGTCGGACTTTAAAATTACAATATATGTTATAAAAGGGAAGACATTTTTTGTGATGGAAATTGAAAATAATCCATTCCTTTTATCTGTAACTAAGTGCCATGATTATCACATTGAGAGCTAAATATACCTTCCTTAAAGCTGAACTGCAGCAATTTTTTTTGAAATCAAGCAATCTCAGTCTTTGGAAATGGAAATGCGCTTATAAATTATGGAGCTTATTGATTTGATGACTTAAACAAGAGCGAAAGATTCCCCAAATTAGTTTCCCCAGCCACTATTCCTCATCTCCTCATAAATGGATGCAGCAATTCTATCCATCCTCCAGAGCATGAACATGTTGCTGGAAAGTAATATAAACTGACTGGCTAAACAAAGGGATAAAGAATGTTCTGTATATAGTCTTAAGTTAGCTACTATTAGCAATCACTCATTGACATTGTTGAGACAGCAGAAATAGCTTGCTGTCATTGACCTTTTGTTTTACAATAGCATTTTGCCAAATTTGCAGAGAACCTGAGCTTTCAAAATTCCTAGATGCAAGGGCAGTGCATAAATAAGAAAAACAGTTTTGCTTCAATCAATAAGTTCAAGGGAAAATATTACCTTCAACAAAGGTAATGGTTTGAACCATGGAGATTCATGTACAAAGGCAGCAGGGTGCTTGTCAAGACTTGTACCATTCACACTGACCCTTAGCCCCACCTGCAGTTGAAGAGAGAGTGCACTGTACATTCGTTCAGATGATTTTGTTATGAATTTGCCTCAAGCTGTTTATGACTTGGACTGTAAATTTCTGGGAAGATATTTGGGTTACTTGCCTGTGATAATGGAATGCTGTCAGTCGTGTTTGAAGTGGTGAATAATTTATCAATATACACGGGTGAAAGACATTTTCAAGTAGTTTAATTATGAGGTAAATCAAGAAAAGTGCACAAACCACTTTTTCACTATTCAAACCAATATTACAATTGGAACGCTTTAGGCTCAATAATATGTACCAGCAACAATATTCTTTGGTGGGCAAAAGGATTGTTCTTGTTTTTCTGAACAGGCTATGTTTGGTGTTGTGCTTCAGTTTCCACTTAGCTTGAGAAAGTGGAATTCTTTGAGATATTGATACTCTATTAACACACATGGTCATCTGTAAATTGTACAACACAAAGTGCTGAAACATTCTTTCCTTCAATCATTTTGAGGTGAGGAATAACACCCTGATATCAAAAGGTCCAAACAGTGGAGAACAGAGAGGTTTGTAATTCCTGATTGCCTGCCTGTCCCTTGCAGCTATGTCTATGCCTGGTTGCCCCTGGAGAGGGAGCACATGGTATCCCCCTACACCCTCAAAGTTTTTAGAGAGAGAGGTGGGCACCAAGGGGCTGGAGAGTATTATCTCCTCACCCCAACATTATTTTGATTTTGTTCCCTCCCTTGTCTCCCCATTATTTTGTTTTTTCTTGTTATCACACTACCCCTTGCAAGCAGTGTCAGTTATTTTGTTACTTGATTAATTAGGTGATTTGGTGATTAGATGGTAGGTTTATAAAAATCATTAAAAAGACTGGATTCTTCTGCCTGGACATATCTTGGCATTCCCAGAGTTACCAGAGGAGGGATTTCTATGTGGGAGTCTTCCCATTTTCCATGAGAACCTGGGGTGAAGGGTATTGCATGCAGCAGTAATCGTAGACTAAGGTATTTTACTGAATTCCAGGCCAACTGTTTTTTTCTGCAGTGCTGTGGAGTCCATTGTTCATGCTTATATAGGTTGTGAGAGTTTGGTCCCTTCTTTTTGTAGTTTTAAATCAAAGCTTCTTATAGATCTTTTGGTTGCACATCAGCACTACACTCCTGCTGTTTGGCCACCCAGTGCAGGGGTGGAGGGCCTCTACTTGGGTCTGCTCCTGGGCCAGGCTGAAATAGCCATCAATAGGTTGAGGCAGTGCACTGTGAAGGGGATCATAATTCCTGACTGCCTCCCCCTCTTCCATGGTTACGTTCATACAAAAGTGACCTTGGAGATGGATATGTGGTGTGCCTGCTAATGGCCTTGAGGTGTTTGAGTGAGGCGGGCACCTGGGGGGCTAAAGTGCATTATCTCCCCCTCCCTTCCTTCACATCTTCTAGCTGTTTATTATTGTTATACCTCCCCTGGCAAGTGGTGTTAGTTATTTAGCTATTTGTTTAATTAGGTGATTAGAAGGTGTGTTCATTACATGCAAAGGGGCTGGGGTCTGTTATTTCCCTGAGCCACTCCACTTTGATTCAGTTCCCCTCCTTGTTATTGTTACACTGTCCCTGGTGGGCAGTTTTTGGGCTTTATTGTTTGCTCTTTGGGGATGATTCATTCATACGATAGTGAGCTGATCAAAAAGAAAATGGGAATTGGGATCTTACTGCCCCCTGTGAACAGTGCTGTATTTAATGAATTGGTTGTTTTGTAAACGTGGTGGTGGTTTCGTTTTTAAAAGAGGTGGATTCTTTACCTACTGCAGGCAGATTGGAGGACCTTCTCATAGGTGTGTTCCTGGCTGAAATGGTCATCAACAGGTCTAGGCAGTGGACCATGGAGAGGGTCATAATTCCCAACTGCCTGACCCTTTTCTGCAGGTATGTCTATACTCAGGTATCCTTGGTGAGGAAGCACATAGTGTCTACCAGCAGCCTTGAAGGCTTTAGAGAGAGATGGGTATCACAGAAGCTGGAGTACATTATCACCCCTTTGAACACCATTTTGACTTATCCTATCCCAGTCTGCTCCCCTATGCTCCCTGAACCCCACCACCCTCCGCTCCCTCCACCCTTCCCTACTCCCCATCTCCCCTCCTCCCCCTCCCCACTCTGCTGCCCCATCATTGTTTATTTTTTAATGTTACACTGGCCCTAGTGGATAGTATTTGTCAATGGATGACCTGTTGATTGGTTAATCTAGTAGTGGATTTCAAAATTAAATAAAATGAGTTAGGTTCTTTCATGCTATCCCTAGTAGTGGACAGCATTTATTATTCGATTAACAGGGTGTTTTGTCAAATTTGATGGTGGATTTTCTTTAAATGAAACAACCTGTATTCTTAAAGATTCTTGTGGAACAGTGGTATCTCTGGGCTGAAGTCCCATCAGCCTCAGAGGTATGTCATCACATGTTTAATCAGGTTGTTCAAAAACTAACTAGATGGAGGGTTTCCTAAGGGAGGGGCGTCATCACCTCTGGTAACAATATTTGCCACACTGCCTTCGGTAGACAGTTAAGGTTGTTTGGTTAATTGGGAACTTTGCTAATTAAGTGGTAAGTTTATTTATTTTACAAATAGTGTTGAGAAAAGAAAGAAAGAGCTAGGTTCTTCCCCACTGAGAGTGGCTTTCTGGACAGGAAAGAGTTCAAAAGGGAAATTAGAAAACTGGTGTTTGTGCTAAACTATAGGTTTACAATAAAACTCTCCTGAATTTCTGAAAGTCTTTCGCTGCTTAACTGATCGTATGGACATCGACCTGTTTAAGCAGTCTGACTCATGTACAGTAACTTTCAAATGGCTGGGATCTGAGTTATTGAAGCTATATTTTTATAGATTACTGGAAGTTTGGCACCAGAAATGTTTCTAATCATATTGACATATTTTCCTCAATCAGATCATTGGAATTCTGCTGAATTGAGGCCTGTTTATTGAAATGGCAGACTGAGTAAAAGGAAAATTGAAAATAACGTGCGCTTTTTATCATCTGAATTGATCAACACAGAAGCAGAACCACCAAATAATGAAAACTACTTTCTTTTGATACATGGATAAAAGAGTGATAAGTCATACAATGAAGAACACCAAATAACTTGCTTAATTTTTCTGTTGTAAACAAAAGGGTTGTTGTCTGTCATAGAAGAAATACTTTGCTGAAGTGTTGTTGAAACTGGTAGTGTGCGATGTTGTTATAACACCACTTGCTGTTTGCTTATTTTACAGTCTGTTGATGGGACTCGTCAGCATACAAATATTGATTCAAGTGAGTGAAATATAAGGGTACGTTTAACTGGAGTCAATTGCATAATGAGTGCAAATATGGCCTCCTATTCACTGCAACTTGAAGTCCTTTTGTTTGAATGTATTTGACACATTCACAGAAGTCAATAGAAAACTAGTTTTATGCAGTCTACCTGCGATATAATTGGAATGTATTAAAACAGCATATTAACATGCAGAACATAATGGATATCTTAGAAGTTGAATTGTAGCTCCATTTTAGCATTGTATCATGAGAATATGTTTCTGTAGAGACCTAACTGAAGCAGAGTTACAGTTCCGTTTCCAACCTGTTCTTTCCTTTTGATGGAGAAATTTTTGTTTCGCATCTTCTAGGAGTTTAAAAATTGGCAAACAAGTTAATATAAATCAAAACATTGATTCAAGTCATTTCTTTTATTTTGCCTTTTCCTAGTTGTTCACAACACACGTAATAATACATCTTGAATGTACTGGTCATTCAACGACAGGTCATAGCTATTGTAGGGAAGGAAAGGAGATAGTTCAGTCACTATGCTTATGCTAATGAAAGGGTAAGCAGTGAACAAGTGGTATTATCACTTGAAATTTAATTCAGAGACCCTGGTAATGATCTGAGGGTCGGCATTCAACTCCTGCCATGGCAGATGGTGGAATTTGAATTCAATTAAAATGTCTGGTATTAAGAGTCTCATGATGCCAATGAACCCAGTCTCAATTGTCCATTAATATAAATCTGGTTCATTAATGTCCTTCAGGGAAGGAAATCTGCCATCCTTACTTGGTCAGGCCCACATGTGACTCCAGACCCACAACAATTTGGTTGACTCTTAACTGCTGTCTGGGTAATTAAGGATTGGCAATAAATACTGGCCTAGTGAGTGACACCCATATTCCATGAATGAATAAAAAAGAGTTCTTTAACAGGAACAGTTCTTTACTCTTTCTGTATACCTTTTTTGTATTCTTCCTTTCCAAATACTTTTAACTCATAATTTCTACTTCTATATCCAAATGTAAAACATTCATGGTCTAATAGTTAAAAGTATTTAACTTTTCCCTTCATTTTTAATAATGATAACCCTACCTCACCACACCACACCCCTATCAGCCCCCCACAACTCTCTGCCCCTTGATACTTTGACTATGTTGATGGATTTCTCATTGATGATGTCAGTGTCGAGCAGACTGCCATGGAGGGCTGTAAGTGAAAACTACAGGCCCACAGCCTCTGAATTTTCCAATTAAATGTTCAAATGTAATGATTTCAGACTGAACCCTCCTTAAAAATACTGCTTCCTGTTGGGAACACCCAATTTGATAATTAATCACCATCTGCTTCATTGAGTTTAATCTCTGATGTGAAATAATTGATGGCAAGGTTCAATCGTTAAGAGTTACAACAATGTTATTTAAAGTCTTGTACCTTATTATTTTCATTGACTGTTTTTGCAATTTAGGCATCAGCATGATCCGAGATAAACTTCAGGAATTGTACAGATAATTATTTAAATTACTGAGACTGGAAGTAGCAACATTAGAAAGTACCGTCTCCTCAGCAGAAGGAAATCTACGCATTGTGGATTGTACATTGTGTCCTCATTGTTGGATCATTTTGGTTTGTTCTGGCTACATTGTCTTTCATCACCTGGGTGCCTGTACTGAGGGGAAGGCTGTAGCAAAAATCTCCAACATGGTCAGTGAACCTCAAGGGGAAGAGGCATTAAATATTGTTATCAGCCCACCCACTGCTTGTGCTTTCATTCAGGGTTAATTCTTTCCAGCATAATGAAGATGTGGTTGTGTGCACTATAGTCAATTCTCTGCCTTTTGATGATTAGTAGACAACCAATGTTTGAATCATTTAATCCCTTATGAGCTTGGTATCCTATGGGGAAAGGAGAACTCGGAATGCTGCATTTTACCATTCAATCTTAAATACATCTAGATTTGTTTTCCATGATAATGCAAGTAGATCCCTTGACATTCAGGATGTAGTTTTGAGTTCAGCCATTTTGGAAGTCAAGTTTACATGCTGCGCCCATGCTTCTTGCTTCAGAGTTGTGTTCTAATGTTGAAATTTGGGCCTGGTTATACATTGCTGCCATCTCCCTGGTAATTTTAAGACATGCTTTTCCTGGGAGCACTTGTATAAAAGAAAGAAAGGAACTTGTATTTATAGACCGCCAAAATACTCCAGAAGTAAGAGACTCATTGTTGTAATGATGGGAAAAGTAGCAGCCAGTAGGACCCTTGTCCACTGGTTAGAAAACCAGCATTTGGAATGTAATGTAACCAGTTGTTACATGGGAGAGGCCTGACAGAATCAAGTGTCCCTCAGGCATTAAGACATTACCATTGGGCCTCCCCTGTTATTCAACTTCTATAGTTGGAAGCTGACAGCTAGCTGTGTGTTGCTCTTGGTGTCTGTAAGAACAGTGGCTGCTGATTGCACAGCACTTACCAGAAACCCAGGAACGTCATGAGATCCCAAACCAGAGGTGAGTGAATGTGGGATTGGTATTGTGGTGTGGGGGGCATGAGTGAGGTAGGGCAGGGAAATTGGAGGCAATGGCAGGGGTTCTGGTCCTCGCCCTGCCTGATATTGGGTGTCCCAATCAGACAGAATGTTCACCAGTGAGGACATCTTTCCCTGACCTAGGAGGCTGTGAGCAGGATTTGTTGGGTATCCTTCTTATGTTTTCGGAAAGCGAATGGATCCAATTTGATCAGCACTAAGCTGCAGCGGACTGGGATAATGGATGTTAGATGGTTAATTAATGAGCCAGAGTGACATCCTGATGTGGGGGCTGATGGGAACTCCATACTTATTTCTTCTGCTTTTTGACATAATTAGGGAGAAGTTCTTCCACAATAGGATGGCTGACATGTGGCCTTTCCGAGAACTAAGTGGGCCTGACCATAATGGCTCCTGGAACTACAGACTGCAACTAATCTTCCCCTTTTTTCTTTGCTGAGTTAAAATGTTGAATAGATCTCATGATACAAATTATGAGTTCATTAAAGGTTTGCAATGCTTCATTTACACATTGGGAGGCGGTCACTTTTCCCAAGAGAGTGATGCTGCACATAGTTTTGAGTTGGTTGAGAGCATGTAAATGCTTGGTAATGTATAATAATCAATGATTACCTCTCACGTCCGCTCTGATAGATTGTCTGCAACGACAGGTAAGTTTGGATTGTTGCCAGTTTTTCAAATGTGCCTGTTTTCCGTATCTAAGGAAGTGCGAATTCAGTTCTTGCTGGTGATCTTTTAATGGAGGGAATTGAGGGATCCTGACCTTACTTCCAGGGACTGACGTGAGGAGATTATGAATAGCCGCCTGAGGATTGCTGCACTGCTGGGATTAGTTGGGAAGGCAGGTAGCTTGTCATTAGGGTCTTTTCTCCCCTCTGCTGCTTGTTCTTCATATTAAACAGTCTATCATTTGCCATTCCAAAGTACCCTTGGGCAGCAGAGTCCCAAAGTGAGATTGTGCATTACAGAATATTTAATCAAAATTACAGCTGATTTGTTTTAAAACTTATATTTAGCAATTGGGAATTGCAATGTGCGAAGGTTTTATGAAGTAGTTTCCCTTTTATAGACCAAATGTTCAGAGGAGCAAGGAGTTAACCAGATGTTATGACTGTCTTGATATGACACTGAAGATCTGTATTACAGATATTATATCAAAATACACTGTTTATATTGTTCCCATTGGATTGGTGCCTTTTCTTTATTGTTTTTAAGTTATACGTGTCTGAGTTACAATGCTGCTGAAGCAATGACTGACTCCAAAAGCTAAATAAAAGATGCGAAGAGTTTATGGTTGGCCAGAAGCTGTTAATTCTGAATATATCTAAAATGTTTTGTCATTTTTCTTTGGGATAGTGTTCTAGATTTTAAACTTAAATTTCACAATTAATATATATTCCCCAATGCTTTCTCCTCTTTCTGAAAGTGTTATCTTGAACTGGATATAACTCTGTAGGTGCAGGCAGCCGGTACCTGGCCCAGTAGCTACATTTCAAGTACAAACATAGCCAGTAAGTGCTGGGAGGTTATTTGAGAATGAGGATGTAGATATGTTTAACTTGTTCAGAGATGTTACTACACGCATCTCTGGGGCAAGTGGGACTTGAACCTGGGTGGCTCTGAGGTAGGGATATTACTACTGCACCTCAAGGCCCCAGAGGATGGATCTATCACAGCTAAGCTTAATTTTATCATCACCTGTCATCAGCATTTGGTAGTAGTTGCTGGATGGTGCTTGCAACTAGACTGTGCCCATTAAGCTACTGGTTGTTGTGACCCAGCTGTTGGTTTGGTGAAGTGGGCTAACCTGCCTGTGTTCAGGGATTGAACTTTGGACCTTCATGGTCCAAATGGTTTAGTACCAAAGAAGGACATTCAGCCCCTCAAGTCTGTTCCATTGTGCTCTTAGAACATTCCTCAACTCCATTTACTGGCCTTTCCTGTGTATGTTTTGCTACCCATATCCAACAAAAATCTATTGATCGCAGTCTTTAATTTTTTAGTTGAAATCACTCCACAAAAGGCTGTGGATGAGTAAGTTCCTTGTTTGAACCATATCTTGTCTGAAATAATTGCAAAATTATTCCTTTTTTTGGTTCTGAATTACCCCACAGGGATAATTGTTCTCTTGTATCCACCTTATCCAACCTCTTTATCTATTTTAACAACTTAAACAGGTTTCCTTAAATTCTCTAAAGTCAAGGGATTGCGAACTAAGTTTATACAACCTGTTATCAATGCCTAACACTGAGTGCAGCCTTTCAGCTACGTTCTGACAAAAGCTCTGGAGAATTGACGAAACATCACTTTTCCATTTTTGAAATTCTAGACTCAGTGAGATGAAGTTCAACATTTGATTGGCCCTTTGATAACCTTTTGTACTTGTGCTCTATCTTTAAGAAATTTGTGGATCTAAATCTATTTGCTTCTCAACAGTTTCAACTCCTCCATCATTTACAGGAAAAATCAAGCTAATCTTTCTTAGACCTGAAGGGAATCACTTTGTACTTCTCAGCTGGAACACCATTTATCATAGCCAACAGCCTTTCAAACAATTTACTTTGTCTCTTAACTCAGTGCCATTTATAAATGCTGATATGGAATTATCTCTTTCTTCATTCAGTTCATTAGTAATAAATGAACAATAGCTGAGACCCTAGTACAGATCATCATAGTCACCATTTGTCAGGGACTGCTAGTCAGATAACAACCCTTTTATCCCTGCTTGCTGTCTCCCAACCATTTACTGACCTTGGCTCAAGGATACCTCCAAGCCCATAGGCTCTTTTTCCTGTTTATCTGTTGAAAGTAATCTTAAGAAATGCCTCTGGGAATCAAATAGAGACTCTACTATGTGCAGTGCTATTGACATTCTTAGAAAATTCAACTGGATTAGTCAGATATGACCTGCCCATCACAAAATGCCCATCTCTATCTTTGATTAAAAGGTGTAGAGCTGGATGAACACAGCAGACCAAGCAGCATCAGAGGAGTAGGAAGGCTGACGTTTCACGCCTAGACCTTTCTTCAGAAGTAGGGGAGGGGAAGGGGGTTCTAAAATAAATAGGGAGAGAGGGGGAGGCGGACAGAAGACGGATGAAGGAGAAGATAGGTGGAGAGGAGACAGACAGGTCAAAGAGGTGGGGATGGAGCCAGTAAAGGTGAGTGTAGGTGGGGAGTTAGGGAGGAGATAGGTCAGTCCAGGGAGGATGGACAGGTCAAGGAGGCGGAATAAGATTAGTAGATTAAGATTAAGAGATGGGGGTGGGGCTTGAGGTGGGCAGAGGGGATAGGTGGGAGGAAGGACAGGTCCTGTTTCCTGTCCTTCCTCTCATCTATCCCCTCCTCCCACCTCAAGCCCCACTCCCATCTCCTACCTACTAACCTCATCCCGCCCCCTTGACCTGTCCGTCCTCCCTGGACTGACCTATTTCCTCCCTAACTCCCCACCTACACTCACCTTTACTGGCTCCATCCCCACCTCTTTGACCTGTCTGTCTCCTCCCCACCTATCCTCTCCTCTATCCATCTTCTATCTGCCTCCCCCTCTCTCCCTATTTATTTCAGAACTCCCTTCCCCTCCCCCATTTCTGAAGAAGGGTCTAGGCCTGAAACGTCAGTCTTCCTGCTCCTCAGATGCTGCTTGGCCTGCTGTGTTCATCCAGCTCTACACCTTGTTATCTCAGATTCTCCAGCATCTGCAGTTCCTACTATCTCTGAAACAATTTTAACTCTCTTTGATTAGTTGATTCTTATCCATGTGCTCAATTCTGCAAATCTAATGATTTCCAGTAACCTACCCTTAATTAAATGAAAATGTTCTGTAGATCCATGGGACAGATGGAGAATGTCATGCTGTCTGCTTTAGGGAAGGCTTGCCATTCTATGTGCCAACTGGGGGATGGTGATGTCCTGCCTGCCACATTAGGGCCTGCCAGCTGTATTTGTGCAGCTGTGGCATTGGTGAGGCAGAGGCTCGTGACAGTCCAACACCCATGAATGTTGAGGATTGGTGTTGGATCCCAGGTGAATGGTGTTTGTAGCAAGGACGGGGGAATATCTCTTATTCGGCTTCTCTTGAGTGCCTGAGGGATCCCAAAGGAGGCTGCCAACAAACATGCCTAATTCCTGACAGGCATTCATACAGGATTATAGTTCTTCATGCCAATTGTGTGCCACATACAGCCAAGTGTGTACAGAGGCAAGGACTTGATCAAGATTTTTGGAAAGGCTAACAAAGGATTTGTTCAGTTTTAATGGAAAGATGTACTTAGTCCTTGTTAAGTATTATAATGACGATGGATTAAAGTGGCAAGACTTCATTTAACCACAGCAGCTTCAATGATTAGAGCACCAAAAAGGAACTTTGCAGTCTGTGGTTTCGCAAATTAATATCAGACAATGGACTCAGTTCTTGAATGAGGATTTCAGGAAGTTCACTTTGGAAGCTGGCATCGGTCAGGTGTTAAATTCTTCATTCCACCCTCAAGTCAAATGGAGATCCAGAAAGGACAGTCAAAACTCTGAGGTCAATAATACATCAGACACCGGTTGTGAATTAGGTCTGCTCAGTCGCAAAGCAACACCATTGAATAATGAATGGCATCCCAATGGAATTGTTGACGGGGACGAGATTATAAACAAATATACCAGTGTCAGAACACAATCCCAAGCTAAACACAACCTCTCAAGTGCATAAGAAGGTAAAGCAACTGGAGAAAGCCACAGCAAAAGGCAAATGAGGTGATACAACTCTAGCAACAGGGTGAAGACACTGTCAACCTTAAAGCCAGAGCAGAAAATCAATTTAAGGGAAGTCAGAAGGCATGATCATCAGAGAGACAGATCAACCAAGATCTTGCATTGTCAGGCTACTTGAGGGCACATTCATTGTCAATCCTTTCGTCGCTTGGTACAGAACTTCAGTATTGTGGAAAAAGCACCTTTCTTTCTTTGAAGATTTTTGTCTTGTAATCATCAGGACAATGAAAGGTATGAGAGGAGGTGTTGATTGACTGGCAAGCAGATTCTGATTGTTAGAGGCTACTGGTCAGTCATCATTAATTGTTGCTTTTTCCATGGCAGTACTGCTACCTATCACAACCATACCAACAGTACAACAGACAGTATGGAAAGTGGTACACCTATCCCAGACACCATATAACATGATCACCCTAGTGTTGAACCCAAGTGAACCAGATTAGGATGGGCACACAGTTCCAGATATGGAGTTCAATCTGTGAGATTCAGACTTTGAGGGTGCGGCAGAGGAAGATGGTTAAAATGCTAATAAATGTGATAATAGAACATAGAACAGTACAGCACAGCGCAGGCCATTTGGCCCACAATGTTATGCTGACCTATTATCCTACTAAGATCAAACTACCCTGCGTACCCTACGTTTTACTATCATCCATGTGCCTATTCAAGAGTCGCTTAAAAGTCTCTAAAGTGTCTGACTCCACTACCACTGCGAGCAGCGCATTCCGCACACCCACCACTCTCTGTGTAAAGATGGCAATAATGTTAATGATTACAAAAATGACTTGGACTAAACTACTGGAATAATGCAGATGAAGTGTCGAGAAACTTGAGGGTTTATTCAGCTAGTGATAATATAATGGACTGGATGATCCCTTGCTGAGGGATTTTAGAGGTTTCACAGATTTGTATCAATCACAAGTCACATGATTCTGACAACAGTAAAAGAGAAGACCCCAGTTGAGAATGGGTGTGGGAAGAGTGCAGTCTACAACACTATGCTAGACAGCTGTATTTGACAACCTATGGTGTACAGATGTAGCCAAAGGAGTGTTACAGGACATAGGTAGTTGAAGAACCTTAACTTAGAGATAAAGAGCAAGCAGCCTCAGCAGTGGGGTATGTCAACACCCAAAGCTTGAGATGGTCTCGACTGGTGTTTCAATGTGGAGGTAACGTTATTGGCTTAAATCACAAGGTAAACCAAATAGTATGTATGGACAACTGTCATAGCTGGCTGCTGTGGTAAAATATGTTACACAAGTGGTCTGTGGCCATGCATTGCCAACTTCTAATACTTCTGAAACTTATCTTGTGTAATTCAACCAAAATCTCCCCACTGACTATGAATAGCAAGGCTCTTATGGATCCTAAATCAAATAATACTATTATCTCATTCTGTGTCCACCAACTGAAGATAACAAAGCATAGCATTCCCAGAATCCGGTTGCTAGTGCATTCATTCAGTTGTTACACTGGTACGATCTATTGCTCCTAGCAACCAGCAGGGTCAGTTTTATGAAACATCTGTCTTCATCTACAGATGTACCCTGTTGCTATGCCACCTCATACATAACCAGAAATAATTATAAGTTAAGCTGCCAAGTTGGTGAGGCAATAAATGACAGGGTGCTGAATAAATAATAAGACGGCAGGCAGACCTACTTGTGAGAAATCCTCAAAAATATCTGACATAGAAGAACTGTACCCCTGTCAATGAAGGGTTGCCTAACACAGTGGAGTATGCTGAAATAATAACAAAGAATTTTGCTGATATTTTTATAGAGCTTTTAGTTCAAATGTGGTTCATGAAAATGTGTTGGTTTTGTGTGGAAAACTGTTCTGAGGTGCTTTCAGAAGGGAGCTTTGTAAGACATGTACTTTAAAAAATAATGGCTTGACCCTGGGATATGGTTGAATTACTGGCAAGGCTGTATATATTGTCCATGCATTGTTGGCCTGAGCGCATTGTCAGTCGATTTTATGTAGTGCAGGAGTAGACGGATCTAAACCAGACATAGCAGAGCTGGTAGGTACCATTGTTTTTTCAATACCCCAATAGTCATGGTAAATTTTTCAACAATTATTGTCTCATTTTGTTTTTGTTCAATGGGGTGCAATTTGTTAAAGACCTAATATTCTGTTGCAATGCTATTTATTGGCAAATATCAAATTTTGTTTATTCTGAATTTTGATCAGATCTTCATTTTTAAACATTGTGTGTTTAAGTTGGTATTAATACAATGTCAGTCTTAGCAACTGGTAGGCCATGAGGTGCTTCAGAAAGTGTAATCTGATGCATACAGGATTGCTGAGCTGTCACAATTGCTTCAATCAGATACTTTATCTGTCCTCTTCTACTCATAGCTTTCACTTAGGTATACCCTATTTTGTATAATAATTTTCAAGAAGAACATGTCTACATCTATATTTGAACTGAACTATCTTTATATTTTTAACATACATTCCCTGCAAACTTTGATAATCAGCCTCTTATAGACATCTCAATGTTGGTGCTGGTCCAGCATTCATGATCAAATGCCATTTTAGTTGTTAAAATATTATCAAATACAAAATAACTGTACATCAGAACAAACATGCCTGGTTATATCAGCGTAATGAAAATGTTAATCTCTGATGATAAATCTGTGTCTGCTAGCTAATGGTTCCTTTAAATTTGCTGAGAGTCCAATTGGATTTAGCCTCTTTTTGGTTCGTTGGTGAATTTTTCTACTCAGTGACAGTTGCCGCTCCTTGTGAACGGCACAATTTTTGGCCGATTAGTTGCGCAGCTTCCTGGGGTCATGTGAGGTGCAATGCTAATTCATGCTCGCTCATTGTTTATTTCATTTTTGCTATCCCGTTTCAGTACTAAATTAACCCAGTTCACAAGAATACCCTACTTGCTTCCCAAGTGATGTGCCTTGACCCAATGTGTGAAGCTGATCCCACATTGCATGAATGTGAAAATTTTCCAGTTAGTACACTTGTATAGGTAATTCTGCTTAACGCGTGTGTTATTAACGGGAATTGGCTGTATTGCGATTGAGGAACAGTGGACGCTATTTAGATAATGCGATTTTTCTGTTGTACGGGTATAGTGATTTTCTAATAATGTGATTTTCTACAGCTCGATTTTCTATAGAAGGAGAACGACCTGTAAAGCAAAGGTTGCTGAAAATAGAACTGGTGAAAAACAATCTTCTTTTTAGGGAGGAATTAATACAACAGCTTGCAACTACAATGATTATTAAACAATTTCTAACTAATTGTCTGTTATTGAGATGCAATTAATGCAATTAGCCATCAGGTTCTACGTTCAGTTCTCACGCCCAAGCTCAAATCCAGCTGCAGATAACGAGATAAAATTCTGATATCCAGTAGTCTGTAACGATCCAATGATTGAAATGCTTTTGGTTAATCTCAAATTGGAAAGATCAACAGCAGATATACAAAACTATCCACTGGTCAATAAGAATTGGCAATCTCACTGGTCCTGACTACAGGTAGTTCTCGTACAACACGATAGCGCATTCTTGCGTGATATCACACTATAGAAAATCCCATTATAGGGAAATCGCTATAGAAAATCACTACACCTGTACAGGAGAAAGTTTGCATTATCCAAATAGCGCCAACTACTCATCAATCGTGTTACAGCCAATTCCCATTAACGAAACACGCGTTAAAGCACAACTACCTGGACTTTGACTGCACAATAGTTTGAACTGATCATTAACCTTTACATAGCTCTGTACCAAATAAATGCACCCCTACCAGAAAATGATGACTGATGCTGGGGCACAATTTCACAGGAAGTGGCAACAAAACATATCTGCCGTTGCCAGACACTCGTGTTACATCTCGTATTGATACATTCTGTACAGGCGCTCAGAAAATGACTATTTGGACGTAGTATCATGAGAGGAAAAGCATAGCTCATGGGACTGTACCCGAAGAATCTACAATTTTGGGAAGAGGGAAAAAGAAAACTAGGAAAGGAAAAAAGAAATTAGTTAAAATAAAATGAGGCTTGGATGTTCCTAGTGTTCATAGTTAAATATATAGTTCCATTTTCAATATAATTCTGAATCCCACATCAGTTTGTGTATTCTTTATGCCAGGGCAGTGCTTCTTAATACTTTCAATATCAAGGCACACTTCAATGAGACAAAGAATTCCACCGCATACCCACGATATTGGAAATCTACACGTGTCGGTCTGTTAAATTGTTGTGAAAGGCGTCATTGGTTTTATATGGGGCCTTTTGTTATTTTGAGTCTACCCCAAACTTCTGGATCAATATTTCTGCATTGCTGTTGCAACTGAGGATTGCAAATGCACTGGTCACTTAAAACATTTACAGTTTGAATATTTTCCTCAGAACATATCCAAGAATGCTGAATGTAAAGAGGTTAAATCAAGAGAGCTATGATAGAAATGTTTCGGAAGTCATTGACACCCATGCTGCCAGAGGATTGCAAAATAGCTAATGTTATCGCAGTCTAGACAAAAAGATGTCAGGCACACATTAGGAACTACTGGTCTGTTAACTTGATGGCTATAATCAGGGAAAGCATTTATGCACAATGAGGGAGTCTTAGATTGAAGGTGCCGTGGCTGAGAAAAATGTCTTTGATTGCTAGTTGTAACAAAATAATAAATATTTATTTTGAATCCATATTGAATGTTGTTACATATAGTGATGCAGTCACTTTAGTCTGGTCACCAGCAAAGGCATCACCCCAGAGACTACCCAATCCTTGCTGAAATTCTATAGGCAAACAGACAAATTCACAAAGGAACGGTGAATAGGGTATTGAAGCATTACATTCTATGTTCAGCAGTGCTTTTTTCAAATCTTTTATGCAGGCATCGGAGATGTTGTTACATACTTGCATGTTCATTGAACGAAATATTAATGTATCTTAATGAATGATTTAAGATACCTTAACTGATAATTTTAGCTTATTTTCTGTATTGGTGCAGTTTTTCCAACTGCAAAAGAAATTTGTTCAGTGTAATTAATATCTAAGCTGTAGAGGGCAGCCTAGTGGCTCAGCAGATATGTGGCATTTTAATTTGGATCAAGTGTAATAAATTATTGTTATTATCATTGCTCCTTTCTCTTAGCCAAAGTTATTGCTGATATTTATGCTGACTTCTAGATTATATTGCTATAACACAAGGCTGTGGAACTCATGTCTGTTCTTACTGCAGGCTATCTACGGTGATTCTGTAACGTGGGAATTCAGGCCGCACTGGTGAACACTAGTCTAATGAACTGAAATCTACAGTGTGATTGGATTAAGGAATAAAGTTTTTGTTAATATACATCAGTTTATAGACTTGCAGGCATCTAATGCAGTGAATAACAACATGGTTAAAACATTTGAAGTGAATTCCCTGGGTCAAAATCCCGAAACATCCTCCCTAACAGCATTGTGGTTCTACCTGCAGCATATGGAGTGGTTCGAGAAGGCAGCTTAACACCAACTTTTCATTGGTAGCCAGGAATGGAATTAATGCTGGCCCAGTCAGCAACACCTGCATCCCATGAATGAATACAAAAAGAGTTTCAATAGATTTTTTGTTAAATCCATATATTTCTAAAGGGAGTCAGAGGTGTAGTAGTAGTGGACTGGATTATACTCTAGGGACATGGATTCAAATCCCACAATGGCAGGTGGTGGAATTTGAATTCAATTAAGAAATCTGGAATAGAAAGTTACTATAAATAATGATGACCATAAGCTGTTAATTTCTGTAAAAACACAACTGCTTCACCAATGTGGAAATCTACAGCTCCATGTAAATATGTTTGATTCTTAACAGCCCCCTGAAATAGCCTAAAACGTCACACAACTCAGTGAGGCTTGGTCACAAATGCAGGCCCTTGTCAGTGACACATTAGTTCCATGAAAATGAAATAAAATTTGATTCATAAAATTACAAGACAATGATGAAGGGACAATATTCATCCATATGATCTCCAAGTTCTTGGGATATATAACTGGTTGTTGAGGTTGTGCTTTTCCCGTTCATCTATGAGTCCATTCTATGTTTTGCTCATTTTGTGTAAAGTGCAACATCCTGATATTCATCCTAAATTTGTTCTTTGCTATTTGAAATAAGTGTTGTCTTGTTGTCCCTTGAATTAGTTTGAAGTAGTTTTCTACATTTATCTTTGATAAGATGTTGATTGCATCTTCTCAGATGCTTACTTTCAAAGTTGAAAAGTCTCATGGGCTTCCAGCATTAGACACTAGACCCATAATTTTTCTCCACATTGCCTTCCGGACCTGAATATCTTCCTTTATTGTCAACAACCAGAACCAGTAGGAGTACTTGAAGTGCTTTTGATCTCAATATATACTATATCTAATCGTGACTTCTTTTGACTTATATTCAGTTGTTTTGAGACAGAGGACTCGCAAGAAGCCAGTGTTACTGTTTAAATAGTTTTTAGTCACCATTTGATGCATGATACTTAAGATCATATTTTCCTGTTTGAGTATTCTTTGGCTTACTCCTTCCACAGTTAAGACTTGTAAATAAAAAGTGTTTTTTCTTTCCCTGAAACACATTAAGTTGGAGAACAAGGGTTTGAAAGGCAAGTTACATTAAGAATCAAAAAAAAGCCCTATTACTTTGCCCTAACGCAGATACTTTGGGCACGGTAGCGATACGATGCTTGAAAATCCATTGGTTCTTTGAAGTAAACTTCTTCCTCAATTTTACTCCCAACTCATTTACATGTTCACAAAATTAGGCTAGATATTCATGAAGTTGGGTTAACATTGGAGATTTCTAAAAATGATGGATGCATCCTGAATTCAGAAGACTTTACCACAAAGATCCCATTTTTGCTAGCAGGGGGAAAGGAATAGGGTAAGAATCTCACAGTGGGATACCTGAACTCATCAAGGCCGCTTAAAGTAAAGGCTGAGTTCAAACAGACCCCATTGTCATATTGCAAGGGCATTAAACCATTGTGTGGTACTCACAAATTTAAGATTAGATGTAAGTGCTCATTGAGTCTGGATAAGGTCAGTTTAATAGTAATTATCTGAAACTATTTATATCCTCAGCTCATTAAAAGTGAAAAAAATGGTGCAGCTGTCTGTGAAAGTTAACAAGAAAAGTAAGTGCTAAAATGATTTGTTCAGTGTACCATCTGATTTAGCTTAGACAAGACTATAATCATCTGCCTGCAGTTTCACTTGTGTCCGCCATATGGCTGAGTTTACATTTTGATTGACAGTTCAAAAAGGTTATTAATGGACTAGCTTTGATATGGTTTCTAAATACAAGTCTGTTTGTTTCCATAATAGATTGACACTTGAGATTTAAAATCTTTGAATGGATTTCATGAATGAGAGTTTTTCCGTGTGAATCCATTAGATAGTTAGAAGTCCCTTATTTTTATCCTCACATGGCTCCTGAGGTCTGTCCATAGTGGATGCTGGGTAAGTGGATATGTAGGTATATAGGGTTTATGAATTGGCATGGAGATGACGAGGAGAGTAAGCAGGGGCATAAGTGTGAATGGGAGTATAAGTAGGAATGGAGGGGGTTTGGGAGTTTTTGGGTGTGAAATTGTGAGTAAGGCAAGGGCTAGAGGGCTCACGTTCCATATACCTGAGGTAAGAGTTCTAATCAGTCACCCCAGTGCACTCTCATCTTTGTATCTACCACAGTTCTGTTTCCAGTGCTGGTGGACTTGACTAGATTCTGCATCCTGCCTCTCAGAGCAAAGATTGCATGAGATAGGGCTATTTGTATCATGGTGGGTCTCCTGTGTCAGGATCTTTCATCGATCAGCAGAATTGGGCAATGCAATTGAACAAAACTGTTTTTCTTTACTAAATAATATTCGTTGATATATTTAAGTGTTTAAGATTTTAAAACATTCATCAGAGGAAAAAAAAACATATTTAATTGAAGTGACAGATCGGCTGATTTTCAAATAAATAATTTAGGGGCGGCATGATGGCTCAGTGTTTAGCATTGCTGCCTCACAGCGCCAGGGAGCCGGGTTCGATTCCACCCTTGGGCGACTGTCTGTGTGGAGTTTGGACATTCTTCCTGTGCCTGCGTGGGTTTTCTTAGGGTGCTCCGGTTTCCTCCCACAGTCCAATGATGTGCAGGCTAGGTGGATTGGCCATGCTAAATTGCCCATAGTGTTCAGGGACGTGTAGGTTAGGGTGGGTTATAGGGGGATGGGTCTGCATGAGATGCTATGAGGGTCAGTATGGACTTGTTGGGCCAAAGGGCCTGTCTCCACACTGTAGGGAATCTAAGAAAGAAATAACTGCACTATTTACATATTATTCTGTATAGATTCTTAGTGAAGTCAATAAATTTTAATATGTAAAACCTTTTTGACCATGCTTTTGTGCTGAAAACAAAAAAAGCTTAATTTGACGAACTTCCTCAAAATAGCATAATTGGTGGAAGCGTACCTCGTTCATTATTTTGATCTTACAGCATGGCCATTTTTATTGATGGGACTGGACTTCCACACTTTTAAACTGATGTTAAAGATAATAGAAACTTTCTTTCTACTGGAGGTAACTTGCAGTTAAAATTCTGTAATGTTTTATGCTGGACTTGGCTGCTATGTTGTAATCCTTCTAAAGCTTTGGTGATCTCCATCTCTAATGATCTCAGTCATTATAGCTTGTGTTTTGCTAATGCATTGGCAGTGAATACTGCCAAAAATTACTTTTTCTTCAAATAAAATGAGATGAGCCTTTCTCATGAGGTAATGCCCTGGAGCAGGTTTTTTTTTAAAGTAAGAGTTCATACGTTTATTGAATTGACAAATCATTAATTCAGTGCAAGAACCAACCTCCTTTTAATACGAAAGCTATGGGGCACAGCTATTTTTTATTTAAGGCCTATGGGCTCAATTTGCACATTTTTAAGTAAAGTGTTTTCCCAAGTGAGATTCATGGTGAAATTTTGAATTGTCTCAGCTGACTTGAGATATACCCAGGAATTTGTAAAATCTCCCCTCCCCCCACCGCATCCCAAAACCAGCCCAGCTCATCTCCATCTCCCTCACCTGTTTTTCCTCTCACCTCAAGCCACACCCCTATCTCCTATCTACTAACATCATCCTGCCCCCTTGACCTGTCCGTCCTCCCTGGACTGACCTATCTCCTCCCCACCCCCCTACCTACACTCACCTTTACTGGCTCCATCCCCGCCTCTTCGACTTGTCTGCCTCCTCTCCACCTATCCTCTCCTCTATCCATCCTCTATCCGCCTCCCCCTCTCTCCCTATTTATTTCAGAACCCTCTTCCCCTCCCCCATTTCTGATGAAGGGTCTAGGCCCGAAACGTCAAGTTTTCCTGCTCCTATGATGCTGCTTGACCTGCTGTGTTCATCCAGCCCCATGCTTGTTATCTCGGATTCTCCAGCATCTGCAGTACCTTTTATCTATGTATGTACAATTGTTTGATTCCCCTTTAAATGCCAGAATTCTACCTTGTTTGTGTGGTGCATGAGGTGCGCATCCATTATCTGTTTTTATTTCTGATTTTTTATCATCTCTAGTAATTTGTTTTCCAGTAGGGATTGCTGAAAAGAAAAAAATAAGAATGAAATCCCGACCAGTTTTCCCCTTAGGTCACAATAAAAAGAGAAAGTACCGGAGAAACCTACAGTTTCTGTGTCGAGACAAATAGTTTATGTTTTAAGTTCAGTGTGACTTTTTCAGAATCCTTTTAAGCCAACAGATTCAAGAAAGTCTTCATTGAAACAGTTTTCAGGTTGTGATTCTATCTTATGATTGTGGTATTCAATTAGACAATTTGGGCCTTTATTGATATTTAAATGCCTTGTAGCGCAACTCGATGGGGAGTGGTTATTAGACTGGTTTTGCAAATGCCATGTTTTTCTATGAAATTGAACCATCGGGATATTTAACTGGAACTGAGACTTGCAAAGAAACAACAGTCTAAAAATGGCTGATGGCTTTCTGTATTCAAGACAGTGTGGAGAAGAGCATATATGGAAATGATTCCAAAGTGAATTAACTTCTTGTACTGAGCTGATATTCATTGTTATTATCACTTTGTATAATCAAATGCTCTCGTCATCCATTGAAAAGAATTTAAAACTGAAGCTGAAGTATCACACACTCGTTAATTGTTCCATGTTGCTTCAGTTGAAGTGAGCACCACAACATCAATACAAACTAAGATGAGTGTTGTGATGATCAGTTATAAGCAATATGCATGTTTTTTCCCATGGTAAAACTGTGAATCCATTGGTGCAGGTCAATTTGAAGAACGAGCTGCTAATTTATTTTGCCAAAGCTGCAGGATTTGTTAATATGCTTTTGAGCAATTGGCCATCTCCAGGACACCTTCTAGTCTGCTGTATGCAGTGCAATATTTTCCAGAAGCAAAAATAAACTAGTTTTTACTCATTGTGGAAGTATCCGTGTGATGCTCATACCGTCAGTTCTTCACATTTCTGTTGTGGGAAAGTTCAAAGCATGTTTTATTTTATTAAATAATTTTAAATGACTTACTTCTGTGGCTCAGAGCTGAAACATTTACAGGTTCTAAAGCACACTTCAGACCTGAAGGGATATTTTGCATTACCATCATTGTCCCTGTCCAATAACAATCACTCACTTAATGGCATTGAAGATCCTATATGTGTACTAATACAGCATCGCTACACTGCCAACCACTTTCAATCTTTCTTGCTTAAAGTATGAGTGAATAATTTGTTGCAAGTGATTATAACTAATGCATAAAGTTGATTGTATTTTAATGCTATTGAATTTTTTAACTGAAAAATCCTTGAACTGCTGGTGCTTCTCAAAGTCTCATGTTTTCTTGTTGGAATTTCTTGAACCAGTTTTCTGAACTTGCCAGAATAGTCACATGGCCCAGGTTATCCTGTGTGATTATGACAATATAGTGCAACATTGCACCCAGTCCTTCTTGAGCTATCTGCAGCAGTTGATACCATCCTTTTACAGTGTTCCGACTCCGTTGCCGCGGCTCAGTTACACATCCCACTTTCTTATGATTCAATTATAGCTAAAATATCTCAAGCAACGTCTTCTTTCTCCAGACTTATTACATCTGGCATACGTTTTTCTTACTTCTGGGATCCCCGGGGATTAACTTTTGGTTTCTTTCATTTCCACACCTACATGTTGTCTTTTAGCAACATCATCTAAGTGCACTGGCTCGGAAACACTACACTGACGATAATCAGTTCTAGCTCTCTACCACCTCACTCAACTATGTTTTGTCTGCGCATTTGACCAACAGTCCTGACTGGACACAATTTCAGTGAGAAATATGTTGTAAAGGCCAAAACCATTGGGCGAGATTTTGTTCTGCAGTAAGGTTGCAAGTGTACACGTTGGTCTTTGACATCTGCGTATGTGCAGACTCAAACATGGATATCTGGACGTTTCTGTTAATGATATGCTGTTCCTGCACAGACTGCACTTCCAGGAATCAGCACAGATATCACTATAATGATGAGAACCTAGGGTAATTACCCACTGTTTCCAAAGTGAAAACAGATGGGAAAGACTGTCTTTGAATGATCAAGAGCAACTGAGTTTTCAATGGGGTAGTGATAATTATTACTGATTAGTCTGTCTGGTGCTAAAAAAAATTAGTGTTAAGTCTCATTCCTTCAGAAGAAAATTATTATTGCAGATTTGAAAAAAAACTTTTTTTTGTTCTTTTGGTCTTTCCTTCAATCCATGTGCATTTTCCAAGTTTTATTTTACTTTTTGTCAAATATTTAAACGTAATGCTTTCTGTGATTTGCATGATGTTCTTTGCAGTATGTGCTCAGCGAGGAGGCTTCAGCTGTTTGAAAAACCTTCTTGCTGCTTACGGTGAGATGCCTCACATCCCCTGTAAATAGTGTTGAATTCAAACAGATTCCGATTGACTGGGTCTCCACCAGTGGCTCCATGGTAGCACTTGCTACTTCCAGGTTCAAATCCCATTCTAAGTTTTGGGCCCAAAAATCAAGGCTGAATCTTCAGTGAAATATTGAGGGAGTGCTACACCAAATTAGTTGTGCTGCCTTTCAGCCTAAATTTTAAGTAGGGCCCCATCTGCCTGCTCAGGTGAATGCAAAATGGTCCCAAGGCACTATTTGAAGCAGAACATTGCAGTTATCCCTTTTGTCCTTGCCAATCTTTACCAATATTCCTGAACCACCATCAGAAAAAAACAATGCAAGATGATTGTCATATTGCTTGTTGTGGGATCTTTGTGTACATCAATTAGTTATTGCTCTCCCTACGTTACAAACGTTACTACATTTCAAATGAATTTCATGCATTATAAGGTAATTTGTAGATTTCGGCAGATATACTATACAAATACAAGTCTTCCTTTCAGTAAACAACTGAATCACGAAAACCATTCCATCACCGCTCATTGCAAAACCCAGGCCATAGCTTTGATCCCTGTCACAAACTCCATACCATTATCACAATTCCATCCTCCTCACTGTTTCAAGTTAGACCATTCAAAATCCCGATGTTCTATTTGGTCCCAGATGTGTATATTGACTCCATGTTGTGTTCATTATCTCCATAACATTGGTTGTCTCCACCTGTTCCTTAGCCCATCTGCTGGTGAAGCCAATATCCATGTTGTTATTACTTTCAGACTGAAATAACTTAGTGCTCTTCTGATCAGGCTGCCATCTCCTCCATCCATGAATTATCTAATGCAAGGCTGTTCTGCCATTGGTTAATATCTCATTAAGCCCTGCTCATTCACTTAGCCTATATTGACTCTCAGTTGCTTACTACCTAAAGTTTAAAATGTTCATCCTCTTGCTTAAATCTGTCTGTGCCCTTATCCATCTACACCACTAACCTGCCTCGGCCCTGTGACCCTCTGATTTCTGTGTATTACTTTGACTTTGGCCTGTTATGTATCTCCCACTCCCTTTTACTCATTTGGGCAGCCATGCATTCTGTTGAACAGGCCAAATGCTGTCCCAGAATTCCCCATCTAAACCTCTTTGTCCACCCGCCTTTTCTTTTTAAAATCCTCCTTGAAACCAACCTCTTTAACTGTTGAAATAGTCACCTTTCCTCAATCCATTTTTGCCTACAGTCATACATAACGTACCATGGGATATTTTGCCTTTATAAGGATATACCTTTTTATTTGGTATTTTTAAAAGACTGAAATAAGAAAGAACTGTTTTAAAAGCCAATGTGGAAAGGAGGCTGCAGTTTTTGGAAGCAAGTAACCTGACACCTATGACAGGTGTTGTGTAAACAATCGTTTGAATAAGCAGTAATTGAATTTGAGTTGCAGATGATTTGGAGCTGAAGGAGGTGTACAGATGAAGCTGGCAACAAGAGGGTGTTTAGTCTGTGGACTAATGATCAGTTATCAATTATAAAGATCTATTTGCCTGGCAACAACTGTGTGAATTGATTCTCAGGTAACTGAACATCTTGGACCAGGGACAAGATACAGAGGGAGAGAAGTGTTCAGTTTTTCCCCAGCTCAGGAATGGTCTCTCTGTTCCCTGCAGTCAAAATTCACTGTAAACCTGAAGAAAACCAGTGTATCTTTCATGAAACTGTTGTTATAAGACCATAAGACCATAAGACATAGGAGCATAAATTAGGCCATTCAGTTTGTCGAGTCTGCTCTGCATTCACTCATGACTGATAAGTTCCTCAACCTCATTCTCTCGCTTTCTCCCTGTAACCCTTGATCCCCTTGATAATCAAGAACCTACCTATCTCAGTCTTAAATGTACTCAATGACCTGGCCTCCACAGCCTTCTGTGGCAGTGAATTCCATAGATTCACCACTCTCTGGCTGAAGATGTTTCTCCTTATCTCCATTCTAAAAGGTCTTCCCTTTACCCTAAGGCTGTGGCCTTAGGTCCTAGTCTCTCCTACAAATAAGAATATCTTCCCAACATCCATTCTTTCCAGGCCATTCAGTATTCTGTAAGTTTCAATTAGATTCCCCCTCATCCTTCTAGACTCCAATGAGTATAGTCCCAGAGTCCTCAAACGTTCCTCATATGTTAAGCTTTCCATTCCTGGGACCACTCTCGTGAATCTCCTCTGAATCCACTCCAGGGCCAGTATATCCTTCCTGAGATATGGGACCCAAAACTGCACACAATACTCCAAATGTGGCCTGACCAGAGCCTTATAAAGCCTCAGTAACACATCCCTGTTTTTATATTCAACTCCTCTCAAAATAAAAGCCAACATTGCACTTGCCTTCCTGACTACTAACTCAACCTGCAAGTTTACCTTGAGAGAATCTTGGACTAGAACTCCCAAGTCTCTTTGCACTTCAGACTTCTGAATTTTCTCCCCATTTAGAAAATAGTCCATGCTTTTATTCTTCTTTCCAAAGTGCATGACCTCACACTTCTTTGCCCACTCTCCTAACATGTCCAAAGCCTTCTTCAGCCTCCCCACCTCCTCAATACTACCTGTCCCTCTACCTATCTTTGTATCGTCTGCAAACTTAACCATAATGCCCTCAGTTCCTTCATCTAGATCATTAATGTATAAAGTGTAAAGTTGTGATCCCAACACTGACGGAACACCACTTGTCACCGGCTACCATCCTGAGAAAGACCATTTTATCCCCACTCTCTGCTTTCTGCCAGACAGCCAATCTTCTATCCATGCTAGCACCTTGCCTCTAACACCATGGGCTCTTATCTTACTCAACAGCCTCCTGTGCAGCATTTCTTGAAATCGAGGTAGATAACATCCATTGGCTCTCCTTGGCCTAACCTGGTCGTTACTTCCTCAAAGAATTCCAGCAGATTTGTCAGGCCTGACCTCCCCTTGATAAAACCATGCTGACTTTGCCCTATTTTACCATACACTTCTAAATATTCAGAAATCTCATCCTTTACAATGAACTCCAAAATCTTTCCCACAACCGAGGTTAAGCTAATCGGCCTGTAATTTTCCATCTTTTGCCTTCCTCCCTTCTTAAACAGGGGTGTCACGTTAGCGATTTTCCAGTCCTCTGGGACCCTCCCTGACTCTAGCAGTTTCTGAAAGATCACCACTAACACTTCTACTATCTCTTCAGCTATCTCCTTTAGAACTCTGGGGTGTAGTCCATCTGGTCCAGGTGATTTGTCCACCTTCAGGCCAATCAGTTTTACTAGCACCTTTTCCTTGGTGATGGCCACCATACTCAGTTCTGCTGCCTGACTCTCTTGAATTTTTCGGAGATTGCTCGTGTCTTCCACCGTGAAGACTGATGTGAAGTAATTCAGTTCCTCAGCCATTTCCTTGTTCCCCACTACTATCTCTTCACTGTCATTTTCCAGTGGTCCAATGTCCACTTTTGCCTCTCTTTTGCCCTTTATACACCTAAAGAAACTCTTACAGTCTTCAGTTATATTACTGGTTAGCTTACCCTCATATTTAATCTTCTCCCTCCTTATTTCTTTCTTTGTTGCCCTCTGTTGGTCTTTGTAAGCTTCCCAGTCCACTGGTTTCCCAGTCGTCTGGTTTCCTCTGCCCCATATAATGTCCCTTCGCCACATTATATGCTTTCTCTTTTGCTTTTATGCTAACCGTGACTTCCTTAGTCAGCCATGGTTGCCTCATCCTCCCTGTACCATGTTTCTTTTTCGTAGGGATGAATTTTTGCTGTGTCTCCTGTATTACTCCCAGAAACACCTGCCATTGCTGTTCCATTGTGTTTCCTGCTAGGCTCCTCTTTCAGTTAATTCTGCCCAGCTCTTCCTTCATACCTGTGTAGTCGCCTTTATTCAGCTGGAATACCGTTACCTCAGATTCTATCTTCTCCCTCTCAAATTGCAGAGTAAATTCTCTCATCTTATGATCACTGCCTCCTAAGGGTTCCTTTACCTTAAGCTTCCTTATCAAGTCTGCCTCATTGCACAACAGTAAATCCAGTATTGCCTGTTCCCTTATGGGCTCAACCACGAGCTGCTCCAAAAATCCATCTCGTAGACATTCCACAAATTCCTTTTCTTGCAATCCACTACCAACATGATTTTCCCAGTCCGTCTGCCTATTGAATTCCCCCATGATCACTGTGACTTTGCCTTTCTTACACACCTTTTCTATCTCCTGGTGTATCATGCGCCCCAGCTCTTGACTACTGCTTGGAGGCCTGTACATAACTCCAACTATGTTTTTTCTTACCTTTGCAGTTCCTCAACTCTACCCACATAGATTCCAAACCATCTGCCTCTACTTCATTGCTTCCTATTGATTTAATTTCATTTCTTAAAAAATAAGGCAACCCCACCCCCTCGGCCCACCTGCCTATCTTTTTGATAGGATGTAGATCCTTGGATATTCAGTTCCCAATCCCGAGCCCCCTGCAGCTACGTCTCCGTGATGCCCACCACACCATTCCTGCCAATTTCGATCTGTGCCACAAGCTCATTTACCTTATTCCTTATACTGTGCACATTCAGATATAACACCTTCAGTCCTGCATTAACCATCCCTCTTCTCATTAACATTCATTTTTCCGGTGTTTGATTGGTAGCCCTTTCCAAACACTTTGTCCTATTTGTGTCTGTGCTGGAGACTTTAATAACCACTCCTGAGTTCTCCCTCCCTGTCATTTCTTTCATATTTTTCCACATAGTTGAATCCACCACTACAGAGGTTAACCTGCTGCTTTGTTTCCCACTGGGGCAAGTTTCACCATTCTCTTCACCCCGATTTCTAGTTTAAAGTCCTGTTGACCAGCCTATTTACCCTTTTCGCTAGAACATTGGTCCCAGCTCGATTCCGGTCCTCTTTTTTAGTCTTGCCTATGTTGTTTGTCCCAGCATGGAACACAACAACTGGATTGTCCCCCTCCTGCTCCAATATCCTTTCAGGCCGGTCAGAGATATCCCTTACCCTGGTACCGGGCAGGCAACACACCATGCGAGACTCTCAATCCTGCTTAAAAAGGATACTATCTATCCCCCTAATTATAAAATGCCCTACAACTACCACTTGCTTATAAGCTGTGACTTTTACTGTTAAGTCAGAGATCATTTGTGAAGGAACCAGGCACCTTGTATCTCTTACCAACTAATAGAAGCATCTGGAGAAACAATGCACTGGGTGGCAGAAAAATCATAAGGATCATCTCAACGATACCGCCTGGGAACAATGACTATTAAACCGTCTTTCCAGTCATTTTCCCCTCTGTCCATAACTTATTTTAATCTGTCTGTGTGTCTTTATATGTATGTGTGTGTGTGCATGGGCAAGGAAGAGTTTATAAAGAGAATCAGACTTTTAATTTGTAGTATTATATGCTGACAGTTCATAATTGCTTACCTTAGGCTAGAGTCTAATCACTTGTAAGGAATAATGATTCTTGTTCAGTACAAAAACCTGGTCTGTGTTTTCTATAAACTTGGATCTGAAAGTCAGGTAAACTGGGGAACTTTATGCACTATATAAAGTCTTTAACCTGTTGATGACTCCAGGAATGGTGCGGTTTGATTTCCAGGGTGCTACTATAGTGAGTCACGTCACCATGATAAAGGTGCTGTATAAATGCATGCTCTTTATGACGTACCTCTCTTGCTGCAAAACTTTGATGTACCTAAGTACGACCTAGACAAGAAGAATATAAGCTTTCCGGATAGATGTGTTACATCAGTCATGGCCGTGTAACAATTCACACTTCAGATCTCATTGCTCCAAAGAAAGGTGACAATATTTTCAATATTGTGAATTATCAAAATAAGTGTAGTTCAGTTAATGTTGAAATTGGATTAGCTCCACTTCATCTGGTGGTATCAGAAACTGTCTTCGGATGGAGATAGTGAGTTTTGCAAACAAGTGCACTGATAGCAGATGTATTCTGCACAGCTCTCAAGAGTCTTAGCAATTATACCTGACTACTAATGTAGCTGTCCTTACTGCTATCATGCAATAAACTATCTTGTTGACCAAGAACAGTGCCTCCCTGTAGGTACTCTGTGCTGGTGGAATCCTTGCTGCTGATCATTAATAAGGCTCAAGACAAAGGACAGATAAAGAAGAACAATTCCAGTGGACTACCACAAAAAACCCCTTAAACTGAACTAGATGCTGGAGAGACAGCAGAACACAGCATGGGGCAGTAGTGGCAATCAGGGTAATACCACACCCGAGTAAATCGCAGAGTCACAAAAATTAGGAAGGCCTCAGATTTTGTTTCCCATTTGGTGTTGAATTAACTCACCACAGATGGCTCAGGGTCACTGTAAGTTGCATCTTATTAGAGTATAATGGAAAGGGAAAATCAGGTGCGTTTTCTAAGTCTGATTGCTAAATAATGATTCTTTGCAGTGATCTGCATGTTTGCACTTTGAATAAGCACAGAATCAGGTTGATCCCTCTTGCACTCACTATCAAACAGGCTGCCAATGGTCAAGTGCAAGGTATGGGAAAAGACTTCTTGGGCCAAAAAATATCTGGTGCTTATGCATAATAAAACATAACATTCACCAGTTGAAGGGAAAGAAAGCTTGCTCAAGAACATTGTCTTAGTAAGTTCCATTGATGCATGCAAAGGAAAATGAGTAGTAAAACAAGAACAAATTTCTCTTTAGCCTGTGCTGCAATGCATGAGAAAAGTTAGAGTAGTCGCAATATTTTGAGACGAAGGAGTTGTCTTCCAATAGTGCAAGAAGAAATAGCGGGAATTGGAGTGGGAGAGGAAGTTGAGAAACATGAAAAATGGAAAAAAATGATGTACAAGCTAGGAAGAGAGGAAATGTGGAGGATAAAAACATGAATGAAGCTTATTTGCTTGATGGGGAGGCCACTTCATCTGTTACAACAGATAAGAGACAGGATGTATTGACTCTCAATTGTTAATTTAAATATATTGAATAAAATTCAAAATGGAGCTTGTAAGCGTGAATCACATCAAAACTGTGAACAAGATGCAATGTTTCATCATCACAACCTGCAGCTTTCAGCTGGTGGTTTAATAATCAAGGGAAGTACTGTGCGCAATTAGTGCTGGAAGTTGTGAAGAGCTGTGCTTCCTTTGATTAGATTTCATGGGGGGGGTAAATTATTTTGCAGCTCTTTAAAACATAAATCCATCTTCTCTTCTCTAGTTGCTGTGTTACATGACAACCGTACAATGACCTAATAATGTTAACAGGATAATATAACAGGGGAATGGTACATCAGTGGAAAACATGATCATTCAGCATCCGAGGACATTCAAGAAATGGCTTTGATGGTGTTCAACAAGAAAATGCTTGTTTGCCCCATCAGGTCTATTCCTTGCAACGAGCCAGCTACAATTTGCATCGTGTTCTTCCTGACTTGTACCTCTTGCTAAGGAAATGACTAACCTCAAGGATTCTCATCATTTCTTTTCATGTTAAAAGATATTTTTCTGTTAAACCAGATAGTTTGTGTGCTAGAGCCAATATGTCAATTTAAACACAGTCAGAAGTCACGCAACACCGGTGACAAGTTTCCGGAGCACTGCTCCTGCGACAGGTCAAGTCACTTCACCTGACAATGGAGCAGCACTCTGAAAGTTTGTGATTGTAACCAGGTGACTTCTGACTTTGTCTATCGCAATCCAACACCAGCATCTCCACGTCATGGCTACCAACTTAAACAAACAGCTTAGATTGCTGACCTCAGACCATTGTATTCCATTTATAACATGTGCATGGCCTTGCTCTATCAGGTTCTGTGTCTCCACTGATTCTTCTAACTGTTCCCTTTAATTGGACATTCATGCAGCTCCTTTTGAAACAAACATAGTTAAGATGGCACTGATCTTCTTTAATGGATGTCTGTTTCCTGTAATCTTTGAAACTTTAATGTTATGCGGCTTTTAATTGTATACTTATGTTCTTCGGAATGGGAATAATGATATGTGTGATGCAACGGTAAGGTGGCTATGATATTTTTAAATGCAAACCTAGGGTTACTTGGTTAAGTTGTTACTAAGTGAAAAGCATTATACTCCACAGCTGTTAGTGTGTGTGTCTCATTTTCTTTTGATGCATTGTAGTTCTTTTGTTGTACTGCATTTACTTGAAAGAGTGAATCATAGGAAACTACTTCTGCAATCAAAGCTATCTGGGCAGATTTCTCTTCAAAGAAAGCCTTTACAGTAAACTGTAATGTAGTTCATTTATATTGTGCAACATCAAAAGGTGAAAGGGGAACAAACGCAAGTAAGCCAAACAAAAAATTCAATGTCATCCTGTGTACGAATATAACCAAATAATAACATATGCAAAAAACATTTCAACATGTCAGGATTGAAATATAAGCCCCCAATAATCGGTCGGAAATTGAGGAGCAAATACGTATGGAAATCTCAGATATCTGTACAAATAATAGGGTTGTAATGATTTTAACTTTCCAAACATAGACTAGGACTGCCATAGTGTTAACCCTTTGGATGAAGAAGAGTTAGTTAAGTGTATTCAAGAAAGTTTTCTTTGTCAATATGTAGATGTACCTACTAAAGAAGGAGCAAAACTCAATCTTCTCTTCAGATTGAGGTTTTAGTGGGGGAGCACTTTGGCACCAGTGACTATAATTCTATTAGTTATAAAATAATTATGGAAAAAGATATGCCTTGTCTAAAAGGTAAAGTTCTACATTGGACCAAATCCAATTTTGACAGTATTAGAAGCTTGGAGAAGTAGTGTTGTCTTGAAAAGAGTCCACATTACAGAAGAGGAGCTGCTGGAGGTTTTAAAATGATCAAGTGAATCCTCGAAATTGTGGGGCCCCTAGCAGAGATATTGGTATCATCTCCAACCATGGGTGAGGTGCCAGAAGACTGAAGGTTGGCTAATGTTGTTTTTTCATTTAAGAAAGGCTGCAAAGAAAATCCAGGAAACTGTGGACTGGTGAGCCTCACATCAGTGGTGGATGCATTTTTGGAGGGGAATCTGAGGGACAGGATTTACATGCATTTGGAAAGGCAAGGACTAATGATGGAGTCAGCATGGCTTTGTCCATCGAAAATTGTGTCTCATAAACTTAATTGAGTTTTTTGAAGACATGACCAAGAAGACAGATGAAGGCAGAATGGCGGACATCGCCTACCTGGACCTTAGCAAGGCCTTTGACAAGGTTCTGCATGGTAGACTGGTTAATAAGGTTAGATCATGTGGGATCCGGGAAGATCCAGCCAATTGGATACAAAATTGGCTTGACTGTAGGAGACAGGGCGGTAGTAGAGGGTTAATGTTCGGACTGGAGGCCTGTGACCAGCGGCATGCCACAAGGATCCATGCTGGGTCCACTGTTATTTGTCATTTATTTAAATGATTTTTATGAGAATATAGAAGGCACGGTTAGTAAGTTTGTAGGTGACACCAAAATTGGTGATATCATGGGCAGTGAACAAGATTATGTCAGAGTACAACAGGACCTTGATCAGCTGGGCCAATGGGCTGATGAGTGGCAGATGGAGTTTAATTTAGATAAATGTGATATGCTGCATTTTGGTAAGGCAAACCAGGGCAGTACATACACAGTTAATGGTAGGGCCTTGGGAAATGTTGTTGAACAGAGAGACCTAGGGGTGCAGGTGTGTAGTTCCTTGAAAGTGGCTTCACAGGTAGACAGGGTGGTGAGGAAGGCATTTGGCACCCTTGCCTTCATCAGTTAGAGCATTGAATATAGGAGTTGGGACATCATGTTGCAGCTGTACGAGACATTGGTGAGACCACTTTTGGAAGACTGCATATAATTCTGTTTTCCTGCTATATGAAGGATATTCTTTAACTGGAATAGGTGCAGAAAAGATTTACAAGGATGTTATCAAGACAGGACGGTTTGAGTTATATAAAGGGGCTGGATAGACTGGGACATCTACCCCCGGAGGCTGAGGGGCGATCTTAATAAAGGTTTATAAATTCGTGAGAGACATAATGTGAATTTGCCAAGGTATTTTCTCCAGGATAGTGGAGTCCAAAACAAGACAGCATAGGTTTAAGGTGAGAGGAGAAAGATTTAAAAGTGACGTGAGGGGCAACTTTTTCACACAGAGGGTGGTGCGAATACAGGACAAAATGCCAGAGGAAGTGGTAGAGGCAGGAGCAATTGTAACTTTTAAGAGACATTTGGACAAGTACATGAATAGGAAAGGTTTAAAAGGTTATGGGCCAAACGCAGGCAAATGTCACCACTCAGTTTAGGAATCCTGGTTGGCATGGACAAGTTGGACCAAAGGGTCGGTTTCCTTGCTGTATGACTCTGTAATGTCAAAATGTTGATTTTCTCGAGGAAATAAACTGACACTTCATGACCAATAGTATCTTTTCCATATCTATTCACTGTTTTTTTTTATTGATCACTTTTAATTCCTGATGATTTGATCCCCATTTTGAGTGCTGCGTGCGATGAAAGGAGCCAGAATCATAAAGTTGGAATTTTGGTTTTGTATACTGACCAAGTATAGAGATATATTTCTGCTTCAGTCACAGATGGTTTGGGACTTGGAGGAATGAGTGCCCTTGTAGCTTTGGCAATCGATTTTCCTTTCCTCATTCTAGTTCCTGAAAAGTACTGTGGCCAAGAATCTGTGCAAAACTTTGCCTTGCAAAAGCCAAAAACTGTGGCCAAAATGGATTTCAGTTTCTGTACATTGATGTTTCCCAGGTCTTGAGTGTGGGTAACCTATTTGACAACGCACCATTTCCTTTAGGTGTATCTGGGTAATTTGGAATTTTCCATGATGAATGTAACAGCTTTCTGAGGACTATCAATCCACCTAAGAAGGTTGCCTTGCTCCATGGACACAGGTTCAATCCCACCCTCGGGTGATTGTGTGGAGTTTGCACATTCTCCTGGCATCCGCGTGAGTTTCCTTCGGATGCTCTGATTTCCTGCCACAGTCCAAAGATGTGCAGGTTAGTTGGATTAGGTGTGGGAAATACAGGGTTACAGGAATAGGTAGGGAAGGGGGTGGATGGATCTGAGTGGCATGCTTTTCAAAGGACTTGTGTGGACTTGATGGACTGAATGGCCTGCTTCCATACAGTAAGGATTCTATGAGAGACTAGGAATACTGCAGTGAGTGATTACCTCCTGACTCCCCAAAGCCTGCCCACAATCTACAAGGCACAAGTTGGAGTGTAATGGAATACTCCCCACTTGTCTGAATGAATGCAGCTCCAATAACACTCAAGAAGCTTGACACCTTCCAGGACAAAGCAGCAGCTTGATTGGCATGCATCCACTCCCTTCACACTGGAGCTCAGTTGCAGAAATTCACCAAAGATCCTTAGACAGCACCTTCCAAACCCATGACCATTTCCATTGAGAAGGACAAGGGCAGGAGATATCTTGGAACATCAACACCCGTAAATTTCCCACCAAGCCACTCACCATCCTGACTTGGAAATATACCATTTTTCCTTCACTGTCGCTGAGTCGAAATCCTGTATTTCTCTCTCGTTGGGCATTGTGGGTCAATTACAGCACATGGACTGCAGCAGTTCAAGAAGGCAGCTGACCACCACCTTCTCAAGGGCAACTAGGGATGGGTAATAAATGCTGGCCAGTCAGTAATGCCCGTGTCTCATGAGTGAATTTTTAAGAAAGCATGGAAATCTAGCATTTTTGTCAGTATTTTAATTCTTCTCTAGAGATGCAGTGCTGAGCTCCTCCCAGATTACAACCAATTAGAAATCAGTGAACTGATGACAATTTGCATTTCTACATTCTAAGACTTAAGTTGCAAATTATATCTGGTTGAAAGACGTGTTGGTTTGTTCAGGATGTATGTACATCATAAGTGATGCTGCACAGGCTCACTTGGCCCAAAAGAATAATTTTGTTTTGTGGAATGTCTCATTTTTACATTATGAAATAATCTACATCTTTCCATTTTTTTCAGAAGTGTGTTTATTATCCTTCATCTACTTTTAATCCTAAATTTGTGTCCCGATCATTCATTTTGCTATCTGTAAAATTAAAAGTGAAAGGAATTGGGGGTTTTTCCTTCTGAATTTCTGTCTGTTGGAATATTTTAATGTGATTGGCCACTTCTACTGACTTGGCATCAGATGTAAACAGCCTTCAGGAAAAGCAAAATTAACATAACAGTACTCGCGCTCCACGGGCAGCTTCCTTAGAGGTCAGCAACAAATATCGCTGACTGCAAGTTCCAGTTGTAGGTTGTTTTCATTCCTCCTGTAGTTCAGCTGTACCGACATACGTGCCAGTTACACGAGGATCTTACTGGTTAATTGTTTTCCAGTAGAAAAGTTTACCGGTTTATTCCAATTGATGACCATTTGAGCAGTTTGGAGTAGTGGTTCCCATATTTCCACCACTTAGAAAATTCTTTGACAGAATTCTTTCCTGGCTCACATTTTGAATAAGATTTAACTGAAGCAGTTGCTTTAGAATTGAGATTGAGAGCTTAAGCTGTTCACACCATGCGTTATGAGCAGAAGCCACTGAGTAAATGGAATCACCTTGTCCTAGCAACTGAGGGATCATGCTTACTCCTAGTGTGATACTGACTAACTACAAGCTCATAATTTGAGGTTAACATCGAGCATCACATTGATTTTTTTGTTTTTGTTTTTATAGTAACTAGGATAGCTCAAATTGGGCAAGAAGGTATCATGTCTTAGTTTCCTGCCACAGCAACTAGCCCTTGCATGGGACCCAGTTAACTCAGTTGGTTAGACTATGGTTCTGAATAATGCCAACAGCAGGAAAACTTGGCATCAATCTCTTTGCTCTGTGCCCACATTGAAGATATTGGTTTGGCAAAACTACAGCCAGTTGCAGGCAAATCCTTTCTTGTTTTTGTATTACACATCCTCTTGAAATCAAGTTTCTAGACATCACTTTTCTAGGCTCGCTATTTAAAATTCAAATCAAATGTAGGACAGGGATTTTGCGAAAAAATCAAATAGTATTGTGCAGCCCCACCCTAAGGATATGTTTTTCTCTTGATAATCAATAATTTTGCTGAAAAAGAAATAGATGGCCATTGATGCTGAATGTTGTTCAACGTCGAAGAGATTTATATAATTTCTGGCATAGTAAGGAATGTTTCTCACTTAAATCTAATAGACCTGCTGCAGCTAATGTCAGATGGTATAAATCACGGAACTTGGCTGGGTGACAGGGTGACTGAAGAGCACACTGTTAATCATTCCCTTTGAAATGTATGGCTGTATTTTCTTTTTGCAAAATGGAGTAACATACTTGTGCTAATGGAGCAAATCTAATTGGTTAGACAGGGAAAGAATTCAATTGCATTACCTCTGTAGGGAGAATGCAACAGCCCTGAAATTTTCCATATGTTCACACCTAGTCATTTGAAATTGCAGACTTGGTTGAAATCAGATATATCCACTCCCACCCCAAAACAGTGCTTTGTATCTTGATTTAATGTTTATGATGGATCCTACCCTTTGTTCAACTATATTTTTAATGTCCTTTTCTGCGTGCATATTAAATGTGTGAAGATTTAGTGCGATTACATTTTTGCTTTTTGCATGCTTTCTTAGAGTGCGGCCAAATATGTCCGTAAGTCAACATGTGTCGGTGCGTGAAATATAAACGGATGCTTAACGACTTTGGTACAATGAGATATCTGATAGAAATCACAGCATTCCTCCACTTAGCAAATATTTCGCAACCTACAGCCCAAGTTGTGCAATTTTGCATGAAATGTCAACTGCACAAAAAAATGAAAATACATAACATTTCATGCAATTCTTACAATATTGCCTGACCCCATTCTCTTTGCTTCTCCTGCTTTCTCTCTGTATTTTCTGTAGCCCATTGTCCCCAATGCCTTCCTTTATTTATTTTGTGCCTTTCATTTGGTTGGAAGACTTTCCTTACTAATACATTAATACACATTTTTTAAAAAAGGTTATTATTTCTCATGAGGCCCATGGTAAAGCCAGCATGGCACAGAGGACTGAATGTATATCCGTGCAGGGTCTGTGACACAAACAGCTTGCATTGACCAGAAAACAAATGGCACAGAGCACTGGGGAACATTGGCTGACATTTTACAGTTTGGTTGGTTGTGGCTTATTTTGATGTGAATCTTCAAATTGATTAGGAAAACTGGCTACACATCTTATGTTCAGTATGAAGGTAGAAAGAATGTAATATTGAATAGCACACTGACTGTAGATAACCTTTATCTCAATCACACATGATTACGGTACAGACAAAACACAGTTAATTTCCTTTCCACTGCAAAATCTTGATCGGATCATGGGGTTCAATTATAAATGTTGGTAGAAGCATAAATATTTTGTTTTATTATTTATGTTTTTCCTCTTCTGCACATTGAGAATTGCCACTTCAGCACAAAGAGTATTGTTCTGGATGTTCTGCTGTGATATTTAATGATTTGATTCAGGTTGAGTTGCAGATGAATGATTTAAATGGTTGAGATGCAAACTGCCTTTAAAGAAAAAATGCTGCCCTATTTAATCCTTTCTGCGCTGAAAGTGAGTTTCTGTTGAGTGGGGCCACCAGCTCACCATATGTTTGATGATTCACTTCTATAACTTTGAGGTGAAAGAAAGGCTGAAAGAACTTGTATCTCTACAGTGCCTTTTCTGGCCTTAGGCTTCCTAAAACAGCTTACAACCTACAAATTCTTTCTGAGATGTACTCACTGCTGACATGTAGGAAAATGGATAACCCAGTTTGTGCACAGCAACAGCTAGGGGGATAAATGACCAGTGATCGCTCTTGATATGGTTTGAACAGCACCTTGGGAGTTATTGCATCTATCCAAGCAGTCATCCAAAAGATATGCTGTTGAAAATATAGTGCTGACTCAATACAGCCAGTCTAGCTTAAACGCTGTAAGTCTTGGAGCAAGGCTTGAACCCGTGCCATTCTGAAAGGGCTGCCAGTTTAAGACCTTTGTTTGAAAATCTGCTGTTCAAAGAGAGGTTTTGGGATGATCAAAATTTCATTCACCATTAACCTAAAGGGCAAGGGCTAGAAGAAATGCCAACAAAAGTGGGGAACTGGCAAGATTTAAAGATTGTGGAGGGAATCTTTCTCTCCCTGGAAATGGTGTGAGGTGGTGAGAAGGAGGTTAGTTGAGCAGGTTAGTTCTGGAGAGAGACTCATTCCCTTCTTGCTGCCTCAGCAATTGATTCTGGGCAACATGGTTCACAGGGAACTTTCAAGACCAGCCACTGACTAAGGCCCTTGAAATAACTCCAGACAGGCTGGTATCTGTCATAAGTCACCCTTTATTTACACGTGCAAAGTACTTGACACTGAACCAGTTCCCTCAGAGCCAACTCCCAGAGTGAACAGAACCTCTGTACTCCTGTTTATAGCTGTTAGCCAGGACTCCCTGATTGGAAGAGAGTAACAGCCCCAATCAGGGAGCTCGTTCTATGAGGTCCTGCTTGCTGATCTCATTGCAGTCACAGAGCCGTTATGTGATCAACTGATGGAAACTTAAAAATTTCCAATCTCAACCTGCCCAATTATCTGCCTTCCTGGTGATTGTTGAAGGTGGCATGTTTCCTGAATGGAAAACCAAGATGGCCTTCTTGCCCAGCGCAGGGTTGCTTCCAAATGGACCAATTTGGATGCAATCATAGGCAAGGATGCAGAGCTGCTTTCAGAAAGCCATTCCCCTACCCCTACCCCTACCTATCACACTCCCCCTGCCCATGACAAGAAAACAATGGACACTTACCTTCTTACTGCTGGATACCATAAAGAGTAGGCCTCAACCAATAGAATTTAAGAACCAAAAGTTACAAACTCTGGCTGTTGGCTTCATTTGATTCTGAATACAATTGTTTGAGACATTTCTCTCTGCCATGCCTGTCAGCTCCTAAAGAGCTGTGGAATATGGTGAGTTATCTTGCTGGTAGTGCTGGAGTGTCAGATGCCATCTTATACAACTGGCCGCGCACTTAGACTAAAAATCGGAAAATCATATTTTTCAGGAATAACTTTACGGATGATTACTGCAGGCAGGGATGACTATGAGAAACGTATAATTGAAGCTTAAAAGAAGAGATAATTGGAACTTACCACAATTTATTTAAAATGCCTAAAGGAGTGAGGAAGCAAACTCAATAGTACCTCTCCTTGGGAATTTGGATATTTGCTTATTCGCTTGGATAAATACAGCCCAGAAGGATACCATTTGGTCCATCATGTCTGTGTCAGATTTCTGATAGAGCTTTCCAATTTGTATCACATCTCACTAAAACCGCAATTATCTCCCTCCAATCATTATCCTTGTAAATACTCAAGATTGTCCTGTCACTTAATGAGTTCTAACATGCTATTAACTGCAGCTCCTCTGAACTTCCTTTCCCTTTCAAAACACTGGTTTCCATGAGGAAAAAGTGCTTTTTCCTCAACAAAGTATTGCAAAGCGACAAATACAATCCGCTTTTTCACCTTCCAAAATGGAACAAAGATGGGCATATGAAGGTGAACTGCAGATTGATTGTGATCTCATTGAATGATGGATGAGGCTTGATGGAGCAAATAGACTCCCTCAATTCTTGTGTATATTCTTAAACGCATGTCAGACAATTTTCAACGAACTGTTACTGCATGGGATGTAAGTGTAACATTTCTTGGCAAATCTTTGCCAGCATTCGATATATCTAAAATTTTGGAATTAATCAGTTGCTGTTTTACGATTCTTCCAGTTGAATGGATTATCTGTGTTTGGACATAACATACAAGTAAACTACAATTTGAAGCCCAAGGTATTTCATTTAAATGATGTTTCTATTTGCCAGGTAGTACAAAGCTTGCTTAGAGTCATAATATCTTTTTTTCCCCTAAGCTTGGCAACCATAATTGTGAAAGTAAGTTGCAGTTATGTGTATGAATAGTCATAAACATCTCAATAGTCATAAGTTGAATGACAAACTTCAACAAGAGAGAAACTAAGCATCCTTCCTTGGTATTTGCCCATGTTAGGATGCTGAATTCCACACCATCAACAGCCTGTGCATTACCATTAAACCAGAAGCTAAATAAGATCAGTCATGGTAGAGCAGGCTCAAAGGACCAAGTGGCGTACACCTGTTCCTACTTCCTATTTTGTTAATGTAAGTATCACGTCTTCAGGTGCAGGACAGAGTTCAGGATTTCTGAGTCAAGTAACCAAGTTTCTGACTCCCCACTAACACTGTCCACCATTTGCCAGGCAGTTTGCTTGATCAATACCCCAAACACTACCATTACTAAGGCAGAGTCTTCCAAATTCTTGATCTCTATCACTTAAAAGAACTAAGTTAGTAGGAACATCAGCATATTACAACCTACAATTTACCTTCACAACACAGCCCATCCTGAATTGGAACCATATTGCCATTCCTTCACTGTTGCTAAATCAAAATTCTGGAACTACGTCCTCAACATCCCTATGGGGTTTACCAACCACGGCAGAGATTGTAGAGTTGAAGAGGGTGATTTACCATCACTTTTTAAAGGGCAGCTTGGGATGGGTATCAAGTGCTGGCCTTACCATCAAGCTCACATTCTAATATAATGTCTTGATAAGCTCATAAAAGGTTATAAAAACACTGATATATAATCTCATAGCATTATATGTTCACCAAGTCAATGTGCATCTTACAACCCTAATACTTTTTGCTATTTGCTGTTCTCTAGTGACCTTCAATCAAGCCAAGTTATTTAAATATTAAAGTAAATTAGTATTTAGTTGCAAACCCTGCAAATAGATTTCCTCCTGCACCCTCCATCTCCAAAATTTAATCTACTGCTTTCAAATCTGTAAATCCTTTGAACTAATTTTGTCATCATTGTCATTAATAAGATAGGGACATGTGTGTTCTCCCATTACTCAGTAGAGAAGAATTTCATTTCCAATTTTCTTTCTCCAATTTCTTTCTCTAATACGTTCATTTTGATTTTATTTATTAATTTAAAAAAATTCACTGGAGACCAGGTGCTGGTTTTCAGTGCAAGATTAGCTTTGATGTTAATGAGTAGCAAATTCAGACATTTTGCATGGTTCACTTAAGTACAGTTTCAGAGCAGTATCTGTCATTCAGGCAGTTGTTTTTCTGAATTTGTACCTGATACAGCTTTTTATTCAAATCTCTAGGAGTTGAAGAAATCAAATCGAGAGTGTCTTAAGCAGTGAAATTGAGTTGCAGATTAGAGCAGTAATCAACTTTAGCTGGTATAATGTGTACTATTAAACGTGTGAAAGAAAGGACTTTTGGAATATTGAAATCAGAAAAAGTATCTCTCACATTGTATTTGTTTGACTGACAGCCCAGGAAATGCTTCGAAGAAAGACTGTTTGGGCAGGATAATTTTCAGGATACATTGCATGTACATTGTTGCAAATAAACAAATATGCTTATTAAACTTACAAGTAGGATACCTGATTGCAAAATATTATTATTCAGGCCATCATTGATCAGAGGTACCCCAATGTTTTTTACATTTATACTTTTATTGCAAAACACAAGTACTTTTGGCCGCAGGAAATCATGTAAACATAGGATTTGAGGCCATTCTCTTTGTCCGAAAAAAACTAAAATCACTTTTTTCCCACCTCTGAATAGCAAGCATTGGGCCTGAGCAATTGTCTTTTATTAAAATCTCCTCACTTTTCTTTCTGTTCTTTCATCTCATCAAACCCTTTCCTCTACATTTTTCAATCCTAAAGCCATGTGACATATGTTTAATTTAAGAATCCATCATATAACCATGGCCTTCGGGAGTACAGTTTATTTAATCTACCTATTATTCTATTGCTATGTTACCCACGAAGGTGATGAAGATGAAAAGAAATGCAACTGGGTCCTGAGACTGGACGTAGAATGAAATGCTTGATTGGCCCTTTGTCATTCCTACTTTCTCAAGATCTTGTTGAAACAGTCTAACAGCATTGATTTTGATGAGTTTGTAAAAATACAGAGTTAAGAATAGACATGGAGGAATAAACTCTCACACACCTTGGCTGCAGTTATGTCAAGACCACCGATATTAGCTGCAAAATTCTAACAGCATCTGCCAAAAGATCTTAATGGTCCTTTAACTTGGAAAATTAACTTCCTGTTACTTACTCCCTTCCTTTTCACCATGGCCCTGGAACCACTCTGGTTAATTTCAAAATAAAAATATTATAAGCATATGAATCTATAACAATATATTGGAGATCCTATAAAATGTCAGCTTCTCGTTGTCTACTGTGATTATTGTCTTGATTAGAATTACTCACTCAAACCAGGAGAAGACTGCCATATTGCATCCCACAAGACTCCCCCACTTCACTAAAATCTAGCCCAGTCATGAACTCATTAATCGGGCCATGTTTGAAATATTTGAACACTAGCTTACTGATACATAATCAGGAGAACTAAGAATTAGAATTCTGAAGCACAAATAGCTTCATTTGTTTCATTGGTAGAACTGTACTTGTTCTCTGTTGAGAAGAAAACATTTAGAGGCAAAATGTTCTTGGATTATTAAATACTACGCAGTCAGTCCAATGAAAACTAATGCAAGACACTTAATTTGGATAATTATCAAAGGTCTTGGAAGCCAAAATGCAGATAGGACTGGGAACATGTTTTTACAAGAGGTAGGTATATTGGAAAGCCACTTGACAATGGTGGCGTAAATGGTGATATTGAGAAAAACATGGTGACTCTGTGCTATGGCACAGGACAAAAATGATGGATTCAGGTGTCTGAATAACGTTCCTTCATTCCTGCAACCTTAATGAATCCTTTGGCAATAAGCAGCATACAACAGTTATGAAGTCCTTTCAAAGACACAGAGACATAGAGGACTAAAGTCAGTGGGCAATTTGCTGCAGTCATGTCACAATTACTGAAGTGTCATCTGTGACTTGATGTTGATTGTAATATTCCTCTAAATTTGTTTCAGAAGAAATTGAATGTTGAGGTTGCGGAGATTATACTTGGCTCATCAAAAGTAATGGGCACAAAATGATTCTTTGATTCAACACTTAAGCTTATACAGATTTATCAAATAACCCCTTTATGACAGTACAGTTAAAAAAATGGACTGTGATCCACCTAATTCTTGCAACACTATACTCCTGCTTTTGTGATTTTACTCAGTCTTATGAAAGTACTAATAGGGCAATAAATTCGATAGCTCTTCAGAATAGCCATGAAGATCATGCTGCCCATTCATTTAAATGATAGCGTTGTGCATCCCTGTATGAGAGACCATGCAAACCTAGCATTACTTAAAGATAGTCTGCCCTGCTCGGAAAGTAGATGCATTTCTGTCGCAGAAGGTGTTAGAAACTGTTGTAAATGAGTGTCTAACCTGCAAGAAGAGTGAAAATGGCACAACATGGCAGAATCTGTACTCCTATATTTCCTGATATAGACTTGAGACTCTGCTGCAAGAGACAGAAAAGAGAAGAAATCCCTTTATCCAGAGGAGGTCTTCCAGGCAGGCATTCGGGAATGGATGGGAGCAGATAGTAATGGGGGCCAGGGTGAACAATGTCACTCCCAAGGGCCTGGATGCAGTGCAGCAAAAACCTTAATGACCTCACACATTGGCTCAAGGTTTGTGAATGCACCAGAATCGAGTGCCATATCTTCACAACTGAACTATTTGCCTCATACACCGCTCAATTCACCATTTACTGTTCACTCGCCAACGTTCTCTGTCAAACATAACTCATACTTAATATTCACAGCCTCATCTCATCGTAACACACTTAGCATTGCTGCAAACCTTGCACACATCTCTCACAGCTTGCATGCACTGTCAGCTGTTCAACCATGATTGCTAAGTTACTCAAACATATTGCATCCCATTCACTGATATACTTCCCTCTGTCTTGCAGGGCAAGATGGCACACAATCAGCAGCAGCATCAGCTAACTGGCAGGAGTCATGTACTGCGACATGTTCTCACTCTCCCCTGTCAGGAGACTGTGGTTGCTGTAACTGGAGAGGTCCTTACTGAGCCCAGGGCTGAAACCATAAAAGATGTTGTCCCACTTTCCCATTGTCCCACAATCTCTCCTGATCCACAAACTTCAGTGGAATAAGCATCACCATCCTGCCCCCAGAACTTTGCCTTGTGTCTTTGCCCTTTCAGAAAGCCATGACCTGCTGCTTGGCCAGATAGTGGTGCTCCGGCCTGAAGTTAAAGATGAGCAAGACTCTAATGATAGAGGAGGACTGACCCTCAATCTTACACTCAAAGGTACTGCCACTTTACCTTAGATGGTAAAATAGTGGCAGGATCTGTATGTTGGTGAGTCTCTGGGCATGAGTGACCTGAAACCAGGGCCACGGGCATCGATCTTGTGAATATCAGTTCCCTGGAGACTGAGCTCATACGTGTTTCCTGCAAAGAGCTCAGATTAGAACTTTGAGGCAGCACATAAGAAACAGCGGACAGGAATGTATACATAACTGCTCAGTGCATTCACAGGCCTAGCAGTAATTCTACTTTCGCTTTTAAGGAGCATAGAGGAATCTGGCACCAACTTGGCATTGGGCTTCGTGTAGAACTTAGAGTCTGCCCTTTCCATTGTGGAGGTGGAGGTGAACACTGTGAGAGTACTTGACCTGATCAAGATGCAGCATCTGATCACTGATGTCCCACCTTTTTATGCAGGACAAGTAGAAGCCAATGTCTAGGTGTTGAAGCGAAAGCTCAGACTGAATTCCTGAGCTCTCAGTTTATTTTCATTTAGATTCAGATTGCTACCATCATGACTACAAGTAGCAGCACTGCCCATGTGGCCTTTGCAGAAATCCAACGATCACTTGAAGTATCACCTCAGGTGAATGATAGTCACTATAGGGGCACAGACCTGCTGCTTTTTCTCAGGATTACAGCATTCACATTTCCACTGTGCCTGTCAACTAGCCAGCCCAGACTATAACCCATGCTGAGGTAGTGCAGTCTGAATCTGGTCTTCCAGATTTAAAGTGAGGCCATGTGCAGCTTTCTTCACTGAAAGTCAATGGCCTTCCACCAGCCACACCACCTCCACAGTAGCAGCATTGTACAGGAGCACTAGAACAGGACAAGGTATCTACAAGATTGGCTCAAACCATCTATACATGGATGATTAGCTCAGGTTCATATGGACTATTGGATATTTTGTTCAATAAACTTGGTTTGGAATGATTGTTTTGGATTGGCTTCTATATCAGCATAGTGATTAAGAGAATCCTATGATGATCTGCACTTAAGGGATAGTAAGATGTGAGATTGCTGTACAATGGGAATCTGGGGCTGCATTCACAGAAACTGTGGTCTACAAAAGTGGCCACAGACAGACAGAAATTGTTGTCTCCTCCCTCCTCCTTCTCTTGAGATGAATGTTGTATCCCTGATGACAAGGGCTGTGTTCTTACAATGGTCACATTGTGGAGAATAAAGGCGATCACCTTAAATTAGCTGTGGCAAGTACTGGAAATCTTATCAAAAGTGTTTCCAGTACCAGAACCACTGTTTGATGAGGTTTTTTTTTGTGGCACTGTAGCATTCATTGTCAGCCTGCTGGCCGTATATGGCTAGGTGGTGGATAGCATTCATGAGCCAGGAGGAAACCAAATTGCTCGTGTGACAAATCAGTCACCCTCTGGTTTGACTTGATGACAGAATGATTTGGGGAACAACAGGCTGGCACAGAATGAAAGCCAAAAGATTTCTGCCAGTATTCACCAATATGGTCATGGTCACCATCACTGTCATTAGTTCTGGCATCCTCACCCTGGTGAGGTCTGGTTGTGTGGGGTGATTGACTTTTGTGAGCATCTGTTTTGTAAAGTGGAGATGATTGAAGTACTGCTCTGTGGAAAACGAAATGATCCTGGAAGATCTCAGGTGAATAAGGCTCCCCTGTCCAAGGAAAGTCCTTCTCCCCTTCTCGCTCCCTTGCAAGCAGCTTGCCTCTTCTGTGTAGCCTGTACTGCATTTCCTCTCATGCTGTGTATCTCAAGAAGGATGGTAGTCCATAGCACCTATGACTGGAACCAAGTGGTCTGCCTAGAACCTTTACAATTAAAGTGTAGCAGCAGCTTGTTGTCAACTTTCACAACTCAGACAGAACCTGAAAGAGATTAACTGGTAACTATTCTACAAGCTGTTGACGATCCCCTTAAATGTCGCTGGTGTGTGTCAGGTCCTTGCTGCTACTGCTGAGCATGTGTTCTCCCATATAAGGCCTAGCGAAGGCACTAACTGGCATGGGGAGATTGGAAATGGCAGTGTTGATGCCAAATGAAGACTGAACTTTGATGTCACCAATCTACTTACTCTTCCTTCTTCCGTTACACCCAACTCGTGCCCACACTAACCACCCCCATCAAATATGGTGTTTGGTGGTAGCTATGCCAATGGTACACAGACACCACTATGTAATGGAATGGCACCCATGATTCCACATAGGCCAATTTCAAGGCTATCCTGTTTAAAAGAAAAAGTAGGGTGGGCATGACTCCAGATAATACATAGTATTATTTTCCCCATTTTGTTTTCTTAACTGCATTAAATGGTGTAGCAACATAGCCGACAGGTATGAGTTACAATATTCAACCTTATAAGGTACAATAGATTGTATGTTTTTGATTCAGAAGAGAAAAGTTGGCCAGACCCCACTCAATGCTTGCAACTCTGGCATTCATAACTAACAATTGTACTTATTGAATACCCCAATGTAGAAGCAAAATGACCAAGGACATTTGTTGAGCTACAATCAGGCAAAAGTCATAGAGGCCAATGTGGAGAGGTAACCAAAAGCTCAGTAAAGAAGTAAGTTTTAATGGGAGTCATAAAGGAAGAAAGCGAGAAGGGAGAGGGGAGTCTGAAGAAGCTCACCAATAGGAGGGCAAAGGAAGAAGTGGATGTGGAAAGCCAGATGAGGAGGAACAGGGGATTGTGAATTTGAGTAGACAGATTAGGAGAGAGTACACAACTGGAAGAGATTACAGGATGGGGACACGCATGGTCACGAATGAATTTAAATATGAGTAGGAAAATTTTAAATTAGAGGAAATTTGAGGGACTGGAAACGAAATGTAGGCCAAGCCAAGAATGATATCTGAACAGGACAAATATCGATAGCCACAGTTTGAGTGAGCTGACATTTAGATAGTGTACAGCTTCCAAGCCCAGCCAGGACAGTATTGTAATAGGCAACACTGTTTAGAGCTGCCAATTTTATGGCAGAAAGTTTCTGCAACAGATGGGCTGAAGCAGAGGCTGGGGTAGGCAATGTTGCAGATGTGCAATTTGACAGTCTTGTGAGGGCAAGGATATGAGGAGCAGCCCTTGGCATAAATATGAGGGAGCTGTCACTGCCTGTGGCATCCCACCCTGTGGATCATACCATTTTATTTTGAGTAATGTGTCCTAAGATTGAGTGGCTGGCATGCTTTGGACAGACACTTTTGAGAAAAGTGTTCAAGTCTAGACATAATAAATCAGAAGATACTTTATCGTAAGAATTCCAACTGAATTGAATTTAATGAATGTTTGGGTGACTGAATTATTAAATTGAAATCATGGCCACCTGAACAATGTGAACTTGGAATGCTATAGCTTCGCCTTTTCTTTGACACATGAGATGATGTGAAGATAAACTGTGGTAGGGGCACCATAAATCTCTCCCTTTTTGGATTCTACAAAATTCAATTTTGCCCAAAGTTCCCACTACTGACCACTTTTGCAACTTTCAGTCTGATGGTCTACCAATAATACCGATTATATTTAAACATACAAAATGACTAAGACTGGAGGCCAATATTAGTAATGGGGACTTTATCACAATGTGAGAGTATAAGAATATCTTTGGGGGTTGCATTAAGATAGAATCCATATGGAGAAACTTAAATGCTTTTGGTATAATTCTTTTCAGTGTATAGTAAATCAATGAGGAAGCATCGGAGGTGTAAGATCGCTTAACAGTTTGAGAGATATATGAGAAGATGAGGCAGTAATATTATTGATTCTAATGAGGTTAAGATAAACTGAAATAAGCATAGTGCATGTGGAAAAGCAATACATTTCTCCTTATTGCATTTTAATACATTTACTGCCTAGCAGCACGGGTGTGTTTTAATGGGCACTTCTGAATTTGGTAGCAAACATTAATTTTCTTTTCCACACATAACTTCCCCCTGTTGATTCTTCTCTATGATTGACAGACTGGGAGGAGATGGAGGGAATGTGTCATTCAGGCACGTTTCTGTTCAAAAACTATTGCATGCTTACTCATATCATAAAAAGCAGAAGTGAGAGCTGATTATTCTATTGAATTGATGAATGGTAATTTAAGCAGCTTCAGGTATTCCATTCACACTATGCTCTGAGCTACAGGAAGCAGAATGAAAGAGAAATGTAATCAAATAACATGCAGATGCCATAATTAATAATTAAATGTCTGTTCTTTGGAGTATTGCCCTTTTTTTGAAATGGCCTAAACACTGGAATTTGTCTCCTAAACTTCTTCACCTCCCTACCTCATTTTCCTTTTAAGCCATTCCAAAACCAAAACCAAACTTTGGTGCATCATTTCTCTTTGTGGGGTTTACGTCATTCTTGCTTTAACGTGGACCCCTGAAGCACCTTGAGCAATTTTATTATGTTAAATGTTCTATATAGATGTTGTTGATACGCGATCTACGATGTCAAAAATGATTTTTCTTTCTTGGGACCTTCTTGAACATCCATTTGAATGAATGCAAGATGGAATTCAGCAACAGCCAAACTGGTCTCCAATCTCTGGCAGTGCTTTCCTTGGATATAATTTAGAATTAGTTTATGTCGACTCACTCACCTGATATTTTTATTTCATTTCTCTGTCTTGGTGTGGAAGTATCTAGCTTCTGTTTTGCAGCTGCCATGGTAGGTCTATCTGACATTTGGAACACATTGTGTAAGGAATATGTGCCCCAGCATGACTGCATTTCTCTGCCACTGACACCTTCCACTACCAATTTACTAATATGCTCATGCAAGAATTGAGGCAGTTTAATGATGCATTGCCTGAAGTTTTGATCTCATTAAACTGGCAATCATAATGTTAAACAGAGCCTCTGGAGAAAATTTAAAACTATTTATCCCCTGATTTCTCTTGAGCACTGAATTCCTATTTCAATCCTGAAGGGATCCAAGATGCATGGTAATGTTGAGGTTGCATGTGATATAAATTTCATGCTAATGTTTCTGGCACCATCGTATGCAATGTTTGCCATCGTGCTTGTTCATACAGTAGATAGCAATCATTACAGGTAACTACAAGAGGCAGAGTGGGGCTTTAATAATACAGTAATAAGCTTTGGTTGGCAGGCTCCTATCTTGCTTCTTTAACAGAATTGCGCTGGGTTGATATAATGCTCTGTATGTACTATTGCTTAGGGCATTGTCTTACATGTAGCCTAAAATTCTTTAATGTATAATTATAAACCTGGTTTCTCTTTTGTCATGTGGTTTGATGAGTTTGGGCTTCAGACAGATGGATCAAGGAGAAAGCAAGGTCAAGGACTATCTTCAGGCATAGACTTCAAAGTAACGTTATTTATTATACATCAGCACTAAATATTGCTATCTGTGGTAATCATAGATATACCAGTCTCTGAAGTTTGGTGCATACAGGCAGTCCCCAAATTATGTATTTCTTCTGTTCTGAGATGTGAAAATCAATTTGGATGCAGTTCAGAACACAATACAGTACAATATAAAATGGCCTTTCAGAAGTGAACATTCACATGTTGGATCATTAAAAGTAAACTAAAATAAATTTAAAATAAAAATGAAAGGCTAAGCAATCTCATTTGTAAGTATAAGCATTTGTAAGTTGAATGTTTGTAAGTCTGGACCCCCGATACTGAGATACTGTTCCGTTAGCTATGCTGTCTAATATAAACCATTCTACTCCGCAAAGTTTCTAGCATATGCTTCTCTGTTACACTCTTACGGTTTCTCATGCTGCTTCTGTTCTCCTATCAGGCTTTATAACCAACTCTGCCCACATGGTGCTGTTTATGGCCAGTGAGGAATAGCTCAGTGACAACATTACATGGTTGCTTCGTGGTTCTACATTCCCTACATACCAGTTTTCATCCATTTTAATCCTTTTTAGGAAAGGGACAGAACCACAGGAATGAAGAGATGAAGAATGAACTTGAACTTAAGTAGCAGAATCTCAGGACACACTGAAATATACTGCAAATCAATGATGTACACTTTTATAAGTGCATTCACTATTGTAATGTTGGCAAATGTGACAGCTGAGCTGTAAACTGCAAGGTCTCACTAATAACGATGATGTTCACAAACAGGTGAGTTATTTCACTAATGTTGATTGAGAAACATATGGTAGCCAGGTAGCTGGGAAACTCCCTTGCTCTTGTCACCATGTGATCTTTCATGCCCCTACAAGAGGGCAGTTTAGTGTCCCATCTAAAATACATCAGCCCAAAGAGTGCAATGCTCACTCAGCTTTCCACTCATATAACTCAGCCTGCTCAAATTTTGAGTGAGGCTTGAGTTATGGTCTTCCAGTACAGATGGAAAGTCCCTGCAGAACCAGCTAGTGAAACACGGCTCACGCAAAGCAATAAATATTCTATTGAAATATGTAGGCAAGACTTTCCTCAGCAACAAATTATAAAAGGGAGTGATCTCAATAAATTAAATTTTGATTTTGTAACACATCAAACACACAGGAATTATTCACCCTATGTATATGGACCATGGGACATTACCTGTGGGGTGTGATTGGTCAAAGTTGATTATCTCAGATCATTCATTTGCCTTAGTAATCTTTAGTGCTGCAGACATTTGCTGGTTCACAAACGATAATTGTTGTTAGATAATTGCTTGGGGACGAAGGCATAAATTGGAAAAAGATATAGAGGTAGAATATTGCCTGTGAACTCCTGGGAAGAGTGGTGTTGATGGGTAAAATGGTCTTCACTAATCCTGCATTTATCTCCCTGTGAGGCCATAGAGTGTTAGTTTGTTGCTTCTGGTGCGAGATTAACAATTATTTTCTGGTGGGGTCATGAACTGCCTTTTTCGATTGGTATCAGGTGCTGAAACGCTCTAGCTACTCTAAATTTGTCCGGAGATTAAAATGACGCTGTTATCTTCAAAGCCATCTGACTTGTTTCCTTTCTTGTTTTTAACTCTTTTGACTTCAGCTTTTAGTTTCTATCTTACATGTAAAATGTGGAGGAAGTTCTGTTTAATATCTGAACACTTGCAATGAAATGCCTTATATTGGCTTTTGAAATGCATGAAGAATAGGCTTTATTTATCATCTGCAACATTGCAAATCTGCCTTCCCTGAAATTTCTAGTGCTTTCAGAATAATTACAGTTAGGCCAGAAATAATGCAGTTGGAAGACTGCTCCCTGGGTATGTAATATCACCAGCACATTGCAATTAATTGAAATCACCATTCTTTGCAGGTTTTCATAACAAAGTTTCTAAGATAATAATCAATAAAAGTATCCATAGAATCCCTACAGTGTAGAAAGAAACCATTCAGCCCATGGAATCTACACCATCTGTCTGAAGAATATCCTACCCATAAACAAATCAAGCCCCTCACCCATCTTATCCCCCTAACCCTGCATTTCCCATAGCTAATCCACCTAGCCTGCACACTGCTGACAATTTAGCATGGCCAATCCATCTAACCTGCACATCTTTGGACTGTGGGAGGAAACAGAGCACCTGGTGGAAGTCCATGCTGACATGGGGAGCATGTGTAAACTCCACACAGACAGTTGCCTGAGGCTGGAATTGAACCTGGGTCCCTGGTGCCGGTGAGGCAGCAGCGCCATCGTGAAAACTTGTGAAAAAGCACAATTGGTTTTTTTTCCACTCACATCTTGGGCATGTGTGTGCTCTGTTAGAGCTTTTCATTTGTTACAATCTGAATAAATCTAAAGTTTACAAAAACGGTAAAGCTTCAACCAGGAATCTGGTCTATCAAAATCATTCTGTAGTAGCACTAAATAGAGACCCAGTCAGAGCAGAACTTTAAGCTGAAAGCATAGCTTTAATGTATTCCATACATACAATATGACACGTAGGAGCTCCTGCATTTCATAAAGGAGATTCCAGAGCAAACGCTATGAGCTAATGAGTTTATAGCTTTTTTTTAAATCAGTTCTTTCAGAGCTCAAATGCAGAAATCTGTTCACCCAGGCCTTGCAACAGCCTTTCATAACCAGATTTGCAAAATAGAAATGTTTGTGGGCTAACCAGTACTTTTAAATGAACAAGATACTGCTGGATTTGAGGAGTACAAATAAAATCTAAATCCAAAAACATTGAATGCTGGGAAAATGTTCATCAGTCAGCATATGCAAAAAAGACAGATTCCATAGCCTAGGTACCTCGCATCACGCTAGCACTGAAAATTATATACTGCATTAGTTATTTTCTCTCTTCTAGGCCTTTACCATTTATAGGTCTAAGCATTTTCTTTATAAAGTCATAGAGATATACAGCATGAAAACAGACCATTTAGTCCAAGTCGTCCATGCTGACCAAATAGCCTACATAAATCTAGCCCCATTTGCCAGCATTTGGCCCACATCCCTCTAAACCCTTCCTATTCAAATAGCCATCCAGATGCCTTTTACATGTTGTAATTGTACCAGCCTTCACCACTTCTTCTGGCAGCTCATTTCATACACGTGCCACCCCCTGTGTTAAAAAGTTGCGCCTTAGGTCCATTTGATATCTTTCCCCTCTCATCTTAAACCTATGCCCTCCGGTTTTGCATTCCCCCACCCCTGGGAAAAGACCATGCCTTTTTATCCTATCCCTGCCTCTCATGATTTTATGAACTTCTACGAAGTCACCCCTCAGCCTCTGACACTCCAGAGAAAATAGCACCAGCCTATTCAGTCTCTCTCTATACCTCAAAACCTCCAACCCTGGCAACATCATCAGCTTTTGGTTCTAATGGAAATTGTAAATTTTTAAATGTTAACCTGACTTTTATTTTTGCAGATAATGATCAAATATGTGCAGTTTCCAACATTTCCTGTTTTTGTTGGAATTGAGGAATCAAGCACTGTAGTGTAATGTTGCAGAGTATGATGTTTGATTTTGGTAACAATGTACGGTAGTCACCCCGCCATATTTCATCTGACTAAAGGTGAGGAGTAAGAGGGCATCGAGCAGGGTTGATTGACATTGTAGGAAGAGCCAATGGCACCATCAAAGTTTTCCAGGGTGTTTGGAGAAAAGAAGAAGCGAGTAAACAAAGGGATTTAGGAAGAGTTGTCCCCAGATGAAAAGCAATACTGACCAAGAGGAGTGCCATCCCTAGGAAGAGTAGAGAAAATGGGAAACACATAAAAAAACCCAGGGGCAGAAACGCCTTGTAGCTAGAGGCAATTACTCAAGTAGAAAGGATGATTGTGGAGAGATTTTCAAATAAAGACATGGGCTTTGAATCAATACTTGAAACCGAGAAGCAGTAAATTTTGGTAATGGTAGAGGTAATAGGAGTGTGCAGTCCAATCTGGTCTGCAAAAAAGAGTCAAGGTACTGAGATTATGTTTAAATAAGATTGGTAAGTGGCGGAGGGGTTGGGATTTGAGGTGGCAGATATTCGACAAGTGAGCCCTTGACTTGAGGTCAGGGACTGGAATTCACTGGAAAGGTGGAAGGTAATAATCCTGAGGTGGGAAAAAGAAGTACTTCTCAGAGCTACCATATCAGAACGCAGGCTTCGAAAGGGAATATCAATCTGTGCAGCATGAGAAAAGGATGCTGATTTGTTGTGCAGTGGTTGGCATGGAGATGCAGCAACATGTCAAAACTGGTCAGTCTTCACTAGCTGAGTAGCCTCAAAGCAGCCTCCGTAGCCATTTCTCAATAAAAAAGTGGCAACCTATGCACAAATTCCTTTTATCTGCACAGCACTGTGTGGGTAGATGTAGCCTCCAGATCATACAAATGATGTGTGTTGTAAGCCTGATGGATAATCTTAAATTTCATTTCCGGTGTATTTCTTGGTCTGAATTACATCATCAATAGCAGAATCACATTAGTGTTGAACACAATGTCCTGTGTTTTGCATGTAAAGGCTCACTAAACAGATTTGACACACTGCTGGCTACAGGTAGTTAAAGAGACAGGTGATATAATTTGATAAAGTCTATCAGTCATTGAGAAGATTAGCCTACGTACTGGCATCACATCGGCACTGAAAATTACATACCATATTACTTATTTTCTCTCTTCTGTTTCCTTTCAGTTTCGATCAGTGTTAATCTATTTACCGTGGTGTGAACATGATAATTATGATCCAATGACAAAAGAAGAATATTTCTTCTCAATTTGCACCTCAATATTATGTGCTTGTGAAACAAAAACAGAAATTGCTGGAGAAACTCAACATGCCTAGCAGCATCTGTGGAGAAAAAGCAGACTTAACGTTTCGGGTTTACTTACCCTTCTTCAGAGCCATGGACCTGAAACGTTAACTCTGCTTTGTCTCCAAAAGTGCTGCCAGACCTCTTCATTCCAAACTTTTGTTTTTGTTTCGGATTTCCAGCATCCACAGCTTTTTGTTTGATATTTCTATGCTTTTATGTTCACAATTAAATGGAAAATAGCTGACGTTGAAATTGCCTTGTCCCTCAGTGGAATACTTAAATCAGATCAGCAGATGGCATTAGATTATTTGACTGAACTATCAGGCTGACTGCTTCTATCCAGTGCAAATCCCAGACCAGTGCCAGGCAGCAGCCTCCTGTTTCTTGGAGGCTAATCTGCACTGACTGTTTGTATTCATTCTGGTTTTTAGAATCAAATTGTCCATAGAAAGTATAACAAATAAGCAAAAGTTTTAAATAATATGTCTTTTTTTAATGATCTTGTCCTAGTTGTTACATCGCATTTTGTGAAGATGCAAGGTATATTACTGTAAGTATAGTTGATTAGCTGGCTACAAACTGAAATCATATACACATTAACAATGATACCACATTATTCTGGTAGCATATAAAATTTAGAAACCAATTGAGTTGATTCTTATTGCAGTAAAATAGAACATATGAGATTTGTAAATCATTGAACATATTTTATTGTTTGTATGAGTTCCCTGCTGACAAATATCTAGCCACAGCTGTAGCTTGTTTTTGAAGATGCTAATTAGTTCTTCAGTGGATACCCACTCTTCCAGATCATTTTCGATGCCATGAGTTGTATAATGTCACTTTTATTTCTCTATCAGTATTCCCACAAAATGGTTGCTGTGGTGTGAAACAATTAAGTGAGCAGTATCTCTATTGAGGAAGATGAGGATGCAGATATAGGTGCAAAGTTCAAGTTGAGAAATATTCCATTTTGGTACATTTGGAGTATTGTGTGCAGTTTTGGGCCCCCTATCTCAGGAAGGATGTGCTGGCCCTGGAGGTTCAGAGGAGGTTCAGAGAATGGTCCCAGGAATGGAAAGCTTAACGTATGAAGAATGTTTGAGGACTCTGGGACTATACTCATTGGAGTTTAGAAGGATGAGGGGGAATCTAATTGAAACTTACAGAATACTGAATAGCTTGGACAGAGTGGATGTTAGGAAGATGCTTCCGTTGGTAGGTGAGACTAGGACCCGAGGGCACAGCCTTAGAGTAAAGGGAAGGCCTTTTAGAATGGAGATAAGGAGAAACTTCTTCAGCCAGAGAGTGGTGAAGTTATGGAACTCACTGCCACAGAAGGCTGCGGAGGCCAGGTCATTGAGTACATTTAAGACTGAGATAGATAGGTTCTTGATTATCAAGGGGATCGGGGTTATGGGGAGAAAGCGGGAGAATGGGGTTGAGGAACTTATCAGCCATGAATGAATGGCAGTGCAGACTCGATGGGCCGAATGGCCTAATTTCTGCTCCTTTGTCTGAGAGTCTTATCGTCTTATGATAGGCTTGCTCAGTTTAAAGGGCCCTGATAGACTCAATTTTCACTCTAGGGAGGTGAAGGTAGAATTGAGTCAAGCCCTCTGATCCTGAAACCTGATAATGGATGGCCAAGGGCAGGGTGACGGTCAAAGCAGGATGTTTTGAAGGCCTGTCTTGATTCTCTGGAACATTGTTCCAATTACGTTAGAAATCCTAGGGCCCTGTATCCCTCACAGGCTATCGCACCCACCTAGCTCAATAGTTTCTCAAATTCCCTACGGTCCCTTCATGCCACAGCCACACCCATCTCCCTCATACTCCCTTGCTACCTCATCCACAGGCTCCATTATCACTCATCCAGTATTTAAAATAAGAAGACCTTAGGAACCATGTGGAGATGAAAGAGAACTAACCTTCTAATAATCTAACAGAATAGAATAGCAATTTATTGTCATGTGCATTTGTACAAAAATAGTGAACATTTTATAAGTTGCCACACCACAGTGCCTAACTTAGTGACAGAAGTTATAAATAAGAAGAAAAAGTAAAAGTTCACCACAGTTGAATTAACATGCCCTGGTTCAGAGTACACTGGAATGCTGGGCTGAGACTGCAGTGCCAGGCCAGGACTAGACCTTTATGCTGGGTCTAGGCCTCCATACTGGACTGTTGGAAGATCTGGAAGCCTGCCTCTGAAGCAAGGAAGGAGACTTCCATGCCAAGACTAGACCCTCATGTTGGGCTGCTGGAATACCTGGAAGCTGCCAAAGGAGACATCCACGACGGGACAAGACAGCCACATTGGGACAAGAACGCCACTTCAGGCCGAGACCACCGCTCCTGGGCAAGATTGCCACACTAGAAGTACTCCACACTGTGCAACAGCCCCACCAGGCCGATACTGCCATTCTAGGCCATTTGAAGCCACCTTGGCACTGGTCCTGGGCTAGGAGAAGGCACCTTCTGCTGAAATTGTTAAAAAAATGGTAAGGTACCATAATAAATGGAAAATGTTTAAAGAAAGCACACAAAGGAAATTAAAAGTAAAGTGGATAGAGTAGATGAGCTCCCCGCTCCTGGGCTATGGAGCCCACACATTACGGTGCTACTCCGCTGCCATCTTGAAAAGACAAATCTCACATGTATGTAGACACAGTTGATTGCTGAAATAGAACTGCCATTCATGAAACCTATTCAAGACTCTTAAATCTCCTAAAGTGGTTTGTCCCTTATAAAATAAAATAAACTTCCGTTTGTGCCCCACATCAAAGACAATTAACATTTTCATAGTTTCTATAGACTGACAATTAATCTGTGAATTCAGAACTTCTTGCTGATGAAAGATGTTTTTTGTAACTCAGCCAAACGTTCAGACTGACACAGTACTACCCCTTTTGAAATGTTACCAAATAACTCAATTGAAACTGTATGAGCACGTAATATTTTTTTCTAACCTCCCCCGAATGGTTTCTCAATCAAAGCAGTTTTATTTTGAACACTGACTAACAGCTTCAGCTTGCTTCTTTCACATTTAAAAAGAGAGGGGGAGTTAAGAAAGATCACAGATCATAACACTTCAGAGCATTTATGTCTACTCCGTCAATTTGTGACTCGCACACCGTGGGTAAAGGCCCTTGAATCAAAGAAAGTATGGTTACCTTGAAGTGAGCATTCAGTTCAAATGGCCCGGTTCAGTTCATGTTCCCTGCTTGTGTGCATCTCACCATGATCTCTTCACCCTGCTGGTAAAAATTGCATCTGTGGGAAACTGGGGGCAGGTGGACTAGATTTCTGCGTCTGGGTCTCATGCCCAATTGTTAAAGGTCCCCAAAGCCTTCCTTTTCCCTGAAAAATCTAACACTTGTTTACAGCCATGGCCAGAAAACCATCCTAAACTGGTATTTCCTACTAATTTTTAATCTGTACTTGGAATGGTTTTTCACAGAGTTGTCAGCTGGCTGATTATTAGTGCACTGTTTTATCTCGCTCAAGGTTTTCTGCCTGACAGAATTGGTGTGACTTTATAAATCTCTGCTGGAGGAGAAACCATCAAAGCTATTGGTCAGCTGAAGAAAGCAAAACATTTTTGTTGAATCCCATGTTGCTTGCTGGACTTGTTTAATTATTACACATCCATAAGCAAAGCCCATAAGCCCCAAGAATATTTTTATAGTAATTATGATACATTGGCAGATTTTGACAGGACCTTAAGTGGCAAAACAAGGGTAAGGTTAGCCGAATTACCTCTGATATAGGATACCTTTCTGTGTCTCAGTAAAATTGAGGGAAGCATTACTAAAGTGGAGTGCAATCCTCATCTCCCTCTTGCCTCTGACAGTAGCTATTACTCCAGCTGAAGGAATAGTAATTGCAACACGAAGACTGTAAGATTACTATAAATAGTGCAACTATGCAGATTAGAACTGAAGGGGTGAAAGTCTTGGCAACTCATATCATTGCAGCTTATTCCTGTTTTTCGATGTAACGGTGTTTAGATTCAAAGAAAAAAACTCGTTAAAAATTATAACTGGAATCTGGAATTATGACATGCATTACATTATTTGAGTCTAAATTTTCTGTTTTGTTGTTAAAGTTCAAAGGATGCTTAATTTTTGCCAGAACTAATAAAACTGCTTTCATTCAGCCGTGTTAAAGAAAGTTGGATTTTAAGAGTTAACCATTGATTGAGAGAAAAAAAAAGTTGTTCCAAGGAGGATAACAGGGTGTACAGCTTAATGAACACAGCAGGCCAAGCAGCATCATAGGAGCAGGAAAGATTGACGTTTTGGGCCTAGACCCTTCTTCAGATATGTTCCAAGGAGGAATTCTGTTGCATTATTTACACTGGAGACAGAGAATATCATTTGACGCCTTTTCACTTCATACTCACCTCATTCCCTCCATTTTAGGTTCAAACTTTATCATATACCAATGGAAATCCCACAAGCTGTCAATTTGATTTTCCTGTTAGACAGAAGGACTCACTGGGAAATCAATTTATATCAGTCCAAAAATGCTCTTTGTCAACCATAAAATATAGTGGTTGGGTGCCGTCAGAGGCTAATTCATTTTAAGGAATGTGTCAGTTGTAATAATTCAAGATTTGCAATTTGAGCCTGTGCTGGTCAAATGCACTTTTAAGCTATTGAAACTAGTGGTTAGAATTTGAAAGTAAACTCTTTTTGGCACGATTGTGTGGCTGGCAACAGGTTGAAAATGGAAGTATTGACTCAATTTCTCAAGTTCCAACTTCAAACTGAGACCATGTACTTTCATTTCATGAATTGTCATGTGGATTCTCTGAATTAACTTGGCAATACATTAACAGTTTACAAGGCTGTCTGGTCTGTGCATTTATGCGCACAAGGAACAAAATTTCTCTATCTTAGTACATCTAAACCCTTAAATGGTGTGGTTATTTGAGATGGGATGAGAATATTGAGCAGAGTGAAGGAAGGAGAGTAAGCAACACAAATTGACTGGAAGAGAAGGAGACAGTAAGGGAGCTGGTGGAGTGGCGGTAATGTTACTGGATTGGTAATCCATACACCGGGCTGATACCCTGTGGACTTCCATAAAAAATGGACTGCTCAAGTCTATTATAGTTCCCAAATCCTGGAAGACAGAGCAAACAAAATGTCAGTAAAGCTTCTTAGGAAGAAGATATACCCTAAAAATAAACATTAAGCTTACAATATTTGTATTGTCCTTTGGATTTTTGTGTACTTCCAATTAATGCCGCTGGAGAAATGTTGGGTGCACATATAGCTTAAATTCTCAATATGTGATATACTCCTGCTCCTCTGATGCTGCCTGGCCTGCTGTGTACCTCCAGCTCCACACTGTGTCATCTGTGATTCCAGCATCGGGAGTTCTTACTATCCCTGTAATATAATGGATTGTTTTGATGTGTTGTGGGATAGAATTAGGAGAATTTCTTTTTCTGAAATTTTGTATTAATTGTTTCAATGCTATTGCATATCTATTCTGGTTTAAAGTTATTCTGTGAAATATTTCAGCAATGATCTCCAGGACTTGTTTCAGTTGCCTGACAGGGTCACAGAGTAATTTTCTCCTCATTGCTTCTGGGCTTTTCTCTTTCTCACATCTCCTAGGCTATTACCATTAATGGATTTTGTGGAGGTATTTGGAGGGAGGCAGTATTCCCTGGGGTGGCATCAAAGAGAATATACGCAATAGGGATTCTCCAACAGCTTTAATGTACTAGCTGGTCTTTTCTTCCCTGTAATCAAGGTTGTCCTATTTTATTATTATTCTTTGTGATGACCTTATTTTATTAACTGTGTTTCAACTATTTTTTAAAGTGGTTGCTGTGGAGTGTTTTAAAGACTTTATAACCCAAAAACTATCATGTATGTAGAATATTCTGATATCTTTTGATTCACTCACATTGAATCATCCTTTCTGATACAATGAAGTTTACTGCTACTGACACATTTTTCAAAATGTGACATACTGCATTATGAATAAGAAACCCTAAATGGACAATTATTCACATTACTTTAGAAACTTTATTGAGTGCAGTGGGATGGTTAGCTGGTGTGGTGATCTGTGACACTGGCTTTGGAACACAATGTACCCGCACAAGAAACATTGCTTTGTTTCACTGAATAAGTTATAATTAGTGCTTCCTAGTCTTCCTGAGAATTCTTTTTTTGCATCATCATTCTAATAGAGCAAAGGCAAATTGCTACACATCCTGGTTAAGATACTAAACTAATATTCTACATGAAAAAAACATCACAGATGGAAATTTTTCAAAAACTTCAGAATATTATCTTATATTAGGAGAAACGTTTTACGTGGACTCGTTACTGTGGAATTTTTAAGTTCTGTGTAGTATCATTCACAGACTGCAGTTAGTAAAATATTCCTGTTGTTCTGAAAATTGTATAATTTAAGAGAGTAATAAATAATTTCTTAATAATACAAAACATTGCTAAAAGGAGACAAGAGGTCAAAACTTTTGTCTTGCAAACATCAGGCCCTGGACTCAGGAAACAGACTTGAGAAGGACAGCATTTGATACAGCACGAGAAGAGAGTGCTGTTTGGTACAGCCATCAGCAGTGAGAAGATTTAACTGTCAATTGTTGTTTTTGAGCAAGGCAGGTAGAGTCTGATTGATCAGGGTGATAACCATGGAAATGCAACAAAGATTGGCAGTCTCCATGACCCCTTATTGGTTTTCTTTCCATGAAAATCTTTGTCAAGGGACAAAAGGGGTCATGGAATCCTCCTCATTTCCATGCCAGCATCTGGACCAATCTGAGCCTACCCACCTAATATGAGATGGCATCTTGCTGTTTCCTGATGCCAATAATGACCCAACCAGTCAGTACCCTTTTCGAAATAATTCATGTTTCTTTTCTCAAATAGGTATCTCGTATTCTAGTCCTGCTAGTGCAACATTTCAAAACTTTGACATTGTCTCTTTTTAAGTTTGATTTGATTTAATATTGTCAAATGTACTTAAATACATTAAAAAGTTCTGCTTTGCAAGCAGTACAGGCAAATCATACTATACAAAGTTAGCAATGTTAAAGTGATAAATATAAGAATTTAAAAAATGGTGAACAGTTCCCAGGCTTTCACCCAATGCTGCTCAGAGTACAATTATGTGGAGATATTTGGAAAGTCCAGTATTCCACTGATGCCTTCTGCTTTTGCTTAACATCTTACCATAAAGAATGAGGTGGCTGGGAGAAATTGTCAGGCCAAGGCCATTCCTTGTCTTTGTGGTACAGCCCAATGATATTCAGACAGATCAAATTCCTGCTATCAGTTGGTTTATCAGCAAAACCTTCCTGTAAAGTCATCATAGTCTTACCAGACCATAGCACTGCTCTCTCAATAGGGTGATAGTTGGTGGTTTAACCTGGGGTCACCATTCCCTCAGGTGAGGGGAGTGGTTGAGAAGGAGAGTCCCTCATGGTAACCTCAGGAGTTGTATCCAAGCTGTTGGCATCGGTCTGCATTGCAAGCCAGCCATCCATCTGACTGAGCGAATCAACCCCAGAAGCCTTCCTGTAGACTTCCTGTATTCTTTCTGATAGTCACAGTTTCTTTACAATCATTACTTTTGCATGTTCTTGTTTTGGTTGTTGCTATGTGAGGATTGAGGACACGTTGATAATGTCACCCTTGGTGCCAAGCTAAATCTTTGATCAGTATTTGTACTATCAATAGTCTCTACGTTGATCAATACTATTAAACCAAAGGATCTCTCTGCAACTGTCACTGTTGAAATCGTTGTTTCAGCATCCTCCACCAGATAAGACTATTGATTGATTAAGAAATCTGCAGTGCTGTACGATTTAATAAAATTACAAATTAAGATGGAACAGTATTGAATAAATAGTCTCAGTGTGTTAATCTATATGTGACATGTATATATTTATATATTCATTGAACAAAAATTGCACCCGCTTCAGCTGTACTTCATTATAGTATTATGATGATGTATCTATTGTTCACAAAAGCCTAAGTAAATATTGTTTGGAAGAAAAGATAATAGGAAGAGTTTGACGCTGAGATACTGTGTAACTTAATAATGTTTTAGAATTCCATTCACAGCGGAAAATTGCATTCAAGATGATATGGTGTGAATGCAGTTTCACAGTGTTGCAAGTCACCTCTGTCCTGAAGCTGCCTGCAAAGAAAATGGTATCAAATGACCAGTTCAGTGTATCTACTGTGGCTTTCCTGAGGGCAGAAACAAACACGGATTGTAATCTGTAGTATGTGACTTCTTGAACAGTTTTCAACCTGGGCTACTATTGTGAAATAATTCTATACCAGTTCACACCAAAACTCAGATAACTTGAAAACATTAGCTGATGTGAGATGCAACAAGATTGTTATTTCATGGAATACGTTACCTGAAAGAGTGGTGGGAGCAGATTCAAAAGTAATTTTAAAAAGGAAAATGTTACTTTTTTTAAATTCAGAAGATAGCGTGGGGGAAGGGTGTAGGGAGTAAATGATACGTGATTGAAGATAGAGCCCAAAGAGAGAGAAGAACAGTTGGACAGCCAAAGGAGTGGATAACAATCTAGCCAGGAGGGTGAATAGCTGTTAATGGAGCCTGTTCGTGGCTCACAATGAGTTGTGTGTAATAGCAGATTGTGGGATGTCCAGGCCTGGTGTGTGTGGATGGTAGCTAGGACATGGTAGAGTTCAAGCCGTAAAGTTATTGAACTCGATGTTGAGTCCAGATAGCTGCAGGGTCCCCAGGTGGAAAGTGAGTGGGACACCCTGGTCCACTCTTACTTCACTGACAACACACCCCCTCAGCCTCTTGTCTACTGCATTTGCTGCTCACAATGTGGTCTCCTCTACATTAGGGAAACCATGTGTAGATTGGGTGACCGGTCTGCAGAACACCTACATTCTGCTTGCAAAAAAGACCCTGAGCTTTCAGTTGCCTGCCACTTCAACACACCACCCTGTTTCTGTCTCAGGCTTGCTGCAGTGCTCCAGCGAATCTCAGCATAAGCTAGAAAAACAACACCTCATTTTCTGCTTGGGGACCCTACGGCCATTCAATATCGAGTTCAATAACTTTAGGGCTTGAACTCTACCATGCCCTAGACATGACCCCAACATACCTGGTGTTGTAAAAACCAAAAGAACTGCAGACGACGTAAATCAGGAACAAAAGCAAAGTTGCTGGAAAAGCTCAGCAAGTCTGGCAGCATCTGTGAAGGAAAAAACCGAGTTAGCGTTTTGGGTCCGGTAACCCTAGTCTTGTTCTGAGGAAGGGTCACCGGTCGCGAAATGTTAACTCTTTTTTCCTTCACTGACGCTGCCAGACAACTGGTGTTGTGATTGCATAGTCTGTTTTTATGCACAACCCATTTTTAGCCACTGACAGTCTCCATTAACGGCTATTCGGCCTCCTAGCCAGATCATTGTCCACCCCTTTGGCTGTCCACCTGTTCTGCTGTCTCTTCAGGCTCTGTCGCCAATCACCTATCATGTATTCCTTACCCCCTGCCTCACCCTATGTTTCGCATAATGACCAACATTTTAAAACCGAGAGAAGTGCGGATGCTGTAAATCAGAAACAAAAACAGAAATTGCTACAAAAGCTCAGCAGGTCTGGCGGCATCTGTGAAGAGAAATCAGAGTTAACATTTTGGATCTGGTGACCCTTCCTCAGACTAACTTCTCTTCACAGATGCTGCCGGACCTGCTGAGCTTTTCCAGCAACTTCGGTGTTTACTTCTGATCTACAGCATCCTCGGTTCTTTCTATTTTTAAAACAGAAGACATGCTTTTCCTTAGCAACTGTCTGCTTTTGAGGAGCACCAAATAAGATTTGTGACAAAATCAGCCAAATTGAGGGTGGAAGGGAAGACATAAAAATTCAAAATTACAAATAGATGAAGAGATTATCCATTCAGTGAAGGGAAACTGCCTTTCCTCCCTTTCCAGCCTATGTTCCAAGTCCACACAATTTGGTTTAACTCTTAAGCCACACTGTTGTTGGGGTAACTAGACATGCAATTGCAATTTTCACAGGAGAATTGAGAATGTTGTCATTTATCATGCCATCTTTGTGGACGCATTGAGATTTGTGATTCAGTCTTATTTGTATTAAATTGTGAACATTATTTTTATTTTGGATCTTTATCAATAAAAACTTTTGTGACCTCTTAAAATTATTTTACATCAGAATATCACAAACAGCAGGAAGGAAAGAGTCTAAATCTCATCAATTCTTTGCTGGATTAAATACTAATTGATGTTCCAAAGGCACAAATTTGGGTGTGATCTAGATATTCTAATCTTCAGATATCAGTATTTATGAACAAGACATGAAGTGCATGTTCATAATACAATATATGCTAAAATCTTGTATAATCTTCTATAAAACTCTGGTTAGACCACACTTGGAATATTGTGTTCAGTTCTGGTCACCTCATTACAGAAAAGATGTGGAAGCTTTAGAGAGGGTGCAGAGGAGATTTACCAGGATGCTGCCTGGACTGGAGGGCAGGCCTTATGAGGAAAGGTCGAAAAATCTAGGGCTTTTTTCATTGGACCGAAGAAGGATGAGCGGTGACTTGACAGAGGTTTACAAGATGATGAGAGACATAGAAAGGATGGATAGTCAGAGACTTTTTCCTAGGGCAGAAATGACTATTATGAGAGGGCATAATTTTAAGGTGACTGGTGTAAGGTATAGGGGAGATGTCAGAGGTAGGTTCTTTATGCAGAGAGTGGTGGGTGTGTGGAAATCGCTGCTGGCAGTGGTAGTGGAGCCAGATACTTTAGAGACCTTTAAACGACTCTGAATAGGTACATGGAGGAGAGTAAAATGTAGGGTATGCAGGGTAGATTGATCTTAGTAGGATAATAGGTTAGCACAACATCGTGGGCCAAAGGGCCTGTACTGTTCTATGTTCTATGTTCTAATGATTGGAGACATTGCAACTAAACCTTTGTGAGAAACAAAGCAGAAATTGCTGGCCAAACTCAGCAGGTCTGGCAGCATAGGGAGTTGATGGTGGAATTTGAATTCAGTAAAATGTCTGGAATTAAGAGTCTAGTGATGACCACAAATTCATTGTCAGAAAATGGTTCACTAATGTCCTTTCGGGATGGAAACTGCCATCCTTATCTGGTCTGGACTACATGTGACTCCAGACCCATGGCATATAGTTGACTCTTACCTGCCCTCTGGGCAATAAATACTGCTAGCCAGTGACACCCTCATCCTGAGAATGAATTAAAAAAAAATTGTGGGACGAAAGCAGAGTTAATGTTTTGAGTCTGGTGATTCTTCAGCAGAATGGTTCAGTTCTGATGCAAAGTCACTGAACCCTAAACATTAACTCTGCTTTCTTCCCACAGATGCTGCCAGCCCTGCTGAGTTTCACCAGCAATTTCTGCTTTTGTTTCAGATCTCCAGCATCCACAGTTCTTTGCTTCAGTTTACCTTTTAGCGTACCTTTATTAGTTTCGTCATGCTGGAAGTTTTACACTGTGGCTGTCTGTCACAGGTTGATAACCACAGATTGAGTTCTAGCTGAGCAGAACCTTGTTTAGACTGCTTGCATCCTACCAAATTATTATGAAGAGAGTCCTATCCATTCCTAGACACATGCATGTGCAGATCTGTCTTATAAAAAATAAAAATGTAGAGTTCTTGAAAAATTTTAATTAAGGTTAAGTTACCTTATGGTGTACTTGGACTGGCTGTACATTAACCTACACTATAACACCTCATTGGATATTCACTCTGTATGGGGTGACTCTTCTGTACTTCTTTCAAGGGACTTCTACTTCATTATTCTGTTGGGTCAAGCTCTGGCTCAGGATATATACTGATTGGTTTAACTATCAATGAACTAGTTCTGTTCCCCACTAATACTAAATTTATAGTGTTTTTCCCCCATAATTACCTTTTAGATCTGACAGGTTATTTTTCAAGTTTCAATATACCGATCAATATGTGCTGTAGACATTAGCAAGGGTCTCACAAACAAATTCGTGGCTTGCTTCTTGCAGATTATATTATTTAAAATTTAAGAGTAGACGAAAATGGAGTCAAAGCTAATAGCTGTTAATATTTCAAAGTCATGATTCGACCTTACTCCCTGAGTTCTACAGGGATTCTTCAAAAATAAAAGTTTTATGTCTTGGGATAAAACCTTTCTTTCCCACGAAAGATAATTAGGATCCAAGAGCTGCAGTATTTTCCAACACCACAGATTATACCTATTGTTGCTGTAATTTTTAAAAAGTTCTTAGCTATTGCTGGAAATCAAGCTTTCACTTCTGATTTACTTACAGACTTCTTCCCCACCTCCCCCCATACATTCTCTGTAATTTACATGATATAATTTCTGCAGCAAACATATAATTGAAATACATTTCCTCCTGTCAGCAAACATTAATCATGATTATCAACAGAATTTTTATTTAATCTTATCTGTAGAGAACATTTATATTAAGATGCAGAAAATACATTAACCCATGGCTTTGTTAGGGATCTTTGTCGGCTCAGTGAGTTTGCCCTGAAGATAACACAATTTGGAAGCATTTAATGACTCATGTACATCTTTGCTTCGAAAACCAACATACAAGAGTGGTGATAGTGAAAACTTTGTTATATTTCTTTTCCTCCTAATTGATGCAGATATTACTACTGGCAGATTATAAATAGTTCAAATTCCTATGTTGGGATGTTGGATGATAATATTGAATTCATTTTTTAATTGTACCTTTTCTGTCCAGTGGTGAGAACACTGGGACATATATCCTGATAGGCTTATTCACCATGGGAACCATTTGAATCCTTAGCAGTCACCTTAATTATTTTTGTCATGGAATTGTATTGGATTTCCCATTCAGCTTATGTCTAGGAGTTAGTAATGACTTTTGTTAGGCTCAGTGCTCCTAAATAAGCAAGGGGGCATAAAGTAAATCCAGGTAACTGCTCTCACTAGTTAGTGTGGATATGTACACATCAGGCAAATAAAGGATCAGGATCAAATAGTGAGGCTTTTTCCCCTCTTAAATTCCTTTCCAAAACTCACTGAACTGAAGCAACTGGAAGATCATTGCATTCATTTTGAAGGCTGGATCTCATCAGAAAGTTGTAAGGAGAATCCAGAAGCACGGGCAAGCCTCCAAATTTGGGCCATCACAATATTGAATGGCCTAGTGGGTTTCCAGGCTTGGTTAAGGGATGGCAGTGTAGCCCAGATTACATCATAAATGAGATGTTATTCTTCCAGTTTGATGCCTAATTGAAACTAGGTACACTCTCTGCATAATGCACACACTGCCCAATTGAAAATTAAAACTGAAGTTGTCTTGTTTTTAACACTTCACTGGGGTTGTTTATTGCAAATCAGTTTCTGGAATCATAAAAGTTAAAGCGTTCAAAAGTATGCAGAATTCTCCAATGCACCTTTTTGTTTAGACTCACTTGACAAAAAACCCTGAACCAAGTTTCTGTACTGAACGAAGAATTTTTTTAAAATCACTTTGATGTGTGCATCGCTGGCTGGGCAAGCATTTATTTCTCATGTATTTTCCTATGATTTGAATGTAGATATGAAATGTAATATTTCCAAGTTGGCAGATGGCACAAAGCTCCTAAAATCCATCTGGATACATCAAATAGAATCTTTAAAACTTTTGTTTTGATATGTATTAATAACTTAGGTCTTGGCGTGCAGGGGGCGCTTCCAAAGTTTTCAGTAACTTAAAACTTAGAAGAAAAGCTGAGGAGGATAGTGTGGACCTCCAGAAGGACATAGGGAAATTGGTGGAATAGACATATGCATTTCCATGCAGAAGAGGGCAAAGTGATGCACTTTGGTAGGAAGAACATTGTGTTATGATACGGAGACAGACAGCAACATAGTAAAATTAAAACCTTCAAAGACTCTCAAAATGGACTTCAATGATTCCTATCAAAGTTTTAAATAACCAGTCTCAGACTCTGTGAATAGTCAATTTCAGACACTGGTTTGAATGTTAAATGAAAGACAATAAGAAAATAGTAACTTTAGCAGAATAAAGTTAAACAACAAAGTAATCTAATTGGTTGAAGCTATATATTAAAAAAAAATTTTGTTAACAGACCTTTTCACACAAAAGGCAGACAGACAAACAAACAGGTATGGGATAAATACAAGAAACTAAAACTGGCCAGATTACCTAAGTGGTTTTCACAATATGTTGTTCCACAGGCATAGATGATGGTTTCGTGGTTGATTCTCTGAAGGTGTCAGTTAAGGTGCAATGATTCAATGGCTTTAAGAAGTATATTTTGTCCTGGGTTTTTTTTAAATGAAGAAAGGCTTTAAGACAGAGGTAATGAGCTGTCCATTGAAAGCCCATAAAGTAAACAACTTGTGAGGCTTTGTTGTTTTTTAAAGTTGGAACAATAGAAGTAGTCTGAATGGGAAGGGCAAGTTCCCACTGAACCAGGACTTTTAGGTTTAGTTTTTCAGTTGCAATTGCTGGGGTCTTGAAATGGTTTTTCCTCTCTCATTTACAGCCAAAAGCTAGCGGTTCATTTCCTGCTGCCAGAATTGCATCTGAGACAATCTGTTTTACTGAACTTGCCTTTGTCCAGGGTGTGTTCACGAGATATTACTATGTTGGAACAATTACTGCTTAGTAGTTAAATAATCTATTATTCTGTTGGAGTTAAGTTATTCCAATTTCTTCTTTCTTCTGTTGTATTATAACTATAATGTATGACTGAAGTGTGTTTTGCTTCCAATCTCGTGGTGTCACCAATCAAATTGCATCTGGAATGCAATGCCTTGCACTTGCCTTCAGAATAAGAGGAAGTTAGGGTTTACACTATCTTCTTAATATATTTTGAAGGGATTTGGTCTGGCACAAAACAAGAGTTACCTTCACAGTTATACGTATAACTTAGTTTTCTATTGTCTGAGCTTCCCAGAGCTACTCATGGGAATTTAGGCAGGGTGCTTTCAAATCTTTCTACTTTTGCATCAACAGCCAGAGTCTTTCTCGCAGAAACCACAGTCCAAACCACAACAACTCCTTGACAGACTAATCACCACCTTCAAAAGGTCCCATTTACCATTCATCGTTTGCCATCCGTTTGTGGTCAACTTCCCCTCTGATAACTAAAATCAAAACACCCAGAGAGGCTTGCTGCATCCTATAATTGTTTTAAATAACGTGAGAAAAGTGGTATAACCTGCCTCTCACCCTTAAGCTGCTGTAAAGGAGTGGTTAAATGAAATTAACTTCTTTCACTCACTCTATATTCAACAAGTAACAGTTTATTTAACTAACTCTAACAGTGAACAGATGAACTGAACTGTCAACAAACCAAACAACTCCCCCCTAACTACTAGCTATTCCTGAGTAAAAACAAAATTCTAATGGCATGCTGTTCCAATAAATACAAGTCCTACTTACATGAACTAAAATAATGAAAAAAAAATAAAAACTTAGTCTCTCAAAATTACAGCCAGGATACATCTTTGAGAATGTTCTGTCCCTTCTCTGCTGATCCTCAGTCAGGAACGCCTTTCTCCATTGAATTTTTGTGTCAGAAATATTAGCTAAGAGTGCCACTGTACCTTTAGTTAGATGATGGTTATCCGAGAGCTCGGAGAATTTCAATTGGTTAGTGTGTGCATTATGGCGAGAGTGTACCTAGTTTCAGTTAGGCATCAAACTGGAAGAATAACATCTCATTCTGTGATTTTAGAGCTGCTTGTTATTAATTCTATCAGATGGCAGCTACTCTCACACTGATTTTCAAATGGCCTCTTCTTTTATACTCTTAATGATGTATCAGTTTCCTGCAATAGGATTGGTCCTATGTTGCCAATACCATCAGATTTAAATTTAATTGGTTTTTAGTCTCTAAGTGCCTGGTTTAAGTTAATTGGCTGATATTCAAACTGGTTGCCTTGCTAACAAAACAAAAATTCCACTTGGATTGCTAACCATTCATCCTTTGATGCAAATGTTTCAATTTCAGGAGCTCTCAGTGCATTTGCAATCCTCAAGCTGCCCACAGACATTTTTTTTGAATCTCTAAGCTCAGAAAATGTGCATCATCTTTTAAAGGGACCACACACTCTTTTCCCCCCACTATCATATTACAAACATCAAATTCTTACCTCCTGCCTTCCAATCTACAAGTACTGTACCCAACCTCACAACAAAAGGCCTTTTCCAGACTTGCTGCAACCAATTCCTGGGTACAACCTCATTAATAGCCAACTTCTGACATCTGTTTAAACCTAATACTCTTCCCTGGTGTTGAAGCATCTGTAGAACCAACCTGTAATTGACTTCTGGGCCTGCCCTCATGAATAAACAAAAGCTTGTTGCATCTGTTTTCCTTTTAACACAAACTATTATCACAGTACAAAAGTCATCTTTAGCTCACAGTTCCCAGTTCACAACTCTAATCCAAAACTGATGAAAGAATAAAAATAAGAATAATAGAAAATTGGGAAGGCTTCTAACAATTGAAAGACTATAAAATAGCATGTACAATTATAAAAGTGTTGCAGCAGCAGAGGGAACTTGGGTATATGTGAACATAGATCATTGAAAGTGGCAGGAGAAGTAGAGAGATAGTAACCAAAACATATAGCATTCTTGGCTTTATTAACAGGGGCATAGTGTACAAGAGCAAGGAGGTGATGTTGACCACATATAAGTTACTTGTTAGCCCACAGCTGGAGTATTGTGTACAGTGGGAATAATGATGTGAATGCATTGGAGATTATGGAAGCAGTGTACAAGAATGGTTGCAGGGATGAGGAACTTCAGTTCTGACGATAGAGTGAAGAAGCTGAGACTGTTATTCTTGGAAAGAAGAAAACTGCAAGGAGATTTTCAAAATCATGAGTAGGCTGGATAGAGTAGATTAGGGAGAAGCTGTTCCTGATGATAAAAGGAACAAAAATAAGAGGACATAGATTTAAAGGTCTTATTCATTTGTGGGATGTGGGTGTCGCTGGCTGGCCAGCATTTCTTGCCCACCCCTAGTTGCCCTTCAGAAAGTGGTGGTGAGCTGCTTCTTGAACCGCTGCAGTCCTCCTGCTGTGGGTTGACCCGCAATGCTATTAGATGTACAAAAGAACAAAAGTGATGTACAAAAGAAGCAAGGGTGGTCTGAGAAAAGCTCTTTTTGTATAGCAAGTAGATAGCTATGGAATGCACTGCTTGGAAATGTGGTGGAGGCTGATTCAACTGAAGCTTTCAAGACCATGTTATGGACGAGTATTTGGAGAAAACTAATGTACAAGAACAAACAGGTGATTGGCATTAGGTAATGATGCTCATTTAATGAGCTATTGTTGGCATGATGGGGCATCATCACAGTCTTCTCCCCTTACCTGTTTTAAATAGAGACAATGTAGCCATAGTCCCACTCTCTCATTAGAGTGAGATAACAGGTGGTGGAGTAAACCTGAGGGTCACCAGACCTCAGGCTAAGGCTGAGATTTAGAAGACACAATCTTTATGGTAACCTCAGCTGGTGTAGGAATTGAAACCACACTGTTGGCATTGCCCTGCATCAGAAACAAGCCATCCAGCCAACTGACCATACATTGCCATCCCTTAATGGCAGACTCAAAATTCTGCAGCTTTCTACCTAAAAGCACTGTTAGAGTACTTCCAATGCACAGACTACAGCATTTCAAGCAGGTGGCACCAATAACTTCCCAAGGGCAATTAAAAATGGACAGTAAATACCGGCCTTGCCAGTAACACTTGCATTCTGTGAATAAGTTAGAGAAAGTCTGCATGAAACGATGAAAATTCTCGGTCTCTTTAATGAGCCACATGGCTATTTGAACTGCTCAGATGTCAGAAATGCCCTGCAGAGGGTGCCACAATGGATCAGATGTAACTTAGAGCAAGGCTCCACCCCGAATCCTGAGAATACTTTATGGGTAGCTGTCAACATAATGAATGGTGAATGCCACTCCACTCCATCACTGCTGACTGCAAAGTGTGCTCCATTATCTCGTATTTTAACTGTAACTGATGGCTTTAAAATAAAAAAAAGAAAATCTGATCAGTATGTACAATTTTGGTGGAATTAAACCAGATGTGATCCACTTGGTGGATGGCATTTTCAAATAATATAATTCTGATCAATGCTGTTACTTTTTAATATCTATACCTTTATGTACCTTCTGTGCAAATCTACCAATTTCTTGGCATTCAGAGGAAGATTATCAGCAAAATCTCACTTTCACAAATTTAATGAAAGCACGAATTGTCCAACAACTTATCCTGACTTACTACTCACTGTATATCATTTATTTTCCTCAAATGGCTGATAATTTTGCATACACAAAGTTGTCATTATTTTGCACAAATATTGTTGGTCACAGTTGCACCTGAGTACAATTTGTAAGAAAATATCTAAGAAAAGAGAGAAGATTCCTTTATCACAAGAAAGTCCTTTTTTTTGCCACAACTAAATGCTCACTGACCAAGTTACTTAATCAGAAATTGCACATTTCTGAGGTACTCATTCTCTCCTTGTTGGCAATTTGGTTTAAGGACATGTAATCTGCTGTGCTTTCTGTCATGAGGTATTTCCACCAAAATAGAAGAAAAATGACTGTGATGAATTGAAAGCAGAATTTATGGGACAACACGATTGTGCCACAGTCACTAGTTATAAATCAGCCTGTTGTGTACAGACTGGTCCAGATCTGTTTAAGAATATAGTCATTTCACCAGAGTCTAATATTTGAGATGCTAAAATGTAATTTAAGCTGTTCAAAATTTTGTTTATCTGATGCTTGGTAGGAACGCAAGTGCCGTGCCAGAAACAAAAGTCTGGTGGTCAAACAGGTGGTTAATCCATACAAAGGCAAGTGTGAGACAGCATTTTAATCTACTACTGAACCATCTGTGTTAGTAAAACTCTTATCAATGAATGTTCACTGCCAGATTCCCAGTAGGATATCGTAGGAGGAATCTGAGGAATGAATGGTGCTGGTTTGGAATCATAATAAGGTGAAGATTTTGAAAATAAAACCTTGCTAATTGATCATTGATGGCCTAATAATGCTAATACACCCACTTCACACCACAATAATATTAAGAAAATAAATATTTTGAAAATTACAACAACATGTGAATTAGAAGGGAGCAATCGTTATGACTCTTAGCAGATAATCTTTTAATAAGATGTGGGAGTATTTCTAACTATGTAAAGTTTGCACAATGTGCTTAAATAATTTGATGGTTTGCTGCAAAATTAGTCTTTACATCTTCACTTCTGACATGCAGTGTGTCTAACAGTCCCATGCCTCATTACAAATAAACAATTATGGAGGATTAGCTTTGAGTTGAAATGTTGTATTTGTGATAAGTATTATGTGCACCAGTTCATGCCTAATAGCATTTTATTATTCTTCAATTAACTGTGAATACTAAAATAAAAATATTTGTAAAAAAAAGCTACTATGTCATCCCAAAGTAGGAAATGTTATTTAGTTTATTGGTTTCCCTTGCTAGTTATGTTAATTCTGTAACCAAATTGAGAAGGATTACAAATTACTAAACTTTTGGGATCATGAAATATTCTGATACAAAGTAGACTTGAAAGTCCTTGGTTATTCTGATACATTGCCGTTACAACTCCAGTAGGATTGCACTGAGTCAAGTATCTGGTGAGGAATTGGGTGTGTTATTCATTCTAGGAAACTCCTTATTTTTCACAAGACCAGTCTACCTTTTGGTTTTAGGTGAAGGTTAGCATAGCTTCACAGTCTGTTTGGCTCGGAATTATTTCACATGCCTGATTCCAGTCTGGACACAGTGTTAAATGACCATCACTTATCTTTTCAATGAAAGCAGCCCAGTCTGTTGGGAACACCTTTACTGAAATTGATTCACAGCCTCCTGCCCAGCATGGAATATTGTGAACAGAACTGGAGAAATCAGAGTATGAATGGTTTTAATTGAGTTCTGTAATTATCATAACAGAGATTCTGTGTCATTTTCCTAGATGACCTCTGTTGGCCCCTGTGGTATTATCCACCTCCATTAGTATGTGGTGCTGGGAAATGGTTGTTTGAGATCAATTTTCCTTAGTCTTGAGCCCAGTGATTAGTGGTAGAGGATATACCACTATAACCTACAGGAGAGACACTGTTCTGAGAAAACATGGTTTCCAGCAGCAGAGTTTGGTCAGGCATAATTACGAAGACCTTAGAAAGCTCGTATAGATGCACGTCCCTCTGAAAGCTACAATAGAACTCCTTCTCTCCACCTCAGAGTGTATGATGGTAGTAGAATGGATGACCCAATATAACATGAATATTAACCCCTTCAGAACTATTACCTTGTACAACTGATATGAGAGACACAATAACTGTGGGATTCACTAAAAAAATTAAACTGCCAAGTGCTGACAGCTTAACTCTGGGAACTTCTTATCGTAAATTGTTGCCTTTGTGTGGATCTGTCAACTTTCATGGATTTTCTTACAAGTTCTTCAAAATTGAGATCATAAAAGCAAAGGGCTGCGGACGCTGGAGATATGAAATAAAACTCAAAGTGCTAGAGAAATTCAGCAGGCCTCAAAGTATCCGCAGAGAAGGAAACAAAATTAGCATTGTGAGTCCGATATGACTTTTCTTTGGAACAGGAAATTCGGAAGTTCAGAAATTGAAACAATGCTGGGGGCTGAAATGGCAGAGTTAAATCTCAAATTGGTACCAATGGAGTCCTGTGGGAACTGTAGTACCAGCTTTGCATTGTTAAGGATTGCACTGAGGCAAATGGAGGAGATATGTACATGTGTACTTCATTGCATGTCCTGACTTCTCTTTCCTGGACAGTTTTAATATTAGGATTGTGTAAATTAGAATGTCAACTTTGTCCTAATATTTGAAACAATGAAAATGAATTTTGTACAGTTCTCAGATGGATGCACTGTCTATTTATGAAATGGAACTTCCTAATAACTGGTTATATAGCACCAGTGGAAAATTGTAGCTTTTATTTCAGTGCTCTTGAAAGGACACTTGTGAGTCATGACTGAAGCCCAGACCTTTCAAACTGAAGATGGTCATTGCACCAACATAACTTGACAAATATGATATGGGATCTCAGATGTCCCAATATTGCAACAACCTGGGAAATCCTTAGGAAGTTTAAACTTCCAATTTGGTCACTCAGGAAAACTCAGAGGAATTAAAACTTGTGATAACGCTAGGGTAACTATAAAACTGACACTGCATGATTCCTCAGTGAACGGCCCCAAATTCCTCGCAAAACCCGGCCTGATTTGATTCAACATCACACGACTCTAAAGCACTCCCGATCCAATGTCCTTGCCACCCTTCACACTCACACACATACCTGCCACTCTAGGCACTCACACGTCTACCTGTCACTCTATCCCCTCACTCATTAACCTTACATACTTATCTTCTCTCCGCAGCTTCTTAAAAAAGCTTTGATCCTTGAAATTCAAGAATAGAGCAGTTACTGCTGTAAAAAGGGTATGTGATTGTATACTGCCTGGAGATTTTGTAGATCAGACATGATGTGCATTTCTCATGGAGCCCAATTTGGAAATTTGGACTGGAAACATGGATCTTCAAGGCAGGGTAAGGGAAAGCAATCTGAGTGTGATTGCCACTCCTTGTAAGATTTTTGGTCCTGAGTTTTATTACCAGTTTTGCATAGTTACTTGGCTGAAGTTGATTTGCTTCAAAACAACAGGAGCAATGCGATGGAATGTGTATTCAATGTGCAAGACAAACGATGGAAATTTCTGAAGAAGGGTCCTCACCTGAAATGTCAGCTTTCCTGCTTCTCTGATGCTGCCTGGCCTGCTGTGTTCCTCCAGCTCCACACCGTGTTGTCTCTGATTCCAGCATCGGCAGTTCTTACTATCTCTGTAATGGAAATGAAGAAACAATTGATATTATCATAAAATTAATCAAGATTGAAGACCTTAAAAGACTAGTGTTACTGTGTACGTTGAGTTTGTTTTGTGAGACATGTGATTTTAAGTACAAAGTGAAGCGGAATTCCTCCTTTCAGTAGTCTTTATGACGAAACTCACTGTATCCTGAAGGCATCATGACTTGTATTCTTGTTACTTGAATACTGGAAGAATCACTCTCTGTTATGCTTAGTTTTTAAAGCTATGTCTGCTTCCAGTTCAGCTTTGCCCTCTTGATTCCTTTCTTCCATCCGTAGTCTTCTCTCATCATTACCTCCACAGACATTGTACAGCTGTATCTCTGACTTGTTCTCTTCATATTGTCTTAGATCATGTAAAGGTTTTTTTTGGAAGATGGTTAACACATCCCTGTTGATCACAGCAGCTTCACATCAATTTGACAAGTTAATTGAGGTATCTTCCACCCCTCACTCAAAGTCCTGCCTCTGACCCTCATAGTTCCTCAATTTTGAGGCCAGGCAGGTCAATAATTGGCCACTTAAGGGTTTCAATTGGGGGAAAGTGGGCAAGCTCTCTGCGGCATTGCCTGCCCCCACCCTGTTAAACTGTGGACAGGTTGGAGACAGGTGGGAAGTTCCACATGGGAGATTTTATGGACCACATACACATCTCACCACGTCCCACATTTCCTTAATGTGTACTTTTTTGGTATGCTGGATGATCCATAACCTCATCTAAAATTACCTTCGGTATTATGCAGCATTGATTAAACTCTGCATGAAATGGCCATTTTCACAAAATAGACCCATAAAAGAAGGCACCATAGGAAAGTTGCAGCTCAGAAAGAGACCATTGCTCCATTGTATCTGTGCTGGCTGTACAAACTAGCCACCCACTGCAATCTCATTTCCTAGTACCTGATCTGTCGCCTTGCAGTACCTCAGATTTAGATCCCCATCCCTTCTAAATCAATTCAAAGTAGTCAATTCCAAACACCTATCACCTCTATTGTTTAGCACATATTCCCTATAATCCTTTTACTCATCACCTTAAATCTGTGCTCCCTTGGTTTCTGTAGGGGAAGCAAGTTTAAGTCTGTCCATTATATCCAAGCCCCACATTATTTTACAGACCTCAATTAAGTCTTCCCTCAACTTCCTCTTCCAAGGAAAGCAACCCAAGTCTGTCAAATCTTCCTACATTGCTGCAATTTTCAACGTTCTTGTAAATCTCCTATGTGCTGTCTTTAGAACAATTTTGTCCTTCCTATAATGTGATCAGAACTTTGCACAAAACTCCAGTTGTGGCCTAACTAGTGTTTGCACAGTTCCAGCATGAAATCATTGCTCATATATTGAGTGCCTCGCTGCAAGAAGGAAAGAATCTTATGTGAGATAACACGGTGTGGAGCTGGATGAACACAGCAGGCCAAGCAGCATCATAGGAGCAGGAAAGCTTGACGTTTTGGGCCTAGACCCTTATCATGCCTCCTTTACCACATTATCTACCTTATGCCACCCTCAGGCACTGCGGACACGCACTGCAATGTCTCTCATTTCCTCGACCCATCTCAATACGCTCCTGTTTTCTTTAATTTACTACTGGAACACAGACATCACTGGCTGGCCAGCATTTATTGTCCGTCCTTAGCTGCCCTTAAACTGAGTGGGTAGGCCATTACAGAGGGCAGTTGAGATTCAATCATCTGTGGGTCTGGAGTCACATGTAGGCCAGACCAATGAGAATTGGAGATTTCCTTCCCTGATGGACATTAGTGAGCTAAATGCGTTTTTTTTTTTCAAAAATTGGAAATGGTTTCACAGTCATCAATAGATTCTTAATTCCTGATTTTTAAAAAAAAATTGAATTCAAATTCCACTATCCGCCACGATAAGATACAAAACCAGGTCTCCAGAAAATTAGCTGAGTTTCTGGACTAATGGTCTAGCAATAAAACCTAAAACTAGGCCATTACCTTTCCATTATTTTGTCTATGTTCCTTTACTTTGTTTGCCCTCTCCAAATGCATAACCTCGCACATAACATGATTGAATTCCATTTGTCATTTTTCTGCCCACTCAACTAAACTACTGATATCTTGTAGTTCATAGCCATCCTGTTGTCAACCCAGCCAATTTTTGTGTTGCCTGCAAATTTCCCAATCTAGGGAAATTCCCAATCTAGGCTCCCACTCTCAAGTCTACTTCATTAATAAATTCTACAAACAGCAAGGATAAGGCTGTGGAATGTCACTAGAAACTGCTTTCCATTCCCAAAAACATCCCTTGAATATTACTGTTTGTTTCCTGTTAAGTATGCTGTGGGTTTTAATTTTTCTGACAAGTCTGCCATGGGGGAGCTTGACAATTCCTTACTAAATTCTCTGGAGATAACATCCACTGCACTGCCCTCATCAACACTTGTTACTTTCTCAAATATTCAATTAAGTTCATAAGACATAACATTCCCTTAACTAAGTATCCCTGATTAATTAATGCCTTTCCAAGTAGCAGTTAATCCTTTGTCTCAACATTAATTGTAGTAATTTGTCCTCCACTGGTGTCAGTCTGAACAGCCAAAAATTATTTGGCTTATCCTTTGCTGACTTTTTGAGTAGTGGTACAATTACAGACTTCCAATCCTCTGGAACCTCACCTAGTGAGGATCGAAAATGATCCTTAGAGAGACCCCAGTTTCCTCTCTGACTTCCTTTGACAGCCTAGCCCAGTGGAAAAATAAACACAGAAAAATCGAGGAATGGGAAAGACTGATCTGATTCCTCTTATATACTTCATTGTGGAGGACCATTTGTATTCAGTTCCAAGTATTGCTGGCCTTTCCCTCTGGGAGGGTACAACTTACCTGTGAGTGATGATATATTGCCCTTCAAAGAGATGAGACCCTCCAATACTTCCTTTTTCGTTATGTATAATTTACCTAATATTTCACATGCCACTTCTTTAACCAGAATCTGCATCATCCCTCTCTTTTGTGAAGTCAGAGACAAAATTCTCATTAAAGAGCGATACCCACATCTTCTGCAAAAGTTACTGTGTACATCTCTGACAGACCCAGCCCGTTCCTTAGTTAGTTTCTTTCTTTTAATGTACTGATAGAACATCTTTTATATGAATTTTAATGGCCAATTTTCTTTAATATGCTCTGTGCTTTCTGAATATCATTTTTCACATCACCCCTGTACTCTCTATATTCCTTCAGGCTTCCAAAAGTATAAATTTTGGGCTGGCCCATGAGCTTTATTTTTCTGCTCTATCATAACCTATATGTTTCTGGATAACCAGGGAACTCTAGGTTTGGCAGTAGAAACATTTTTCTTTGTGGAATCTTGCTTTTGAATACCTCCCACTGATTTGCCATTGACATTTCTTCAAGTAGCTGTAACCAGTCCACCTTTGTCAGTCAATTCTTAGCTTTATGTTTGCCTTCAAATTTAGAACTTATACTATCTTTATCTCATTTCATAATGATGCTAAACCTAAATGTATTATGATCACTGTCTCCAATGTTGTCATCCATTTCTACTTCAACCACATCCTCAGCCTCCTTTCTTAAGACTGAATCTAAATCGTACTCTCTTTCATTGGGTTTGGACCATGCTGGCTAAAAAAAAAGATCTCTTGCATGCAAGTCAGGAGTTTTTCTCCCTCTGTGCCTTTCGCATTGTTTGTATCCCCCTCCCCCTCCTACCCTTGATCAATGTCCCTCATACGAACCAAACTCTCACTTCACACTCAGTGCATACAGGGGACCTCTATTTATATTTCCTAAAAACAATTGGTTCAAGCTCCAAGAAACTGGATTAAACGAGCCACAAGTTAACTTGCCCTAGCTTGTCTCATGTCATTGAGCATGTCAATCCCTGAATTAAGGCCGCAATAAAACTTTACTTCTCTTAAAGTGATAGTCGCTAAGTTACAGGAAGGACTAGACTTCATTCTGTAGAAAAAAGCCTCTAAATCTCCCCATTCGCAACAGCTCCGACAGCAAACCTTCATAAAATGGTCATCTTGAGAAAGTGAGATGAAATGTAAATTCCCATCCGACAAAAGAAATGGGTGCAATCCTTAAGAGATGGTTTGGTGTTGTATTGTTCAATCTGTAAAAATGAAACACACTGCTAGGAGCTCTTAGAAAATGTCCTATATAAATCTTCAGGTCACAAAAGCCAGATACGGTGATTTCAGGTCATCTAAAATGGGCAATGTGAATCAGTTGCTGCGCTGAGAAAGTAATTGTTTGTTACTGAAACCCAATGAATACTAAGCCAGGTGCAGCACCACATAAAGATTCTCTGAGCCTTTTTTTTTGCTGGCTTTGTGCTTGTCAAGGGAGGTAATGACAGCCTCAGTGTTTCAGAAGTGCTAAAGTAGGTGCTTGTGGGAGGGTAATTAGAGTAAGATTATCCAGGGGGCTGTTGTCTGAATCATGTTAATTAATGCACTTTGCTTGGGAAGAGAAAATACTTAAGATTGACTTGTTATTAACTGCAGTGTTGCTTTACCTTGCTCTGGCGCATTGATGGAGGAGGCTGGATGGGAATAGTTTCTCCTTTTGTCGATGGATTTAATTGAAAAGCCTGCTTGATTAATATTGGAAATCCCTCACGTCCTCTGCATTCATTATCCAGAAAATACTTAGGAGGTACAGGAGTAAGTGTGGGCGCCCTATGTTTTTTTGAACCTGCTTAGGAACAACAAAGGGTGCTCTCCGGTGCTTCTGTCAATAAAGATTTATGGAGCCTTCTGCTCTTGAACCCTTTGAAAAGGGGAGAGCAAATTTCAATGCTACATTCACAAACTCCATTTTCAAGCAGAATAACAAAACCAAGTACTGCTGTGTTCCATGTAGCATTCATTTGTTTCCCTGCCATGCTACTGTTCATTCAATTATTGCAACGTTACACCAGTGTGTGTTGGATACACTATCTTCACTGATTCCTTCCCACACCTCTCCTTGGAGAAATCTTTGGCTGATAAGTAAATTAGGGATTTTTTTTGTTTTGTTTAATTCTAATTAAGTAGGGAGAGAAGGAGAGAGAGAAAAGGGAATTAAGTAAATGCTGATGAATTTATAAGGGAAATGTATTTGAAGGCACAAGTCAAGATATGTGATGAAATACTCTCCAGTAGCTTAGATGAGTGCACCTCCGACAAGCTGCCCAACACCATCCTGGACAAAGCAACCTGTTTGATTGACCCAATCCAGCAAGTTCAACATTGCCACCCTCCCTCCACCAGTGTACCTTTGCTGTAGTGTTTACTACCTGCAAGATCCACTGGAGCAATTCACCAAAATGTCTTCTCCAGCAATTCTGAAAACCTGTGACTTTCACAGCTTGGAAGCATAAGGTCAGCAGATGCATGTAACGCTATCACCTGAAAGTTCTCCTGGAAATTACATATGGAACCCATATTGTCGTTCCTCTATCATTGCTGGATCCCTCCCTAAACACATTGTGGTTGCCTGCACAAACAGACAGCAATGATTCAACTTAACAAGCATGGGGCTGGATGAACACAGCAGGTCAAGCAGCATCATAGGAGCAGGAAAACCTGCTCCTATGATGCTGCTTGA
>JAHRHZ010000035.1:15149469-15171268 GCA_024137785.1 Ginglymostoma cirratum | reverse complement strand
GCAGCATCATAGGAGCAGGAAAACCTGCTCCTATGATGCTGCTTGACCTGCTGTGTTCATCCAGCCCCATGCTTGTTATCTCGGATTCTCCAGCATCTGCAGTACCTTTTATCAATGATTCAACTTATCTGTTCACTACTATTTACTCAAGGGTAGTACAACAGGTTGCCCTTGACAGTGATACACGCATCATATGAAACAAGCAAAAATAAAATCCACAAACAACCGTTTGAATTATGAAATTAGAATTGAAGTTATAATATGGATGTTGATGAACTAACTCTACAGAGGCTGGTATCCCATCACCAAGTCACCTTTTATCTACACATGAACAGTCCTTGATTATAGTACTGCCTCATACAGAATCAGGTACCAGAATGAGCAATATCTCTGACACTCACCCTTTTTATCTGTCAGTCAGGACTCCCTGATTAGACCAGATTAACAGCCTCAGATCAGGAAACTCCAGCTGGCTGACCTCATTACAATCACTACAGTTGGCTCTTTCTTATCCAAGGTGGTTTCATGTAAACCTACTCACTGTGATGAAGCCGATACTAACTGATATTATCCACGGTGACAATAGGTTGAGTGGGGAAGTAAAGTATTGGGGAAAAATTGTATTGGAAAAATGATATAGCTCCAAAATACTGATAAAAACACTTGAAGGCACTTATTATCATTTTCTGCACAGAATGAATGGCAGTGAAATGAAAAAATAAAGCGGTGGGTCAGCAAGTTAGAAGGACAAATTGTGGTCCTCCTTTAGCTGTGTACTTATTGTTATCAGGTGTAAGCTTGTTCTGTAAGAAAGCAAGCATAATGGCAGTGTTAAGATCAAGTCAGAGATATGATTTGCTCCTCCCACCCCTTTCAATCTCCTCAGTGCCTTATGTAAGATTTAAATTATTTTGAAATATGAGGCAATTACATCTCTCTAATAAAAAAAATAAACAACCAATTTCTATTGAGGCAGAAAGGAGCCAGTTGCAAGGTTTTTGAGAGTGACCAAAAGAGCAATTTATTACATACAAGCATACAGCCATTGGGCAACCTTACACACACACACAGACACACACACAGACACACACACACACACACAAAACTCAAACAGGATAGTTTCCAGTTGCAAAAGGAAGATAGAAAGAATATATAGTCTAAAGTCAGAAGTGTGCCCTTGAGACGTAGCCTTTCAACATGAAACTATAGTTCTTTAATTGGTGTCTTAGATTATGAGCGGTGTTATTACTTCCATTATCCTTTGAGTTCTTGGCATTATGATGTTTCTTCACAATCTATATTATCACTGGGCAATTTTCTTTCTTTCGAGGCTGAAGAGAAGGAGAGAGTTCCGCATCCTTTCAATTCAATCCTTATTTTTTTTCTCTCTTTGCCAAAAGCAGCTTCTTGACTTATAATCATTTCTCGGTATTTCTGTACCTGAGTTCATTGTCTTCAAGCCCGATAATTGCAGGTGACATTTTCATCTCCATCCTGTGAACATTCTCATCAAGGTGTAAAATAAAAATTGAATCTTTTCACATCCCCCCAGAAGAGTTGACTGGTGCCATTGAACAATTTTAAGTGTGTCCATTTTGGGGTGTAATAGTTGTCTTGACGTGTGGAAGATGACAAACAAGAGAAGGGCTGTAGATGCTGCAGTGGAAGGTCAATGATGGAATGATATGTGCTGCATTGATTGAAAAAGATCACGGGTAATGGGGGAGAAAAGTGTTACGTGTACAGGGGCAACCAGTAGTGTGGTGCCAGGCAGAGACATAAGAGACTTAGCAGCATTAAATCTTTCTGGGCCGTCATGTCCAGGGAGCAATGCTTTTGGCAGATATGTGACCTGCTATCTCTGGCTAGGCATGTCTTTTTCTGTTCAGTGGGTATAGCATCATCCTTCCCTGATCAAAATTTGCGATGCAGCCATCTTGAAAACCTGAGGACAGGAATTGGGTGATTGTGCTGCTCTGCTGTGGCTGTCACTACAGAGAGCTCCTCCTCTTTTAGTGCTAAGGACTGGCTTTAAATAATAGCAGCAACATGCCAAGTTGATGTCTTCCACCTACTCCCCCACTTCACCTCTTTTTCTCCAACTAAGCACGAAGAATTGGAGTAACAGTGGTGACCCCACCTATTTTAATTAAGTTATGGAACTGCAATATTTAGGAGCTTATAGAAACTTTCCAGTCAAGTGGACAGTGTGAATGCAGCAGCTATTCTGTGCAGGAAAACATACAGACATTTCTATCATCTGAACTCTTCATTCAGTTGAAAGCTGAAACTAAAGATTATAAACTGTCACCATGTCAGATGTCACATGGAGATCCGCTATTTAGAATATGGTACAATTTTGCCTGGAATAGACAGCTCATCCGTGGCGTGAAAAGATTAATATGCAGTCCTCCATTGCAGCAATCTACTGGAAAACCTTTAATACTGTGAAGAGGGACGAAGGGATTCAAAATTTCCACATTGTTAAATTCTATTAGCATCATACACTGTTGTCTTCGCAAAGCTGTAAATATGGAAGGATTACAGGAAACATTTGTTGAATTTGGGTCTGGAAGGGACTGACAGGGTACTAAGGTTTTTGAAGGAGTCAGACCTAAGACTAGGTCCTCCTAACAGACTTAGCAATGATGTATTCTTGTAATGTGTAAGTCATTGCGGAGATGCAATGAACCATATCTTGTTTACTACTACTTAGTTAAACCAAAAAGTGGCTGTCCACATCCACACTAGACCACATGGGCTGTTGAGGAATGTATAGCTACAAGGTATTGGTGGTGGCACCTATAACAACCTTCATACCTGTCAATATGCATTGGTAAGTCCAGCGAGGATTTTCCTTTAAGACTTTAGTTCTTCTAATTCTCAGCAGGTCTGACTACATGTTTGCTGATAGATAAAGAAAGAATTACAATGATAAGTTATGTCAGGTCATTCTGATGCACTTCCTTGCAGGTACCTTGCACAATGGTTGGTCTTCCAGTTAGCTAGTGGAATATTATGAAGTAGAAACTATAGAGTGCAGGAAGAAAAGAATATGATGGATGTGAAGTGAGGTGACCCAGTTAACATTGGTGCAAGGGAAAAACTCAATGTGAAGTTCCATTATCTGATGTGGCAGGGTCTGGAGTTTCATTCAATAAGTTGGACAATGTTTACTAGTGTTATATTTTCTCTGAATTGCAATGTTGAAGATTTGAGTTAGTATATGGTTGGCAGAGAAGTCATCATTGCTAAGGCTAAAGCAGCTGTTGGGCAACGTTGTTGACTAGGAAAAGAAATCCTGGTTACACACACTTACTTTTCAAATGTAATGGTGAATATTATCCAATTCTGAAGTAAATTACATTGCATTCCTTGCAATCTAAGGTTAATGTTGAGAGCAAAGCCAGAAGTTGTTGGAAAATCTCAACAGGTCTGGCAACTTCTGTGAAGAAAAATCAGAGTTAACATTTCAGGTCCGGTGACCCTTCCTCAGAGCATTCTCAGGAAGGGTCACTGGACCCGAAATGTTAGCTCTGATTTTTCTTCACGGATGCTGCCAGACCTGTTGAGCTTCTCCAGCAACCTCTGTTTTTGTTCCTGATTTACAGCATCCACAGTTCTTTTGGTTTTTGTTATTATTGGGAGAGTTGCCACTGTTGAACAAATTATTTTTCTTCACAGAAGTTACTTTTGTAGCTATCAATGGTAGGCATTTAATACATTTGTGGAACATTTTGCTATTCTGAAATAGTGGATGTACTAACTTGTTATTTTTAACTGGATTAATACCTCTAATAGAATCACAGAATAAAGGTTAAATGCACATCGGCAGTAATTCTGGATATATATCTGTCCTTATTAAGACTCTGTATTTTATGTTAGCCTTTAAAAGATTGGGGTCAGCAACAACCAGAGATTTCACAAATGACAGATTTACACTAAAGCGTTTGGCTTTACAAGCTATAACTACTGAATAAGCAACAAATTGAAATCATGTAACATATATCTTCCAAACATAAAGAATAAAAGCAATTACTTGGATGTATATGAAAATAAACCCATTCAAATCAAACATTCATAGGGAAGGAGGGTGAATTATACTTTAGCATAGCATCTTCAAAAGCTGTGTTACCTATCAGCAATTTAAAAACATTCGTGCAACTGGGATTAGGAAAAAAAGTGCATTTGACATAAGTATATTCAGAAAACTGAATTGTTGAGCTTACGTTTTTATTCTTCTCCCTTGACAGAATTTGTGAGGTTGAAATATGCGGATTTACTATTCTGCTTCTAACTGTCTTAATCCATATCTGTAAATACATTGCTTCACAAATATCACATGTTGTGTTTTGATTTTTGTTTAAACTGACAAGACCGTGACCGCTTGATTTTGTCAGGCAAATAGATATCACATTCAGTCACCAATTATTTGAAATAATTATACTTAAAGCAGACAAGGTACAATCTTTATACTGTGTAGGCTGGATGGGTAAAGTTTAATGCATGTTTCTCTTTGTTTTTCCGTTTAATCAAAGCGAGAAATACAATTAAAATACACTTGAGCAGGATTTTAACTAATTGAGAATGATTGTAATTCAGATGAAAACGAAAAGATGGTAATCATTTTAACCCAATTTGACCCATCCTCGACATAATTATAACCTTGGAATCAGTTTAAGAGATTTTAGGAAATGTCAGATTATGGCGTTTAATAGTATGAGTCTAAAAGATATCCTTGAAGATTTTTCTTTAGTTTAAAGCTGTCCAGCTTCCTCTGAGTTTAGCAATCAACTATTGATGAGTATTCATGGATAATATTTCTGAGATCTCTGCATAGTACCATTGCCATAATTCTGAAATTTGCAGCCTAATCTGTTAAAATATTAAGAGGAGAGAAACTAAATTACCATGCCACTTTTTAAAGAATCATCTGTGATTATTTGATATGTTACAATCCATGTAGAAACTGATAACTTTTTAAGAAGATATTTGCATTTCCAATTAATAACTGTAAGGATGACCCATCAAGATTTCATGTTTTAAGGTATTTATTGCAACAAAAGATGAAAAGCACTGCTGATTAAGCTTCAGAGATAGTAGGAACTGCAGATGCTGGAGAACCTGAGATAACAAGGTGTAGAGCTGGATGAACACAGCAGGCCAACCAGCATCAGAGGAGCAGGAAAGCTGACGTTTCGGGTCTAGACCCTTCTTCAGAAATCATTAAGATTCAATTAAAATTCAGAAATGATTAAGCTTTATCTTTTCAAGTAATTTATATGTTAAACCACTTTTTTTTTGAAGAACTGAAAAGTATACTTCATAGATTTATGTTACACTTTCCTTTTCAGTGGTCTTTCGATTCTCCCAAAATATGTCCCAAATGATTCTCAGCACCCATGGGTTTGTAATGTTCTCTTCCTTTCTCAGACTGCTAACATCTAACCTCAGAACTGCCTTTCATGTTGAGAGTATTAGTAGAGATCTTCCTCAAAGAGAAGTGAGGTAAAACTTACAGCTTTATAAATTTTGTCTTTTAGATCTAGTTGTGAGCTATCCCCTGCATCCTGGTGTCGTGAACTTGAGAGATTTTCAGCCTGTAGCTGCTGTCTCTGTCCTGGACCCTGGCAAACTAACTGGCTGGTATTTTCTTTTTTTGAGAGTGTGGAGTGAATGTAAAAGTGAGAGGGATACTCCCGTGAGGATGGATCGCACTTGCAGTGCAAATACACTTTTTTAAGCTCATTTCATATTTATGACCAAATAAAATGTTAAGTTTTATGGGCAGGAAATTCGAAGGCTGCTGGAATCTTCATAACATACATAACGTCTCCAAAATAGGGATGACTTGCTTAAAAGGCACCTGGGCAGAATTTCATTTTCTTCAACCCAGCAGTACACCCAACTTCTGCTCATCAACCCCACTTACCCCTGGAGGAGCCAGAGACCAGGCAGAAGAAGCTGCCACATTTTTGCCTGCTTAGATGTTTCCCTGCAGGCTGTCCAAGAGAGAAGGGAAGTCCTTTTCCCTCTGGATCATAACAAGAGCTCTAAAACTTCATTGAATGCTTTGATTTCTTTATTGTCATATGTACTGAAATACAGTGAAAAGCTTTACAAGCGGTACAGGCAGATCAGGGTAAGCAAAGGATGTACAGATCAAAAAGACTTATTCAGAACCGTACAGGTTACATTGCACAGGGCGTTCACTGGGCAAGATCAACATTAACAAGATCAGTGTTACTTGAGGCTACAGAGTCCATTCATCAGCCTAATAGCAGCCAGGAAGAAGCTGTTCCTGAATCTGCTTGTGCATATGTTCAGGCTTCTATACCTTCTGTCTGATGGAAGAGGTTGTTGGGGATCATTACTGGGGTGTAATGGGTCTTTGATGATGTTGGCAGCCTTTCTGCAGCAGTGAGCTGTGTAACTAGAATCCACGGATGGAAGGTTGGCTTCTGTGATGGTCTGGACTGTGCACACCACCTTTAGCAGTTTCTTACAGTCCTGGGCAGAGCAGTTGCCTTACCAGGCCGTTATGCACCCAGACAGTATGCTTATAAGGTGCATCTGTAAAATTTGGTGAGGGACTTTATGGACATGCCAAATTTCCTGAGCTGCCTGAGGAAGAAGAGGCATTGTTGTGCCTTGACTGTTGCATTTATGTGGGAAGTCCAGGACAGGTTGTCAGTTATCGTCACTCTGAGAAACTTGATGCTCTCCACCCTCTCAACCTCAGTTCCGTTGATGTAGATGGGGGTGTGTTCTCCTCCTTTTGTTCTGAAGTCAATGATCAGTTCTTTAATTTTGCCAACATTGTGAGACAGATTGTTTACATTGCACCACATCACCAAGCCCTCTATCTCCCTTCTGTAATTTGACTCATCATTATTAGATATCTTTTTACAAAAGGCCTTTCCCCAGCTGCCCTACGAAAATCTCTGAGTGGCACAGGAAATTCTGCCCACTGTTTCTGTGATATTTGGTGGCATTCTTAATAAGCCTGTTAACTAATTTTTACAATGGCTTCTTCTACAGTGTTCCCCATTGCAGCGTGAATCACATCAATTCTAAGTGGAAATGCTAATAGTCTATTCTTTCGATCCCTGCCCCCCAACTCTACCTCAGGCTGAAATCAAATGGGCAATTCAAAGTATACCCTTTTACAACCTGACATGACTAACATTTCTCTAGGACCTGGAGTCTCATAGTCCATCCACTGGCATCATAGCTGTGATCTCCATTATCTGCAGGGTAAGTATCTTCCTCCGCTGGCTTCCTTTAATCTTTAGCAGACTTATTGTCAGACAGTCTGGTCATGTGACACTCTCCATTTTTACCTTAAATTGAAAGACAGAGGCTCAAAACAAAATCTTAAAAGCCTTATTATTGTAAAAGATAATGTACATTTATTCCTAAATAGCTTATGCACACAAGCTGTAATATACTCTGGAGGAGATAGGAACTGAAGATATATAGGTGCCATTGTTCCCCTCCCTAAAGGTGGCGGGGGACATGGCAAGAAATGGGAATAATTGGGAGAGTTAGCTTCAGAGAGAAACTTCTGACCACCTCACCAATAAAGTGCTCAGCAAGAAGGTCGACTAATGACTTTTTTGGTTCATCGGCAATTAAAGTCCTTGTGTGGTAAATTAATGGACCTCCTAACATCCTGAACATACTACCTCCCTGATTGACTACCTTTTATGGCAGGCAGGAGTGGCTGGTTCATTGACTGGGTAACTAGGGCCACATATCAATGAAGTTGGGGTGGGACATTTTCCCAAATCTGGGTGTAATCAGAGGAATAGATAGGGGAAGAGGGTGACTTCTGAAGACCAACACACCAATCCTCGTCTCTGACCACCCTGAACCCCTTTCCCTGTGAATGTTGCCCCAGGAAAACCCTTCTCACTGTTGGATCCTCCAATGGGTGGGCCTCAACAGTTTCTGGTGAGCTGGGCGTTATACTAAATATGGGAGAGGAAATTTTGTGAGGGGAAGTAAAGAAAAGAATTAGCAACACTGCAGCATAGTAATCTGGTTGGTGATAACCTCACAGTGACAAGAATGGACGGAATGCAGTTCTATCGGTGTATATTTGATTCTCATGTGTTCTGTACTTACAATCAGTCATTTGATAGGCATAAACGTATATCTGGCTTATACACTTGCAAATGATGCTTCAATTGTGGTTTTAGTTCCAATATTGGCTTTGTTATAATCCAGTTTGCGACTGTTAACATTTGAAGAAGAAACATCCAGTAGTCAACTGACAGAATTACACCATAAAGTTCTAAGTTTTTAAAGAAAAGAAAAAACTTTATCCTTTTTGAAAAGAAATGAAACTCACATACACATTTAATTTAAGAATATAGCCTTATAAACATTTGTGCCATAGAGTCAGTTCGACATTTTACCTGCCTGCAAGACTCCTCTTTAGTTTACAAAAGGTTCATTTACTTTTCCTTTGAAAGGTATGCCACAGCACTCCGGAAGTTGCTTCAATTATCTATAGCATTCTAGCTATCCCGCTAAAAGTAAGATTCTGTGGGGACCTTCCATTAATGCTTTGGCTATTCCCCCCCAACTATATTTTTCTTTACTCACCATGGATACCTTGGCTTTTAAATTATTTCTGTCACAAGGCTCTGGGAGGGCCACCACAGATTTCTCCCTCTAGCTGCAAGCTAAAGCCTAGTTTTCAGCAGTTTTTACCTCAGGAAACACAGACTGAACTGTCTGCATCTGTCAGCAAACACAAACAGATGAATTAAACAAAAGACCCTTCTAACAGATTGCAGTCTAAATCATATCTCCATGTCAACATGAAACATACAGTCTGTTTCAGGTAGAAATGCATATTAAGCCATTTATTACTTCAAAATTTTTATTTGATTCTGCAAAGCCATGAGAATAACTTCCTTTTTGAATGGTATTTTATGATCTTCATTCCAGACTTGCTAAGTTTTAGCTTATTTTATGATGGTAAGAAAATCATACATAATGCCTCTACCCGGAGACACAGATAGGTCATTTTTATCTTTGTTTATCTAATTTCCAGCTTGATTGAATTACATCCACTTTAGAATTATTGCCATTTCTCAATCAGTGATTTCCATTTAGTCTATCATTTAATAACTTAACATTTTAAAATTTTAAGTTGTACTAAAAAAAAATTGGAAACAAGATAAGCATAATGGCTTCCAAACGTTAGACCACAATCTATTAATGGTGTAGATTGCATTGTCTTGACCTTTGATTAGGCTGGTTTGATTTTGTCATTACCCTCAGGGCAAATGAGCAGAGTATCCACGTTTATCCTATGTCTAGTGAAGAGAAAAATGTTTTTTCTTTGAATGGTTAATGTTACGTATTACTTTGCACTAACTCCAGTTACAGAAAGGAGTTTGCTGAAGTTGCTTTCTTTCTGGGTTCTTCTGAGTACATTAATGGTGTTGCATCGTTGTATGGAAACCTTTTAGAAGGTAACCCTCACCTGAGGGAAGTCATTAAAGTAAACAAGGTGTAGAACTGGGCCTAAACCAGATTCCCTTGAGGTACCAATTTTGTCGCAGCTTAGATCAAATCCTGTATGGTCAAATACTATTCTTTGATATCTATCACTTAGGTATAAATGAAATCAATATATGGCCTGTCAGACATGCTAAACCACTTATTTCACAGCATTCTGTGATAAACTGAATCAAAAAACTCATTAAGGTTTCATTGATAATTGTACCTTTCCACTCTTTGTATTATTTTGAATCTAGTTTCTGAATTGAAGTAAAGCTGTGGAGGTAGACCACAATCCTGGCTGGTGAGCATTTGTTCAGACTATGTTAGTTCATCAAAGCACAGTTGACATGTTGCTATCTTTGTAAGCTTCAATTGAAAGAGGCAGGTAGTGAGTAACCTGTAATTTTTGGAAATTGCTAAAATGCTCACTGATTATTGAGAGAGGATGAGGTGGTAAAAAAAGTTTATGTAAAAGGACAAATAAATAATTTAAGATATGTTCCAAGAATTTGAATACTTTGCTAAAATCTTTAGCCATTGTAAATATGAAGTGTTCTGAAAATTGTGAAATACCACATTAATTTTTGAAATGATTTCAGCAATTCTTTCTCCAGCCCCTGTAGAATTTTTTTTGTTGTTTATTATATTGTATTGGAACAAATATTGAAAAGTAGAATTGGCTAACAAATGATCCATGACCATATTAAGTAGGTAACTGGCTCAAGGGATTGAATAGTTCACTTCTGTTCTAATGTTCCTAACCTAGCATAATGTCTGCTTTTGACAACAATACTGTTTTAGTGCCTTTGAAGACTTCAAATGACATTTTCAATTATTAGTGCTGTTTAAAATTTTATCCAGAAAATACTGACCCAGCTGGGAGTCCCCGGCAGTGCAGTCAGATCCTGTTTTTAACCTCTCCTTACTATGACCTGAGCTCCCCTCCTGCTTCAAGAAGACCACCATCGTCCTAGTACCAAAGAAAAATTGTGGAGCGTACCTCAATGACTATCACCCAGTAGTTCTGACCTTCATAGTTATGAAGATCTTCAAGAGCTTAGTCATGGCTCACAATAACTCCAGCCTACCAAACTGCTTGATCCTTTGCAATTGACCTACTGGCGCAACAGGTCCACAGCAGATGCCATCTCCCTGGCCTTAGACTCATCCCTAGAACATTTGGATACCAAGGATACCACAGGCTCCTACATATTGGCCACAGTTCCACCTTCAAGACCATAATTCCAAACACATTTTTAAACGATATCTCGCCCGCCACCTTTGTAACTGGAGCCTTGACTTCCTGACCCATAGATTGCAGTCAGTAAGAATAGGCGACAACACCTCCTCCGCCATAATCCTCAACAACTCTGCCCTGGAAGGCTGCATACTCAGCCCTCTACTACACTCATTCTACACTCCTGGCTGTGTGACAAAATTCCTCCCCAAATCCATTTACAAGTTTGTTGATGACACTGTTGTTGCGGGTCAATTGTCAAACAATGACGAGACAGAAAACAGAAAAGAGATTGAGTGCTTAGTGGCATGGTGTAAGATAAGAATCTCTCCATCTATATATCAAATTGTTTCTTCAAATATGCCAGGTCATTCAAACCACTGATGTCTTATATAGGAAGCTGCTTCTTATACAAAATGACGCAAGCTGTAATCAGATTTGTTATTCATGTTTAATTGCACAAGACCACTTGTGTACTTCTACAAACATGAGGAAATTTGACTTTTGTCTGATAAATATCAAACTTGTTCATCTTCAAATCACTTTGATTTGTTTGAACCAATTTTCAGTTCATGATTTCTGATGAAGGGTCTAGGCCCGAAATGTCAAGCTTTCCTGCTCCTATGATGGTGCTTGGCCTGCTGTGTTCATCCAGCTCAGCACTTTGTTATTTCAGTTCATGCACCTGCTTTCTGCATCATACACTAAAGCCAACTTAGTAAATTTGGCTGTAGTTAAAATACAGTTTAGGTGGTTGTTATCAATATATATCGAGCAGATATATCAGAGTCAACTTTGATATAATGAATGTCTTGACTTAGGTCAGAGACATGACCAAAATCATAACAGTTCTCCAGCGATGAATTTCTGAATTTATTTCTTGAAATCTTTGTACTTTGTCTCTGCTGCAAATAAACTTGCTCTGCCCCCATGTCAGAATATAATAACAATAGAATATTAAACCTTTTATAAAAATCAAAACAGCTGCACCTAAAAGAAAATGCACATCTTATAATGGATTATAAATGCATATCTTTCCACGTCATTTGATGATAGAGAACAATTATTTGATGTTTTGACATTGAAAAATAGGCTTTATGGTCCTCTTAGATAAATGAACTGTATATATCGAAAAGAGTATTTAGAAAATCATTATTTCAATTCATTTGCAGGACATGGGTGCCATTGGATGGGTCAGCACTTATGGCTCATCTCTAGTTGTCCTTGAGAAGGTGGTGGCGGTAGTAAAAATGTTGATTTATTAGAATGCATGCTCCATCTCCTCTTAATTTAAAATTAAAATGACTTGAGGTTCTGGTAGCTTAGCTGGAACTGAACGTAGACCAGGGAGCTGGAATTCAGGCCTCTTTCTGTTGAAAATAAACGTGCTTGCTAAAATAACTTGTGTGATTTAGTGCAGGCGGTCTGAAAGATTTAACTTGAAGCTTTGGAACAGCTCTACTCATTGAAATGTAAGTGACTGTTGTCTGGCTCGAGCTAGTCAGTTCTAGTTTATTGCTAATTATTAATCAGTTCCACAATCTATAGCCATATAGCATAGACCTAGTTACTATCTCTTAGGAGATAACAATATCTCTTCCCTAGTGTTAAAATAGTTAACCAACCTGAAGTTAATGTACACTGTTACCTTACCATTATGAGAAGGCAGCCTCTAGCCAGCAGGACAATCAGGATTGCAAGGACCAAGTTGTGAACTGGATATTTTTTTGGATGGGTGGTCTGTGCGGAATCCAAATTCATAGCATGATATCAATCTAATCAATAAAGCTGTTTTCTAATTAACCTGTTCAGACCTCTGGAGCAGGTGGGACTTGAGCCTAGACCTTCTGGCTAGGGACATTACCACTGCATCACAAAATCCCTACAAAGGCCCTCTTATTTCTCTGAAATAAGGTGGACTTTGAAAGACGTAACAACAACTGTCTTCTGATTCATCTGCCTCCTCTCCTGAATGTAACTGTGGCCCAGGTAGGATAAGGCCCATATTTATTTATTTATTTCATTAAGGATCTTAAAAGTCTGAAAGAAAGGCAGGGCTTTAACTACATCCATGGCCCTCACACCCAGAACTTACTTGGGCGAAAGTGTGAGACACTGGGTACCTGTTCCGACAACAACATATCGATTTTTCTAGATATCCTACTTCCTTCCCAGTTTCATGTGGGTTTGGAAGATTCATGTTTTAGCTCACTGTGTCTTCTAAATAAGCAGGACCCTAACAGTCAGTCTATGGCTTTTCTCTGCAATGGTAGTAATGTTTCATTGACTCACCTGTATCTCAGTGAAAACCTGAGACATTGCTCAAGAAGTGATTTGTCCAGAGTCATTATTTAGTTTGACTATGAATTTCTTGGCAAATACTTTACTGTTGAATATTTTGCTGAGTGTCCGATGGCTGACACTATGTTCAGCTGTACAGTACTAATGTTCCTGAAAGATGAGAGAGGGAAGCTACAGATAGAAGTTCTGTCTACTCGTGTCACTGTAAGATGATAAAGGGAAGACCTTGACACTTGCATACAGCCCTACTTGCCAGTCATCATCTATTAGTGAAGACCTTATTGATTGGTTTGTCTCGTCAGGATACTTAACTCTATATCCTTTAACAATTGTATGGAAGCAAAGAGAGATTGTAAATTTATTATAAATCTGTTCTAGATTTGGACAAATGTTCATGTAACACTCAACCTAGGTTCAACAATACCTGTTTTATTGATAAGCTATGGGTTTTGGGTAAGCTGGACTGTTCAGAGGCCTGGAAAGAGGGAGGCAGTTCAATTTTTGGGTGTAGAGTATTTGGTGTGGTGTTAAAAATGGTCGCTCTGACATTCCCAGTACATACCTGCAGGGTGTTGTGACTCTTTTATGTTAAACAGCCAGTCTGACAGCACAGAAGCAGAAAGGTCATGGATGAGGATGGACAGGTAGATTTGAATGTCATTGGTATAATTTCCAAAATGCCCTTACCCTTGGTGGACACATTGAATAAGGCAGTAGAAACTTTTGCCTATTCTATTTTATATAAATAGATATAAATATATATACAATATATATTAAAATATTTAGCTTCAGTGAGTCTTTCATCTGCTCTTGCACATGTCTTACAGCCGCAGTGCACACCATGGATGACATCCAATTAGTTAGTGACAGAAAGTTGATGCTATTATTTTCTGCAGTCAAGTGTTCAGTTTGAAGCAACACAGGCAAGATTTGAATGAATTCTTGGCTACAATACCAAAAATCTCTTAAATGTTTATTTTTAAAATAGAACAAATAGTTTTTATGTATTTATTTGTTTCTTAGGCCACTCGTACACATCTTACACAGAAATACAGAAAATAGGAGCAGGAGTAGGTCATTTGGCTCTTTGAGCCAGCTCTGCCATTCAATATGACCATAGCTGATCATTCAGTACCCTGTTCTCACTTTCATTCCAAATCCCTTTAGCCCTAAGAACTATATCTATCTCCTTCCTGTAAACATTCAATGTTTTAGCCTCAACTGATTTTCTGTGGCAGAGAATTCCACAGAGAATCACCACTCTCTGGGTGAAGAAACATTTCCTCAGCTCAGCCCTAAATGGCCTGTCCCATATCTTTAGACTCTGATCCCTGGTTCTGGACTCCCCAGTCATCAGGAGCATCCTTCCTGTTTTTACTCTGTCTAGTCCTGTTATAATCTTATAGGTTTCCATGAGATCCTCCCTCATTCTTCTAAACACCAATGAATATAGTCCCAACTGATCTTATATGGATTCAGGCATCAGTCCTCCCATCCCAGGAAGCAGTCTGGTAAACCTTTGTTGCACTCTGTTCATAGACAGAACATGCTTCCTCAGATAAGGAAAACAAAACAGCACACAATACTCCAGGTATTGTCTGACCAAGGCCCTGTATAGCTGCAGCAAGACATCCTGCTCCTGTACTTTGAATCCTGTCACCATGAAGGCCAATGCACCATTTGCCTTCTTCACTGCCTGCTGCACCTGCATGATTACTTTCAGTGACTGGTGTACCACTGGTATTTGCTTTGGGATAAGTACTTTTGGCTTTATGGCATTGTAACATATTGCATGCATACAGTGCAGTATATTCTTGGTGTGAAGACTTAAAGAGCTCAGGGAAGAATACGGTCATTGTTTTGAAGTACAACTGAACTGGAATGAAGTGAGCATTTAATGTATGTCATTTAATCTTTACAAAATTTGCAACTTGTTGACTAACTCTTGTGTTGGCTGGGCATTGCACCAAGATAATGCTCATAGTTATCTAAAATTAATTGTAAGAATTCTTTGGCTTCTTCTTAGGTAGTTCCTTGTGCTCAAGGATGACTTGTTTCCGTACTAGTAATGAATTCTCAGGTGAGTGAAGAGTCCAGTGCATTACCTACAGTCACCGGGTGGGGAAGGGGGAGAGAGATAAGACTTGAGGCCTATGGATGTTTCCAAGATGCTTTCCTTCCACTTTGGGAGTTATTGGGCCGGTATTTCACTGGTGTCGATGAATGTGGCGCTTTTCAAGGGAAGTTTTTGAGGGTCCCCTTGAAAAGTTTCTCTGCCTTCCTGGAGCTCAGTTGCTATGTTGAAATTCTGAGGAGAGCTGTTGTTTAGGGAGTCCCATGTCAAGCGTGCAGACAATGTGACCCACCCTGTGGAGCTGAACAAATGGTATCAGTGCTTCAAATGTCAGGATGTTGACCGGAGCATGAACATCAAAGTTGGTTCGCCTGTCCTGCCAATGGATTTACCAGATCTTGTGGAGGCAGAGCTGGTGCCAATAACTTGGTTATCCCACATTGTGTGAATTACCAGATGGTAAAACCTTATTTTCATCAAAATTGTCCAACACTGAAAGAGCTTTGAAGAGTACATATACTATCTCTTGAAATATAAGGAACTCATTTTAACAGTGGGCAAATAAAGCCTGCCAGTGTATGTCAAACTATGTTTTGAAATAATGGCTCAGTATTATGGCATATTGACGTCCTGCAGTGTTATGCCATAGACTGTAATGATGTGTATTTAAGATGCCAGGATCATTCACATGATGGATTATTCATTTCAGTAGCATTGTTGGGGTCAGAAACTGGAGTGAGAGTTATGTCTGAGAACAGCAGCTGGCGACTTTGAGGGAAGAAGGGGAGGTAGGATGAAACATATTGCCTGTGCTTTCATTCACAGGTCTGTAAACATATGAGCTGTTTAGGCCCGAAACGTCAAGTTTTCCTGCTCCTATGATGCTGCTTGACCTGCTGTGTTCATCCAGCCCCATGCTTGTTAGCTGTGTTTGCAGCCTGTTTACCTGTGATCTTAGCTGGGAAATTCTACATCTCAGGAGAGATTTTTGGAAGAATGGGGAAGGAATTTGTTTGTTTGAAGTCATGTGGAGTCTTTTCTTGAAGCTAAACCCTGAAATTGTATTCAATATTGAAATGATCACTTAACATGATCTTGCAAAGTATGAAATACTGAAGTGATACAATAAGGGCTGATTGCAATGAATCTGTAATGAAAATCTTCCAGACACTTTTCTATCAGTGGAGCACCTAAAATATTCCTATTTGTCTCTATTAATACTTTAAATATGTTTTTAAGATCTTTTATTATGACTGAACAAAACCATTATTTAGTAACAAGACCCTAGGAAATCTATTTCAAATTATGTTTTAAAGTTTTCTTTTATATGCGTTTGGATCATTGTTCCTAATTATTACTGTGCACTGATGCCCAATAAGTGTTATTGCTTGATTTATTGTGAGTTACTAAAGCAATGGCAGGCTGACCCCCTGAGGTATAATCTTGTTTCATCTTTGTCTGCCAAAGCTCAGCAGAGACGTTATTATTAAGCCAATTAATATCTTTCTCCGTGGGAAATGTTACAACTCTTACCAAGTATGGTACAGGTTATAGAGGGATACACGTCAGGTCGTCCATTTTCCTGAGTACAAGTCAATCAATGTTGTATATTGTACCTACTGACTCAGCAATTTCTGTTAATCAACAAAGCAGCTGCATTTATTTATGCTTACTATGGGTTAATCTTAAACAGTCAGTGTCTGAGAAGCTATCAGAGTCAAGTACGGTGTAATTTATTGAAAGAAGTTATTGGCAGGAAGACTGGAACACTAGTGCATCGATCAAAGATTTTGGTGTGCCAGCATTTGTTTATCAAGATTATTTTACTGTAGTTTCAACATTTCTCCCTAAGGCATTGAATCCTGACTTGAACTTTGGTGCATGTCAACTAGGTACTTAGTAGGTGGGGAATACGCTGGATGATGTTGAGAGGTATTTGCATCTATCTTGAGCCACTCCTAATCCCATAAATGCATTCCAATATGGACTGAAATATTCACTCTTTAGTGACTGGGATAACTCCCCTGTTGAACAATATCATGAAATCTTTTTCACCTACCAGATGGGAAAACCAGGGTTTTGCTTAAACATCTCTTCTGTTAGACAGTGGCTCTGATTTTGTTCCCAGGTTGGGTGCATAGAGGCAGGAGAATTCCTGGTTTGCTGACCTTGAAAAATGGCCACATGCACCTGACATTTTTGGTCTGGGATGGGGACGGACTGGATTGGAAGTTTCATCTAGCTACGTAAGAATAGTTGAGGAGGCTTACTGATAGATATTATCACATCCTGACGTGTCTTAACACTGCATGACACTTCTTGTCAGTTCTTGAAAAGATTGACACTTCTTGACAGGTCTTTTACAGGTTTTACTGTTCTAAGGGGTCATGCACCATTTATGCACAATCCCCTTTACAGGTAACAATCCCAAATGTTCCATTATCTCTCATCAAAGCATACCTGAACCTGACCCCAAGGATTCCTTGGACCATATCCACAGGAGTGCCTTAGGAAAGGAGTACCTAAAGGATATTCAAAACCAGTCCACTAAGAACTTTTTATCTGACTTATTTTCTCTGGAGTGTAGACAGCAAGGATTCCAAAATACAATTTGAGTAGAGGAAGCCACTCATTTAAATGGCCAGCTACCTCCACAAAGCATGTATGTATCAATCATGCCTCTTCCCAATCGTGTCACCATGTCAACAGAAAATGCTGGATTTAGGGATGGGAATGAGGATTTCCAACATCTTCTGCCATTTTTGGTCATGACAGAGAAACTTTATGTTGAGCAAAAATCTGGGCCATCAGTTATGACTGTAATGCAAGTATAACACTGATAAATCAGTCTGGATTATGTATTCTGATTTCTAGATTTGGATATGAAACCATAAATGCCTGATTTGAAGATGAGTGTGTGTACCATGGATATAACAAATGCATCATCTGAGAACTATTGCCTACTATAAATCATAATTTTATAAACCCCTTTCCCTTAAGTAAAGTAATTGTGAAAAATTATCAAAACTGTAATCTTTTCCTGCAATGTTAAGGATTTCTAAATGGCTTGGTCCAATGTTAATATTATTGCATTTGATTTGCATTCATTGTTCAGGTCTATATGCAATATTTCTGTTATGATGGTGGTTGAATTTTTGTACTATGCAACATTTTTTCATGTTGCCAGCATTTTATTATAGTTTTATGATGAATTAACTTACAAAAAATGCTCCATTTAGTCGAACATATATTGAGAGACCATATACCTCAGTAATCACTTACACAGTGCTCCCAAAGATTCATAGTCTCAGTCCTATTATTGACATCCTACTTTGCATGTTATTCAGGACATGGTGAATAAAACATCACAGACATTTAAATGGTTGATATCATAAAAATATAACTGTTATTGGGGAATAAATACAAGACTCTATAGTGGTCCACTTGTTAAGTTCAGTGACTGAGTCTGCATTTTGAAGCAATTTCAGTGGGGTTGCAGGTTGCTCTTCCAGTGCAGCTACCGAAGAGATCTGTAGCAACTGGAGAGGAAAGGACTCCATGATCTTCCCTCCTTTTGAAGATAGAAGAGAAACATAGACAATATACAGTATTCCTGTTGAAGTTTATGCCTAGAAGCATTGATGGATTCCTATGCCTCATTGTGGGAGCACTGTTAACATGACTGTGAATTACCAATACTCTCTGGCTGTTTAACCATAGAGAACAACAGTATAAACGAAAAATCCTATCTTCACCTAATGTCCACATGGTGGTTGTTCCAAAGCGGTTCTTGTATATGGGACTAAAAGTGTCAATGCTGAAGATTACCATAAGAACAACCCTTTATCATGATTTCATATGGACTTGTGGGGACTTAGCTTAGGAGCTTAGTGAACTAAGACCCAATATCCAGGTCCTTTCATAGTCCTTTAAACAATGTCTATTATATTAATGTTGCTTGTAATCAGTTGCTAACACTGCAATGAATTAGTTCTTCTTCAATGCAAGGGATACTTCTAGTTAGACCAATAAGTGTTTCCCATTAATCGCACTAGACTAAATAGGTCCTGTAGATCCCTACAATTAGTACAGTAGTAAGATACCTATCACATGGTGAGGTGCAGAGTCGACTAAGCTGCAAATACCACTGTGGTCACTGGATTGGGATAAGAACAAGGATGATTTTATTTTTCCACTTGTCCATAGCCACTGAGGCAAATTATCATAAGAGGCAGCATTTTAGGAGTCATCAAGAAGATTTGCAATGGAATTATCTTAACCACTATCCCGTTTTAAGCTTCACCCCCTGGATCTTCATTACTAGGATGTACACACATATGTCAATGCAGGCTTTCATGTATCTGTCCATGCAAACACACATATTCACATACAAATGCACAAATGTGCAAGTATGCATCCACATATGCAGGCAACACTTTATGTTCACTGTTGAAAACTATGGGAGATAAATTAACATACATATTGTTATCCACAATAGCAGAGGAAAATTGCTGCGAAAGCTTTATGTGAATCTAAGTACGTTTTCAGTCATACCTTCCCTTTCAACCAAGTTGATAATGTTTTCACAAAACTCCAAGATGTTGGTCAAACATTACCACTGTTTGCAGATATGATACTGAATATTATTCAAAATTTTGGTTTCCCAAGCTTTGGTCCACGAGGTGTTACAAATTATTTTGAAGCGCTATTCTTACAAATGATATATGGTTTAAGGGATGTCAATGATGCAGTTCAGTTGTTTGAACCTGGGGTGTACGTGCTGCATATCATTGCTATTTATGAACAAGCGAAATGTCTATGTTTGGTTTTAAATTTTATTCAGTGCTCAACAATAATTTGCTTGTAACCTTTTGTTACCCCTTAACTTTTTGGTGCTGCATAATTAACACATGAGTTATAAGAAAGCAATAACTAGATCAATAAAGAGTCATCATCCTTAAATAACATCTATGTTGATTGTATCTGCTGTCCAATTACTGTGTTTACCATTAGCTTCAAGCCCTTTCTGTGAGTGACACTTCAGGGTTCCACAGCACTGATGAAGAATAGTCTCTTGCACTTCAGTTGCCTTTAATGTGCGTTCTGCATCAAGAATTCTAAGTGCTATGGCAACAGATCTCTTCACTCTGTGAATGTTGTTCAAGTTGAGCTTTTCTTCAGTCCATCTCCATGTTTTCTAAGCTCCACAGTTTCAATCAGCTTCTTGGTTGATATTAACGAGGTAGCAAATTGCTTTCTGATTGGAGAAAATGTTGCTTCCAGTGTTTACCATTTGATCATGAGATCAATCTAAATGCTGCAGTTGAGGTAATACATTTTGTATCCCTTGCTAACTAAATTAAATGGAAGAGAGAGAAAAAAACAACTTTTCTTTCGACATTATGTTTAGAAAGCGATTGTTTCATGACAGTTACAATGAAACATAGGAAAAAGGAACAGAAGTAGGTCATTTAACCCTTCGAGACTGCTCCACCATTCAATATGATCATGGCTGGTTGTCCAACTCAGTGCCCTGTTCCCACTTGCTCTCCATACCCTTTGAGCTCTTTAGCCCTAAAAATTATCTCTCGTTCCTTCTTGAAAACATTCAATGTTTTGGTCTTAACCGTTTTCTGTAGCAGAGAATGTTATAGATTCTATGAGATTCCACCTCATTTCTAACTAATTATAGTCCTAACCGATCCATCCTCGCTTCATACATTAGTCCTGCATTCCAGGAATCAGTCTGGTAAATTTCGATAGCAGTCCTGTGAAATTGCAGCAAAGTACCTCTGCTCAAATACTCTCGCTGTGAAGGCCAATGTAACTTTTTGCCTTTTGCTCGCTGTGACCTTCATGCTAACTTTCTATGACAGGTGTACAATGACTAGTCTCATTGTACCTCTCACTTTCCTAAAGTATTGCCATTCAGGTAATAATGCACCTTTTGTTTTTGCTACCAAAGTGGATTTCCTCACATTTTCTCACCTATCATGCATTTGCCCATTCACTCAACTTGTCCAAATCACACTGGAACATCTCTGCACCTGCTCACAGTCCACTTTTACATTTAGTTCCTTTGTCTAAATTATTATAAATGCTGTCAATCGCTTTGGTCCAAGCACTGATATTGATATGACATGGTGCCAGTCAGTGACATCCATTCTGCTGTCTGACTGATAGCTTGACAGTTTGGTCGTCCCCATTGTTACTAGCTGCCTGTCCCTCCCTCTCTGCGCTAAAACTCAATGAAAACCATTGAGCTGGCAATCTGTAACTGAGCACTAAGGATCCTATGTGCTCAGGGGTCGCACAAGAACTGGCAGCCTGTAAATTAGTGCTGAAATCCTTGAGTATGTGCGAAAAAAGCAATGTGAAGTACATAGAGGCTGCAGCCTCCAAGTAAATGGTAAAGTGAGTGAGCACTAAGTAAACACTCTGAGGTGCATCCTATGCAAATACATGTGTGTCCCTGTGCATACAGTGACCCAGCATAAGCATGGAGCCATAGGATTCTCTGAGTTCCAATGTAAAGTGGTTGAAGTGGTGCCTGATTTGATCTGAGAGCAGACATGATGCTGTGGGGAGAGGTAAAAGGTACTGCAGATGCTGGAGAATCCGAGATAACAAGCATGGGGCTGGATGAACACAGTAGGTCAAGCAGC
>JAHRHZ010000035.1:15092855-15149069 GCA_024137785.1 Ginglymostoma cirratum | reverse complement strand
GTTTCGGGCCTAGACCCTTTTCTGATGAAGGATCTAGGCCCGAAACGTCAAGTTTTCCTGCTCCTATGATGCTGCTTGACCTGCTGTGTTCATTCAGCCCCATGCTTGTTATCCCATGATGCTGTGGGGAGGCTGGTGATTTGTGTGGATGAAAGGTCAAGGAGGATGATGGCGCTGGAGGATGCAGAGATGTTATCATGAAGAAGCATTTGCAAAATGGCTGGAGCAAGCAATTTTTGAACTGCAGTGCCAGGTACTTAGTCTGATTTACATGTTAGGGTTATGCACCATCTAGATTCTCAGCAAAGTTGGATAGCTGGTGTAAGTGAGGAGAGTTAGAGTTATAATGAGATGCTAATGCATAGACATAAGGCCATGACTCAATGGTGAGACTAAGAAGTCCCCTTTTCAGCTTAAGGGGAAAATTGGAAAACTTTTCTTGATATCGAGATAAGATTTTTAAAATTCTCACTCTATTCTCCCGCCTTTCTAGTGAATGCTCACACCACACCTGGGAGGGGAAAATTCCATTCCATGCTTTCACACGTTTATAAACTTTATTTTTGTAAAGTCCCTACCCTGATCAGTCGGAAACTTTGTCAGCTCCCTAACTTTGGTTCCTATCCATTTCTCCATGATTTTTTTAATCTTCAATCAGCCTTTTGTCCTTGCCATTTATTACAGTAGAAGGACTAAATCTAGTTGCCGTGCCTATAAATTGTAAAATGAAAATATTTGAACCTGGACCTTTTAGCTGAGAGGTGAAGCATTACCATTGTCTCACTAGATCCTTAAGTTTGAAGAATGATTTTTATGTGCACAAGCAGTTATCCAAAGAGTGCTCTCCAGCTGCAAACAAAACCTTAATTTATATCATCAAGTAAAATTTCAAACCTTGTAACAATAAATAACTTGACATCAGTATAATATGGGAGAAGCTCAATTTTATTTAAAATATGGAATACTAGCGGTGGCCATTATACCGTGGAAGAGCTTGTAAAAAGCTGCCCATCAGTCCCTACGGCCAACTAAGCCTATTCTCCTCAAAATAAAAAGAAATTTGTCAGTGAAGTGCAAGTATACATTAATGGTAAAGAAATGGGAATAGACACATCACAAAGTTATTGGCTATTTGTCTAACATTAGAAAATTGATGGTGACTCCAGGTATTTTGTCATCATGTAGTAAATAACCCCTGCAGGCTAAATCTGTTTCACTGTTAGAGTGCTCTGATAGAATACAGACTTCTTTTTTATAAAAAAGGATATTTACATCGTGCAAGAACTCGTAAACTGGGTTTCTGTGGATCACCAAAGTTCTTTGCTGGATAGAATATCACATTCACCTTTGCTGTTGGATTCAGCATGATTACATAACCGTGCTACCTGCATGTCTAACAAACAATCTGCAGATAGCAAAAAAAATTCACAACTTCAAGACTTGCCAAAATGCTTTACAGCAGAAGTAGTGTTTAAAACTTTATTATTGTATTAGTACGGGTTAATCTGTTAAAATAAGCTCAGGCTTAGACCTCAAGTTGTTTTTTAACAAACAGAATTTATTTAATATATGTGCGTAATGATTTAGCAGAACACATTACTGTTTAGAGTTGTCTAGTTCCAACCTTTGAGCAGAATCTTTATCATATTGTTACTGAAGTCACAATTACAATATCACAGCGCATCTCATCTGCAAATTCGTTAAAGCCTATTTCTACAATTAGTGTGAAATGTAAGAGTGCGTTGTATGAACACTATCGTCCATGCATCAGTGATTTACTTCAGTCATAGCCTAACTGAAAAGGATCCTTATATTTACTCTTTCATTCTCATGTGGGGAGGTGGTGATTTTGTGGTATTATCACTGGACTCAGTAATCCAGAGGTCCAGGCTAATAACCCTGGTGATATGGTTTCGAATCCACAGATATCTGGTAAATAGTTAAATTTGAATTCAATAAAAATCTGAATTTTAAATGGTGACCATGTAACCATGCTGATGGTTGTAAAAACCTATCTGGTTCATTCATGTCCTTTAGGAAGAAAATCTGCCCTCCTTAACTGGTCTGGCCTGTTTGTGACCGCAGACCCATAGCAATATGGTTGAAGCTTAACTGAGGTTCTTAACTAGGGATAAGAAATAAATGTAGGCCAGTGATGTAAATGTCCCGCGAATGAATTGTTAAAAAAAAGTTCTCAGCAAAAGCTGTTTTCCATAACAAAAAAAAACTATCTTTGTGTTGTAAAGAGGTGCTTTGTTAACTTTCCCACTCTGTGACCCATTGAAAATCCTCACAACCTCTCAATGAGACCTGTCTGAGCGAAGGCCTGTTAGACCAGGAGCATGGTCACTATGACTTAGGCTGAACTCCACAGCCCTCATTGCTGCCTTGGACGCTGCAAACGTAAAACTTCAGCTCACGACCCCATTTGAGGTCCCAGCCCCTGCTTTGAGAACCATGTTGAAAAGCGATGACCTTCAGTGGTACTTCATATTTTAGTGAAACTATCTGAAAAGCTTAAGGATTATTGTGCAGCAGCAACATCTCACATCTCTGTGAAACTGTGAGTGCTTTGATGAAATTCAAGATGACCTCCAGCAGTACTCTAGATCCATTGCAACAGCTAGGGAATCATTCATGGCTGCATGCCTTTCACCTCTAGGTTATAACAATCAAAAGATTGATACTTCTTGAACTGGAATATGATCGGACAAAACCCAGGACAAATTTGTGCATGCTACTTAATTCTGTTCCTGGAAAACAGCAAAACATTTTAATATTCAAAAGTACCATGATCTTGTGGATGGAAAACTAGGATAAGTATTATTTTACTGCCATAAATTGGAGATGGTTCAAATGCTTGCTATGAATTGTTTTCTATTTAGATCATTTCTTATCTGTTGGGGTTCCAGCTGCAACTATATTACTTTCCCTCCTTTCTCTCTGCTTTGAGCTATTGCTTTACAGTTCTGACAGAATTTTCGCAAGCTTATTGGCTGTGCAAAGCTGCCCAAAAGTGCATTGAGCAACAATGAAGAGGCTAGCTGGTCATTTGCATGGGCATGAGACAGAAAGCATATTTAAACAAGTAGCAGTACACAATGAAGTGAAGATGGGTAGAAGTTTATTTTATAGCATGTGCCCATTTAACAGTGATTAGATACATACAAGATGATTATAAACATAACTTAAAACACAGCTTTGATTCACCAAGATGATGCCAAAAATAAAAAAAAATCTAGTTAGAAGGAAACTTGAGAAACTGGGACATACTCCATTGGAGGAGGAGGAATTCTTTTGGTTTTTTTTTTAAATAGGATATGGACATTATTGACAAGGTCAGCACTCATTGTCCATCCGTAATTACCTTTGAACTGAATAACTTCCCTGGTCATTTCAGAAGCCAGTTAAGTCTGGAGTCACATGTAGACCAGACCAATGGAAGGATGGCAGATTATGATGTACATAAGTTTAAATATTTTAACATTTATTTTGGGCCATTAAGGAGAAAATGATAAAGGATATGTACACATACGGAATGTAACAGGACATAAAATTAGGAAAAGAAGGAACAGGGGCTGAACCGTGTCTGAGGCCTGTTGCCCCATTTCATTGTTTGCCCTGCCCCTGTTTTGAATGATAAAGAAATCCCAAAGGTCTACATTCAATGGGAAACATTTTATCTATTTATTCATGGGAGTTGGGCATTGCTAGCTAACCCAGCAATTAATGGCCCATGCCTAATTGCCTTTGAAGAGGTGATAGTGAGTCAGCTTCCTGAACTACTGTAGTTCATGGAAAGAGGTCCAAGTAGGTACAACCACACTGCTGTGAGATAGGGATTTCTAGGATATTTGGCTCAGCAACAGTGAAGGAAGAGCATATAGTTCCAAGTCAGAATGGTGTACAACTTAGCAGAGAACTTGTAGGTAGTGGTGCTCTCATGCATCTTCTGCCCTTGTCCTTTCAGAGCTGCTTTAGGTTATGGGTTTGGACGGTGCTGTTGAAGAAGGCTTGGTGAGTTGCTGTAGTGAACCTTGTAGATGGTGCATACTGCTGCCACAGCATTGGTGGTGAAGGGACTGAATGTAGAAGGTGCCAGTCAGGTAGGGTCGTTTGTCCTGGATTGGGCTGAGCTTATCCTGGCCAATGGAGACTCCTTCATCACACTCATGTGTCCTGCAGATTGTGGACTGGTTTTAGAGAGTTAGAAGATGAGTTGTTCACACAGAATCTCCAGCCTCTGACCTGAAAAAGAAATGATCCATCAATATGTTTAATGGAAAATACTTAACATGGGAGTTTTTTTTCATTCATTCACTGGATGAGGGCATTGCTGGCTAGGCCAGCATTTATTGCCCATCCCAAATTACCCAGTGGGCAGTTAAGCGTGAACCACATTGGGTCTGGAGTCACATGTAGGCCAGACTAGACCAGACCAAGTAAGGATGGCAGCTTTCTTCCCAAAAACATTAGTGAACCAGATGAGTTTTTTCCTGACAATCAACAATGGATTAATCATTAAATTCTTAATTCCAGATTTTTGTTATTGAATTCAAATTCTACCATCTGCCATGACTGGATTTGAACCTGGTTCCCGAAAATATTACCTGGGTCTCTGGATTAACAGTCCACTGATAATACCACTTGGTCATTGCCTCCCCTTAAGATGCTAGGATTTCCTCTGTGTTAAGTACAGTAACATCATAACCAACTTGGGAGTAAATTTCCATCAGATACATCATGCTCTAGCATTGCGAATTTGGAAGATATGGGGAGGACACTTGACTGAATCCCACCGGCTTCTATATGGTACAGCTACACTCCAAAAAAAATCTTCTTCCTTGTTTTCAAATGCCTCCAAGGCTCTCCTTCCCACGAACTCTGTAACCTCTGCTAATTGTACAATCTAAAGTTCTCCGTGCTTGTCCAAATGGAGCCCCTTCCTTGTCCTTGATATTAATCACTGCACCATTGGTAACTGTGATTTACATTACATAGAGCCCAAGTTCTGACATTCCCTCTCCAAACCTCTCTGCCTGTCTTTCTACCTTTTAAGGTGCTCCTTAAAAACCTACATCTTATTACCTATCCAAATGTCTCCTCTTAACTCTCAGTCATTTTTCTTTTGGTAATGGTGTTGTGAGAGAGTTTTTGTTTTTTTTTTCATTAATCAGCCCTGGATGACATAACATGAACTGTGCAGAAGAAATTATACCCTTCAGTTTCTATATAGACCATACTCCTTTGCCTTTGAATGTGTTAACAGAACAGGTCAAGAGCGCCTATACTGTAAGAAAGGCTTTCCAACTGACTTTCAAAAGGATTTCATTGTTATTACAAAACAAGCATGTATCAAAAGGCCTGCCTAATTTTTAAAGTCTTTCTAAAGCCCCATTAAATCACACCACTGGAATCGGCTTACTCTTTTCGTGTGCTTCACAAGGTGACTCATTGCCTTTTCACAGACAGAGCTTTGATTTTTTAACAAAAAAAAAGACGTGTTCACTGATGTAATTAACATTTTGATTCAGTATTTAACCAGGCCAAAGTAGAGCTGTTTTTCTTTTCATGTGTACCTCTTTCAAAAGAGCCATTAAATTATGTATAACATTGCTTGCAAAACCATATCCACACTGATGCGTGACTTCTTAAATTGACATCCCTGAACTGGTCAAAAATATAAGTAATATCAAAGTCAACAACATTACGTCTAATGTGCAAATTGGGACCTGTTGCTTTATTTTAATGTTCCAGTAGGTATCACAAAGGCTTTGTTGCAGTATTCAAGAAATGTCTTCATCGAAATATTTTATATTGAACTTCTGTTCAATTTGTGTGACAAAACTGTTTTATTTAACAAAGGATCTTTTTAGCATTAAAACAGTAAATACCGAATAATCATGCAGTGTGTTGATATTCCCAATTTCCCTGTGTGCCTTTATCCAGGAATACTTAGCACCCAGCACTCATTTGTGCTGGGATTTTCCCCTGTCGTGTGACGGTCATATATTTATTTTCCAACATTAGGTCATGATTAAGAACAGATACTCAATGCCCACTCCCTGTCCTTTCCACTCTGTTCAACTCACTGACCTTATTCATGCTGACTTCAAATGTGCCTACAATCCGAAGATACAGCCAATGAAGCATGGCATTAATAAGGATTGCATAATTTTAGTGTCAGCTTTTCCTTTGATGAGATCTGCTGTTCTGAGTAAACTCAACAGTTATGGCTTTCCTAATAAAGGCATTATACTCAGCAGGCCTGGCAGCATCTGTGAAGGAGAAAACAGAGTTAACGTTTCGGGTCCGGTGGCCCTTCCTCAGAACTGGACCCGAAACGTTAACTCTGTTTTCTCCACCACAGATGCTGCCAGACCTGCTGAGCTTTTCCAGTAACTTTGTTTTTGTTCCTGATTTACAGCATCTGCAATTCTTTTGGTTTTTATAAGGCATTATACTCTTAGTTTCAGCTAGGGCTGGCCTGGTGAACCATACATTTACTGCTGAATATAATCCAATGATCTGCTGAGAAGAGCAAAAATTTGTTGAGATTAGGATCAAGTGTGAAGCTGTCATTCACGGTCTTGACTCAGACGTAAAGATGAGTCATTTTGCTGATTTACGCGAGGGTTGCCAGGGTGATAAGGAACAAGAGTTAGCACTTACAGGGCATACCTAGGACAAAATGATAACAAACAAAATTTATAAAGTTTCTTAGTCTGGATGCATATTGCACATGCCAACCGAAATATTGGAAGACTATGTCGTGAAATTTGCTAACATCATACTCACCGAAAGCATTGAGCGATATGTAAGATATGTTGACACAGTTGTTTTGTTTTGTCACATATTTCTGCAGTCAACAGAGTGAATGTCTGAAAAATGAGATTCAAAACCTGGAACTGATATTTCATACTGCCTCTGATGGTAGAAAACAATGTGACTAATCAGTTATATCATGTTGAACAAAGAGCTGGTGGGATGGAAGACTGTGTATTACAATAGTGAGTGTAGATAATGTAGAATCCTGTGGGTTTGCGACTCACTCATAGAGGGAGAGGAGGAAGTATGCTAGACATTTGGTGCTTGTAAATATTCAGTGCATTGTATAAGTTAATAAAAGTATATTTAAAATGTATTAGGGTAACTCACATTGTTACATCTCTCTACAAGTTGATGTATAATGACATGGTGAGGAATAGATCTCATTAAAATGAACAGAAAGTTAAGTGCAAGATATTTTTCATGAGAGACTGTGGTGTAAGCTTTTCTAAATGGAAAAGTGGAAGGTACACTTGATTTATTTGCTTTATTAGCAAGATTAATATGATTGGGCAGGCACGAATGAGCTTTCAGCAATAGAGTGCCAATTTCCTCGAGTTGCCTGTGGCAAACTAATGTGCTTTGTTGTGTACTGCACTTTTTAAAAGATTGCCTTCTGGGAGGAAGTTTTGATAATGTTAAATTGCAGTGGGCAAAGAAATTATATCATATCCATGAGGTACCTGTATGAGTTTCTCTTAAATCACATTAATGGCAGCATTGGAATCCTGATAGCGCATTTACAGTATGCCATAGCCACTAGTCTGAGACTGACAGCAATAGATCTGTTCTCTCCCTGACGGTGACTAGTTGAGACTCTCCAGTTTCAACTGCAGAACTGATGACCAGGAGTAAAACTGAATCATTTAACTCATTTGCAGATCTCCTCCTTCTGCATTTGCAGTTTTGTTGATTTAACAGCCTGATGGGGAGTGTTTGTGTTCATTAGACATGGAAGGCTAGGCTTAAAAGAGGACCAAGAAGTTCATGAGAGTTCTAATTTGACAAGTTTCGGCATTGTGTATAAGTTATATTGCATTGAGGCTTCAGGCCCGAGAGTGTCACAGCTTTCCTCAAGCATTCGTCACTTAGCAGCCCCAATGTGGCTCACATCACTGACTCGAGTTGTTCTGCACTATGGTGCAGAAACTGCTGAAATTGCAATGCAACTGCACGCTGTAACTAGAACTGAGAATATGACACAGGAAAAGTTCTGAACAGATTAGTCCTTTTATGCCATTTGTTTCTTCTTTCCTGGTGTTGGGTATTGATTACTTAATTATAACTAAGCTTGCATGGCACAGTCGATGGAACGTCACACTTTTAATCTGAAGATGCAGTGTTTAACAAACGATTGGGCCTTAAGTTGATCTATTCATTCAGAGTCATATGGTTCATTTATTGGAACTGTTGTAGTGCAGTGGTAAGATCCCTACCTCTGAGTCTGAAGGGCTGGGTTCATGTTCCACCTGCTCCAGAGGTTTGCCACAGCATGTCTGAGCAGGTTGATTCAGAATATCTAATTCTAAGATGTTTGGTGGGGGAGGGCTCTTGGGAGGCCAGAAGGCTTGGGTTCAAGTCCCAGCTGCCCCAGGTGTGTGTTGTGCACATTTGAACAGGTTAATGAAAAATATCTACTAGCGTGTATAGGGAGCTGCTGCGGCACAGTGGTAGTATCCCTACCTTTGGGCTTGAAGATCCAGATTCAAATTTCCGTCTGCCCCGGGTGGTTGATTAAAGTAACCACCTAGGCGTGGCTAATGTACAGTTGTAGTTACCCTATATCTAACCCACAAAGGTTTGGTTCCAATCCCACCTGCTCCAGAGGAAGGTCAAAACACATCCAAATAGGTTTCTATGGAGCCAGCTGGTAGAGGCTGACTGTATTTTTGAGTGGAGAAATACGTCTGTGCATGAAACAATAACAACGTTTTTCCAAAGTACTTTGGCGTCAGAGTATGCTTCACAATTAGGCCTAGAGAATCTCTAACACTGAGTGCAGATGTGGGCTAATGAGAGGACAAGGTCAGGCAAGATGAATTGGAAGTGATTTTGCTGTGTATTCAAGACACGTTAAACAGTAGTTGGCAAATTTTGTTGCATCATTTACTCAACAGATGACATTGATAATTGAACCAGTGAAGAAAAGATAACTGATCTATGAAGGAACTAAATTATCTGATTTAATAATGAGTTTTTAAAATGAATAATGTGATGGCATGTTTCTTAAAAAAATGGCATTTTCATTGACTCACTGTGATAGAATCTCAATTTTTGGATCGTCTCAACAGGATATTAAAGGGCAGTTGCACAGTTGAAATGTCGCATTAATCTTTATGGTTTAACACAGTTATATATAAAGCCATTCATCACAGATTAAAATCTCTATTGCCATGGCTACTTCATCAGTATTGTCTGTACTATTATTGGAAGTGACAGAGAGACTTCTTTTATTCATTCACGAGGTTTGGGAATCATTGGCTGAGCCAGTATTTATTTGCCACCCCAGTTATCCCTGAGAAGGTAGGGTGAGTTGGGTCTTCATGAATTGCTGCAGTCCATTTGTTGTAAGTAAACCCACAATACTGCTAGGGAGGAAGTACCAGAATTTTGACCCAGCAACATTGAAGGAATAGCAAAATGTTTCCAAGTCAGGATAGTGAGTGGCTTTGAGGAGAATTTGCAGTTGGTGCTGTTCTGATGTATTTGATCCCCTTGTACTTCTAAATGGTAATGTTTGTGGGTTTGGAAAGTGGCAGAATTGTTAGCAAAATCCAAAAAAAAAAAATTGAGTTTCTGCTTCCTCGTCCACATTCATACCCACCTCAATTCAATTGGGAACCACTGAATTAATTCCTTGGTGATTTAATATTAGGTCTTTATTATATATTAAGAATAGATTTTTGTCGGGGTCCCTTTGAAAGTGTTGCTGGCTAGTTTGACATGGAGACAAAGAACTTACATTTGTGGTGCATTTCACAACTTCAGCATGTCCAAGAATACGTGAAAGCTATGGTATTTTGCTGGATGACCTCTCCTGGCCTTGTGGTTTTTTTCCCCTATCTTGACTAGTAAAAGGTATTCAAGGGTTGTTTGAAGTTCTTTGTTGCCATCAATCCTCCTTTATCTTTGCTTTACCTTGGGCCTACCTAGTCATTAGTGGTAGGGGATGTGCCACCATGAAGTATCAACAGAACATGAACTGATCTTAGATAACAAAGTTCATTGCATAATGCGTTGGGAAGTTTTACTTCCACCTGAGAGAACAGGAAGGATTTCAGATTAACACCTCATCTGAAAGATGACACCTATAAATCACATTTACATATGATGTCTTGTTTCAAAATAAAAATTTCAGAAAAATATTAGACCTTTGAAAATTAAATAAAGATTTCTTCTGTCAACGTTTAAAAAAAAAAGAATTACAATTTCTGTTCTATTGAGAGCACACTATGATGACTATTGAGTTCTGAGCTGATGGTGTTCCGTACCTAAACCTGGATTGTTGGGATTCACTTCCCTCATGCAAGTATACACAAAGTCCTTCAGTGGGGCAAGAGCCAACAAACTAAAATCAGAGCCAAACTACAGTGACGAAACTTGGGCTATCAACTAAAGTATAAATGCAAAACAATCAAAATGTTGGAAAAATTTAGTGGATCTGGCTGTATCTGTTGAGAGAGAAACAGAGCTAAAATTTTCAGCCTAGTATGCCTCTTCTTTATGACTCTTCTTTAGTCGTTCATACTGGATTTGAAACGTTAACTCTGTTTCTCCACAGACGCTGCCTGACCTGCTGAGTTTCTCCAGCATTTCCGGTGATTGTTTCAGATTTTCAGCATCCCCTGTATTTTGATTTTATTAAAGTAGAAAGCACTCTGACAAAACAAATTTGCTTGTGAATTTATTTGGAATGCAAAGTAACATGTCGCAGAAATTCAATTGATATGTCACAAAAACTATATTCTCTCCATTTTGTGCTGTTTGAACTGAATGCAGTAATTAGCCTTTCAGCCAGGAGAATTCGAAGGGTGTCCAGTTTATGGATGTGGCTGCACACAACCTTCTGGAATTCTAAGTACTGCACATTCAGTGGTCTCTGTATCCATATTGTTTATCACTTCCTCAAAAGCCATATTTTGCAAGCAATTTAATCTACCCCATAGTTGGGATCGTAACAAAGACTTACTTTAACCTATCTGATGCAAATATTTGCATGTAAATAAGTCTGGCTAGAATAAGTTTCCTCTGTGTCCAGAGATGTCTGTCACTATAAGCACTAGTAATAATAATTTTAAAATGGCCAAATATTTTAGATGGTAATCCACTTGCATAGAATGACTTCACATTTGTTTGTTGAAATTTGCATTAATTGGTTGATTGGAGCCTTCACATCTTTGATAGAATAGAGCTGGAAACCAAGGATAAATGATAAATGATAATCAGCTTTTTACACTTTTTACATGGTAGACTGTTGTAGGACTTCATCCGAAACTTTCACTCTCAGGCTCCGGCAACTTGCGATTTCATATTACTGATGGTGCATTAACAATTTGCATAAAATCTATTATCTCAGTGTACTACACGTCCTGAAGTGGTTCGTTCGAGCCATAAACTAAGCTCCCAAACCCAAATCTCTTTGCCATAGGGATAAATCTTCAACTTGGCTCTCTTAGAGGGTATGCAGGATGAACCTATCCATTCTCTTTGGAAGAGTTCTGCTTCTTAATCACTTTAGACAGATGATGGATGGAGGTTTTCATCTTCTCTGCTTCCTTCCTTCTTGCTTCTTCTAGCACACTGGGTAAAAGGATACGCTGTTAGATGCACCTACTTGAAAGAATGAATCTCAATCAACTCCTGTGAGAACTTTCCTGGCTATATTTTCTACCACTGCAAAATAAAACATAAAGCCTGGAGTGATGGTTCATCCATGAAGAAATTAGATGAATGAGGAGAAGAAGGAAGAATACCCTGAAAAAGAATTTATTTTCTTGGTGATACTGTAGGAATGTCTTTTTTTGTAGGTAGTGATTTTTCTTGCACATTGTCTTCAGTGTGAGTCTCCTTCTCATTAGGCAGTATCACCCCTGAAACCTCAGCAGGAAATATGTTGTTACCAACATCAGCAGTGAAGGATCTCTTGAAGTCTTCGAGTAATTACTAGCCTCTGTACGCATATATGGCATTACTACAATTTGTAATAAGATCCTCCATGGCTTTTTTGATCTTCAGACTGGATCGTGCCAATGAAAAGATCTTCTACTTTCAGTGCTCCATATAAAGCAGTTGATGCATCAAGCTGAAGTTGGCACATGTCATTGGTGAGTTCAGCTGAATGAACTGACTTATTTGAATCTTTTTCACTTTCGCGTAAACAATGCTGATTGCTGTCAGAAGAGACAGAAGGACTGACATTACGTACACAGCCTTCAAAGGATAAAGCAAGGTTTGGGACCGTTTTCTGCAACAAATCTTTGATAACGGTGGCATTTGATTGATTACCCTCTCCTGCTGTTTCCTGAAATAGCAACTCAGGACGAGAACATCGTTTTAGAGCTGGTTGTGTTCATTTTCAGTGCTGTACATTCCCACTTCTTCTAGTCTCTCCTGAAAGAGAAATGAAAGGATGGAGTTTCTTCAAGGAAGTCTGATCCATGGTGCTTTGAAACTACCTGAATTTCTACTGCAACTGACAAACAAAAAAAGACTCAAATTCACACAATCCTTCTCCTTAATAATCCTCTTTATTAATCCTTAATAAAGAACAATGGTGATTCAGAATGACATACAGGGAAACTAGAGAAATTCAGGTATTAGCCATGGCGTGGTCTCGGATTATCCTCCATCAAATTTAAAATATGCCATTTGCCGTCACCTCTGTGTACTTGCGAGTGTACCACTTTCCCTAGGAGGAACGTATCTTGTTCTTTAGGATCATCTGGTTTTAATGTTTTTCTTTAAACTGCCTACATTTTCTTGCTGACACGTTGGCAGCTCTCTGATTAATGAACTGGTAGTCTGGCTCTAGGAAGCCTCCGGTCTTCCCAGATGGATGGCTTGTTTTGCCTCCAAGTTCAGCTAACTGCATTGCTTTGACCAATATAAGTTCTTCTTTGGATTGCAGGAATTCCGATAAAACTTTATCTAGCACCAACGGTATAGATGTAGTCTGGTTTGACCTCCTCTTTCAGTGTCTCACGCTTGCTGTAATCTGCAAGATGGTCCAAATTGTTTTATAAAGGGGTCAGTATTTTCTCTTGGTTTGTGGCTGTGTTGTTGAATTTTGTCCTGTGTATTATATTGTTAGGTCACAAATTAAAGGTAGACCCAAAAAGTTTTAAGACTTCTTGATATCTCCTAGTTTCTTCAATGTTCCCCCGTCTGACCATAATAATGTTGGCACTGGTGTATAATAGCACAATGCCCTGGTACCTGTTTGGTTTCTCGATGAGGCTGGAGATGGTGTGGTAACAATTGAAGTGGCAATGCCAGCTGATCCTCACCAGACCCTGAACAAGGTCTTCTGCATGGTCCAAGAGCTTTGGAGGGTGGAAGTTTTCTCTGTATCTCTGTGACCTACTTTCAGCTGCAGTGGGACTCCCTTAAAAAATTGCCATTTGTTTGCTGCTACAGTCATTTCGAAAGTCTGACCTACAAATTCTGATTATTTTCCAGCTTTCCTACCATGCTCAGTGGTGATGGTGATCCTTTAGAAAGCAGTTCTGAACTGCCTCCACCATGCATTAATAGCATGACTGGGGTATATTTGATAAAAGAGAGCTGGAAGCCATGCTGTTATAAACTAAGAAACACTTATCAATACTTACACTGTTTACAATGCAGACTGTTGCAAGACTTCATTCGAACCTTCCTCTCAGGTTCCAGTAGCATGTGATTGGTCTCCACTGATGATTTTAATGTAATAATCCCTAACTCATTATATTATAACATCAAGGCAATTGGTATTCTCTTCTGTGTTACCTGCCTCCGATAACCCAGTGAACAGATTTCTTTGCTGAATGATGCTGCATTTGGTTTTGCACAAATTTTATACTTCTCCATTGTATTACATTTTAAGGCAGCAACCCCTCATGATGTCCTGTGCTAACTTCTCAGAAAAGATGTAATTTCATGAGCATTTCAATTACTGCCACTGGAGTAGTTTATGGAAATAAGTACGAATGAATGCAACATCCTATTAACGAACAGACCAACCTTGGGAGAGGATTTATGATCTATCTCTTTAATGCATGCTTGAAGACAAAAATCAGAGAGACTTGGATTAGAATCCCTATACAAAGTGACAACTCCATGTTATCTATTGAAAATGACACAATTCTGAAAGTATGATAAGTATTATATGTTCTGATCAAAACTGCAGAATTAGAAGTTTTGCTTCTGTTTGCCACAGACTAAGACATACATTTTTGTGTGCTTGGAATTGGGAATTTAATTTCATTTTTGCAATCACAATGCATTATCACAAAATTGACAGTGTGGGGTTCTAATCAATTAGCAGAAGAGCTCAGCTTGAATCACTGCAGAGGATGACATCTGCACCTGCTGTGTTCATCCTCAGGCTGCGGGCCACTTCCCGTGTTTTGATCAAGAAGAGTATCTTATCTTCTAAAGAGAATCTACTAGTTGTCATGCTGTGTGTCTAGTTTCTCAGACAGGTGCATGAATACTTCTGACTGTAATGAGCTGTATAGCACAACCACCCTGCAGTCATTTCCAAATGCCCATGGTTGGAGACCAGTACCATTTTATTGTAGTACTGAGCTCTATGTTTCTGTCACTGGAAATGACAACTGTTTCTGACTACTACTGCATGAGATTGAAACATCATTGTGTCTGAAGTGGATGTATTGAGGAGCAGCAGCAACACTGGGATAACTCATTAGAAGTGATATTCTATGTTGGTTTAAAGTTCTGAATCAATCTTGGAATCTGACAACAATAAATCAGTATTTTGAGCTGCATGTTACCATGCTAAATATATAAATGTGTACAAATTTACCTTGCTGAAGGCACTCAATTCTAGAAATAGGTTTGTAGTTTGTAACTGGTTATTTCCCACTGTTCTAAACAGAGAATGAGCTCTAGAATCCTGTCAATTTTAGTAACCAATAGATGATCTGTAATACATGATAGTGGATAGAAAACTCACAGTGAATTATGGTTATCTCTAGTTGCTATGCATTTGTGATGTTGTAGACAATGTTTTAGAACTGGTTTAGGATTCTGCTGCAATAGTTGTTCGAAGCAAATCTCACTGCTGAGTCTATGGCCAAAGCAAAGTTGGTGGGAATGGGGAGTTATTGTAAAGGATGGATGTGAACATTGAGCAAAGGTGCATGGTTAGAGTGGCAGGACACCTAGAGGTGTGTTCGTACATTGAGCAGCAGACAGGACTGTGTAGCAGATTGGAAGTGCAGCGGGCTGGAGCAGCCATAGACACACAGCTGGTGGCTGCTCTGCTATTGCTCATTTTAGACCACAGTTACAGGCTAAAATAAGTCATAAGCTGGTCAGAGGTCAGCTCCCCACAAAATTCCAAAATGTTTTTGGAATTGAAGTTTTTGGTTCAGTGACTAGTACTGCTGTTCCACATTGTTAGGGACCCGAGTTCGATTCCAGCCTCAGGCGACTGTCTGTGTGGAGTTTGCACATTCTCCCCTGTGTCTGTGTGGGTTTCCTCCTGGTGCTCTGGTTTCCTCCCAGAGTCCAAAGATATGCAGGTTAGATGGATTGGCCATGTTAAATTATTCTGTAGTGTCCAGGGATGGGGAAGCTAGGTCGATTGGCGATGCTAAATGCAGGGATGCAGGAATAAGGTAGGGGTCGGGTGGGGTGCTCTAAAGAGGGTGGTTGGAGACATATGGATCAAATGACCTCTTTCTGGACTGTAGGGATTCTATGACTCTAAGTTTAATCTTAACTGACCTAGCTGAACTTTGCCCGTTACCCTAAGCACCTCTCCTGATACACAGAAGGTAACAAAGTTGAGCAATAGATTTCTATCACAGATACACCAAGGCAGGTATTCTTTTCTGTGCTACCTGCCTCCAATAATCCAGTGAACAGATTTCTTTGCTGAATGTTGCTGCATTTGGTTTTGCATAAATTTTATACTTCTCCGTTGTTTGTATTACATTTTAAGGCAGCACCCCCTTATGATGTCCTCCTCTAACTTCTCAGAAGAGATGTAGGTTAGTAGATTCGATGTTGCTTAATCCAGTTAGCCTCTTCACATTCTTGAAATGTCACTTGAGGTTTGAATATTCCCACTTGTATACTGTGGTAACCACTGTGGCTTCAGATAATCTTCAGATACCCGTGAACATTATTTAAAACAGACGTTAGGGACCCTTGCTAGTCAGAATAGGCAGGGTTAGGTAAGTGACCTTAGCCCAGCTCAGAAGCCACTTGTTGCATTAGGTGAAATTTACTCATTCATCTCACACTGTGATTGAATTGCAAATGTTTTTGACAGCTGTTACATAGTATGACGCTAATGGTGGCGTGATTCAGTGCAATATTAATCTTCATTTTTGTTGCCAATCATTGTGGACAATATCTGCAATAGCTGCTGGAATTTGATTTAATTTAATAAAATAATTCAGCTGTCAAAATATATTCAAATTTGATACACTGTGAACTAGCCTCGTCTGTTCAAATGAAGGATGTATTGCTTCCTCCTGATTTCAGCCTGAGTTGTTGAGTTTCAGTCTCTGTGATGTTGCCATGGTATAGAAATATGATCTACTGAAAGATTCAGCAATGTCTGAATTTATTGCTGTTACTGTGGTGGATGAGCCTCTTGTTCTACATAGACCTAGAGTGTGGCACAAAGATTTTCTTTTTAAAGAAAACTTGTTCAATTAAAAAGACTATCGCCAATCTATATTCATCTAGACTTGAAATGTTAGCTTGTTCTCTCCATGGATGCTGCCTGACCCACTGTGATTTCCAGTATATTTTATTTTCTACAGCAAATAACTTTGTGCCTTCCCTTGAAAATTTCTGAGTCTGCAATAAGGTTATTTGTAACCTCAGCATGGCATTTGAGTACCAAATAAGCTTTTGATTAGCTGACAATGCCATCACAGGGGTTGTCTATTGTTACTTCTGAATATCACTCCTTTCCATCTCTGTCTCAGCTCTCCCATGCCTGTGTTACTTCTTCCAGGGCAAGCCTGCCTGACCTCCCAGATTCTACCCTCTGTCTCCTTGAAGTCATCCAAAACTCCTGCTCATGTCTTAACTTGTATCTAATCCCATTCATCCATGTCATGAATGTTTGTCTACATTGGCTCGCAGTTAAGCAATGCCTCAATTTTAACATCCTCATCCTTGTATTCAAATCCACCCATGGCCTCACTTCTTCCAATCTTTGTAACCTCTTCCATTCTCACTACCCTCTGGGATATTATGGCCTCTACAACATCTCAAAGTGTAATTGCTACACCAATGCTTAGACCTTGAGCTATGGATTTATTTTCTCTGACTCTGTACCTCTCATTCCTCCTCTGTGGAGATCTTTAAAATCTATTTCTTTGACTAGGCTTTTTGGTCATTTGTATGTGTCTCCATGTCAGGTTTTGCTTAGTATCCCGTGAAACACCTTGAGATGTTGTACTCTGTTAAAAGTGCTATATAAATACAAGTTGTTGTTGTTTTTGAGAGGTTAATAATAGAATTGTTTGCACCAGTATTTTTCAGCTGCCTGTGTTTTTCCTCTAGAACAGGACAATCCAACCAGATGTGCGTGACAAGTTGTTTTTGCTCGAGACACTCTCTGTCTATTGTGGCTTGAAGTTATGCCAGGCATTCTTGCTTTTTGCTTTTGCTTTTTATATTTCCTGGGATTTTTGCTATTATGACAGCTTTCTCTTTATCTTTAAGGTCCAGCTTTGGAAGCATACTTGAATATTGTTTGTTGGCTTTGGGGAAAAATTAAATAGCCCACTGATTCCTGTTCTTCTGGAGGAACTTCACATGGAACAATGCACTACCTTCTTTTAACAATGAAAAAACACAATTCAGCAATATTATCAGGGGACTGTATTCATAAATTTGAAACATAGAGTTCTGCACCAATGTGTTCATGTTCCCAAGTGTTTTGTCACATCAAACAAGTGGAAGACTTGTCCATGAACAGGAATTCTTACAGAAAGTCAATTCTTAGTAATTCTTACTCACTAGTGTGTAACAGCCCCCTCCCACTTATCAGCTTGGGTATAGTTTGCATTGAGCAAATGTTTGAGAGTCATTTAATTTCGTTAACATTGTGAATAAAACCCAACACCAACTTTTCAAATAAGGGTCCTGATTTTATTTTGAAATAAAATTTAACATTTTAGATGTTAATTAATTCCCAACACTCATCTTGTGTAATATGTCTTCAAGAAGATGTTTTTGCCTGTATCAAAAAAATGTTATTTTCCTTCCTCAAATGTTTGTCTATGTTGCCAATCACAATTTTTAAAAAAATTGAAACTCCTGCATTCAGATGATTAGAGGAAAAAAAGGCAAACTGACGACCTTTGGTAGAATCACATCAGGTTTCAGAATTGCCTTACACTTATTATGGATGAAACCATAAAAATAGTGCCACAGAGGTTAGTCACTTCATTCCAATGAAAGCAGCCTAATAAAAGATTGCGAAACACAAAGAGATGTGAAATACAGTTTGGCAGATTATGGTAACATATCTTTGGCACCACAGCTGTTGGATCTCATGTTCTGGTTGTAAAAGTGTATCAAGTACCTAAAAATATTTGCCGTATAGGTCATTATTGCATAGTAACAGCATTATGTGGGAATCAATGTCACATAGACACTTAAGAAAACTGTGTCTATGGCAAGACACTCAAAAACTGTGGCAATTGATTTAAGGAGCATCCAGGCACACATGGGGGCACTGTGTCAAAGCGTTTCACACTGAAGTGCATAGCTTTCCTTCATCATGTTTTATGAAATGTCTTGTGCAGGCCCAAAGGGTTGGGGGCAGGTTCTTTTCAGGTGCATAACCAAGAGGTGTACCACTCCTGAGGCAGATGTCCATTCAACATTGCTCTACTTACCGGAAAGAAATTTCCCTGAGGGGTATTTGAAAACAGCACTTGGGCCCCCTGCATTTTTAGTGAAGTGCTAAACACCAGTTCCTGGCCACCATTCAAAAATTGGACCTGACAGCCACGACAGGGGGCTTGAATACACAGCTGGAAGCTTGCTGCTGACGACCAGATGCAACCCACACCATTTTCTGCCCTGTAGCCTTTTTTAAAAAAATGCAATACGACACAGTTTGTTCAAAAAAGAAAGCAGTTATGAAAGAAAATTGCATATTCAAGCAAATTCAAGATTGAGTAATTTTTCAACTTTCTTACCCACTCTCCAATTATTAAGGAGCTGCATCAAATCATTACAATTGCCTTGAAATCTTTACTCAAAGGTTGAAAGAAATTAGAACTTCCAATTCATAGCTGAATAGATGACAAGACAAATTATCATCTTTTAAGATAGTTACTGTAATGAATAGACTAAAGGTGCTTTTGATTAAAAACTACTTTTGTTGAAATAACTCCACGGAGACTGGTATCCCATCACCAAGTCACCATTTATTAATGTGTGCACAGTACGTGGTCTCTGACCAGCTAACTCAGAGCCAGTGACTAGAATGAAGAGACTCTCTGATGCTCCTGTTTATATCTGTCAGCTAGGGCTCCCTGATTGGCCCAGATTAACAGTCCCAATCAGGGATCTCATACTCAGTGTGATCCACCTGGCCAATCTTGTTCCAATTGCAACTGTCATTTACATAGATATTCAATTCTCTCAGAATTGGTATAAAAATGATTCTTAGCTCCCAAGTGTCTTGCCTTTTTCCTTCCTTAGTTCTGGAGTTAAAAATTTCCAGACTGTCATTTATGCTATGGGTTATCCTGTAATTGACTCTCTCTAGGTAAAACTAAGCTGTTCTTCTAACCTTGACATAGCTACCTATGAATTTTGTCTTTCCAATCTGAGTGCAAGTTCGCATTCACATTTTTCAAGGTGAACTATGACATTCTGTGCTACCAATAGTTACTCTCCCTTTCTTGAATCCTGACAGGCTCACCATCTAATAATGATATTTCAGTAAAGGCTGCAACAAGGACTTTATAATGTCTTTCTCTGCAGCCTTCTCTATGGCAAAGTGAATCATGTGTACCTTTTATATAACTTGAAATGCTGATTAGCTACCCTTTATGCTTCAAATTTATCCTATTCTAGAATCAGATGGATGGTTCAAAGCATACGCTTTTGTAACCTGACATTTTAACAAATTCCCTTAGACTTGCAGACCTGTGGTTTGTCCTTTGGCATCATAAGTGCATTTGCAATTGCTTGCAAATGTGAATCTGCAACTCCTTCCCAGTAAAATAATGTAGGCCTTTCTTGAATATGTAATTGACCTATGACCCAGATCGTTGTCAGGCACACTCAGTACAGGTGACATGACATTCTTCATTTTGCCTTAAATTTAAAGATGCAGTCCAAAAAGTTACTTATCTTATAAACGTCACAGCTGTAAAACTGTACTTGGCTTGCTGTGGGGAATGGTAGTGTGTGTATAATATATGTATCCTTATCTATAGGGTTTTATTCATTCACAGATGAGGGTGTCACTGGCTAAGCTAGCATTTATTGCCCATTCCTAATTGCCCAGAGGTCAGTTAAGAGTCAACGAATTGCTGTGACTCTGGAATTATATGTAGGCCAAACTAGCTAAAGACAGTAATTGCTTTCCTTAAAAGACATAAGTGAATCAGATGGGCTTTTTCTGACAATTGAAAATTGATTCATGGTCATCATCAATTTCAGGTTTTTATTGAATTCAAATTCCTCCTTCTGCTGTGGCTGGGATTTGAACCCAGGTGCCCAGAACATTACCTGGGTCTCTGGATTAACAGTCTACTGATAATACAACTAAACCATCACCTCTCCTAGGTGCTAAAGTATTCTGAGTTAATTTCCAATTGTTGCACAATGGTCAAGTTTCCCCATGAAAGAAGTGAGCACTCAGTTCAGAACACATTGCTGTGAAGTATCTCACGTTGGGATGTACTGCTGCCTCTAGGGTTGTCAGGTAGCCAGAATCGTTAATTCCTTCAGAGACAATTAGGGGACTAAAATTAGAAAGAAAATATATGGTGGCAAGATTAACAATAGTCAGTTTACTCATGATTTCTTTGTATATTTGTTTGTTCCATTTGCCTATCAAAAATGTGTATTATCCTGTGGTATAGAGAATTCAATTGCATATTGGTATGAGTCAGACCATAAGAGAAAGAAAGGTCTTTAATTGGCTCTCTGCATGAAGCAGGTTATGAAATGCTAAGAGATCAACAAAAAGCAATTTCCTGTTCATTCATCATCTCACTCGGGTGTTCTCTGGATTCTCATAAATCTAGCACTGGCAGAGCATGATTTAGCAGGAAGCTTTGAGCGTTGATAAACATTTAGATCATGCACGTATAAAACGCTTTCTTCTTGTTACACAATTTACTCTCAAAACAGAACTGGCAAGGACGGAATAGCTTACCAGTTGAGTACCGAATGTGGAAGGAGGAAGTATTGCTGGTTGTTGGGCTCTCTTTTAAGATCATCAGTGCAGTAGAGCTTACCGAGTTGAGAACCCCTTGGGTTCCTTGGTGAACGTTAAAACTTGAAGCTGGAACTGTGACCAAAAAATGACACTCAGGAATCCTGTGTCTTTGTTTCAGTGTTTCTGCAAAAATTGTACTTAGCATATGGCATCAATGCAACAGGTTTAATTGAAAACATGAAGGAAAAGTGATTCAAAGTGTCATGATGTTATTTCCCATGCCTTTCAGCATTATCTGCTTTATTTTCTCTGACCTTTTAGTGATTATAAGAATCAATTGTCTGCTGCCATTATGAATTATGAATCCTATATTTTGAAGAGCTGGAGGTTGCCATTTTAAAAACTATCCTGAGGGATTAGCTAACTGATACGAGACAATTTCTGTCAGTTTGGACCTATGAAAATGATAAGTGGAAATTTATGCAAATCAAAAGCAAAAAAAAACACACACACAAGTAATTGCAGCTTATTATGATGTACTACTGCAGGGTCAGATTTGACATTATGACATCTGGCACATTAGACAATTATAATTGTCAGTCAGCTGGAGATATTTAAATAGTGATTTGAGCAATTCTGTGCTGAGGTCTAAGCTCACTGCAACAGCGTACAACAAAACATTGGCAGGATCTCACGGAAATAAGAGTGGAACAAAGACTATGTGGGAAGCCTAGTGATTATTAGCATCACTATATATGTATTTAACAAGCGTAGCTTATGTATGAGACAAGTCAACAATGGGATTCCAGATGGCACAAATTAGGAGTCCAAAATTTGACCATTAAAATATTGAGATAGTGTTGCCGGTTTTCAACTTTGACATTTTGTATAATGTAGACCACTATTGTATGCATTGTTTTTAAATTTGTTTGCAGTTTCTGCCTGACATTTCTTGATTGCATTGGTAGGGTGGGACGGTGTCAAATTGACAAAGTGTCAGGTAAAGATAACAGTGACACCTGACCTAGGGCAATAACTGGTGGCACAGTAATACTTGAGTTGTAGAACGTGAGGAATAAAGTTGCCCATTTATATTATAGTTAAATAAGATTTATATACCTGATAATTAAAAACAGATTAAGAAAAATAGGAAATGATGAAGATATTCACTATTTTGCTGAGTATACGAAAAAGTATAGATTCATTTTTCTAGTGGAGACCCTACATTTGAACACAAACATCTGAGTTCAGTGCTGAACTGTCTTAGGAAAGCTGAATAAAATTTGTTACCATGGGGAGCTTACCTGACATTTAAATGCTGACTCATAAAAGAATAACAGAGCTCTGAGGTATTGGTTGCTAAGATGCAATTAGGTGGAATTGGAACCTTATGTAAGGTTCAGAAACTTCAGTATCCTGGACCTACAAACATAGAACCTGGAGATGTAATTTCTCATTTTCCATTTTGGCATGTCAACTGTCAATTGATGATGCATCTTGTAAATATTTAAAAATACCATTCGGAAATGATTGTTAATGAGTCATACATTTGATAATAACAACTGAAGTGCAGAAAGATGCCCTTAGTTATAAGCTAGCAAATCCTGCAAATGATATTGTCCCTCATATTGCATTTTACTTATTTATATCAAAATCCAATTGATCCCTATTTTAATGTTAAAATAGTGGACAAATAGATTTGCTACAAGTACCACTAGTGTTTAAGCCCTAACGTTGTCTGATTATAATTTCCAGGCTTAAGTCTCCTTCTGCTGTGTTACAACCTCGCTGTCTGCAGTTAGAAACTCTGGTTCAAGCAGATAACTTTGTTTACAGAGATCATCAAATAGTCCAATTCCAAACTAAGTTTAATAATATTTTATATTTAGTCCACATTTACTAGGGGAAAAATACAACCTGGTCAAAAATCCCCCCAGTCTTTCTATGTGTGATGTGTATTGCAGATTACATTCCAATTCCTCAGTGCCCAGGCAGAACAATTTGATTAAAGAGCTCAAACTCCCGAGAACCTGACATCAGTTGCCATCGTACTGCTCCATTAGCTGTTAGAAATGTGGAATTTTTACATTAGGTTTTAAAATATAATATTTCACTTAAATAAAACAGAACATCCTGGATAGGAAGGACAATGATCATGTTGACTATCCCCAGGGATGGGCCCGTGTGATCTAAGCTGAAACCTGTTGAGATCAAGGAAAGGTTTTCATACCTTGGTATAGAAACGATGTGTTTTTGGACATGGAGGTAGACACAAAGAAAAAGCACTGGGGAACAAAAAGCATCATTTGCTCTGAACAATAGGTTATCTGTCTTTGTGCTTTCACCCATGCAGATTGCTTGTAACTGTTCTTTTTGTTCCAAAAAGGAAATGAATAAGGCTTATGGGATTTTGCAGTTCAAGGAACAGGGAGTCATTGAAGTGAGCTTTTACTGTTAAAAGTCACATGGACGGTGGGCGTTCAAAAGAACAATTTTGTGGTAGTGGCTATTAAGTTGTACCATTAAATTATGTTGCCATTAAATAAAAGCCAAAAGAACTGCGGATGCTGTAAATCAGGAACAAAAACAAAGTTGCTGGAAAAGCTCGGCAGGTCTGGCAGCATCTGTGGAGGAGAAAACAGAGTTAACGTTTTGGGTCCAGTGTCCCTTCCTGAGAACTGAGGAAGGATCACCGGACCCGAAACGTTAACTCTGTTTTCTCATCCACAGATGCTGCCAGACCTGCTGAGCTTTTCCAGCAACTTTGTTTTTGTTCCAAATTATGTTGCCACATGCTTCATCACTTGTACAGTCTAGATATACAAAATAACAGATCTACATTCTTTTAATTAAATCCTGAGAATTAAAATATCTGCCAAATTTCTTTCCCCTTGATATTTAATGGGGCTTTATCATCTTAAGAAAATCTCTTTGCCAAATGCATTTGCCGGTTTTAGTTTTACACAGGGGATATTCCAGATTCATTATAAAACTCCTATTTTGAAGTTTAACAAATAAACATTGAATATTATTTGTATAATGATTGAGCGGTGTGACAATTATATCATGGGAGATGTATCATTTGTTGCAACATAATCTGCCTTAGAGTGCTGTCTTGAGTTAATGTAGAGACAACACCAGCATCATTACCTAATCCAGCATTAAAGTGTGTCTCCCCAAAAGTAAATTTTGTTAAAAATAATTACTTTCTTTTATATGGAGTTCCAGTTCTTCTTGGTTATAGAGATAATTGCATTTATTTAGTGCCTTCCCACACTGAAGTGTGATGCACTCAATGATTTTGACAGAACTGTAAACTACATAATTCATCAGGAACCTACAAAATGAAATGTGAGGTGAGAGTTACTGCCCTTGATACCAAGGCAACATTGAGTATGGCATTAAGGGACCCTAATAAAAACCAAAGTCAATGGGAATTGTGGGAAATTTCTCCATTGCTTGACATCGCACCCAGTACAAATGAAAAGGGTTGTGATTGTTGGAGTTCGATCATCTCAGATCCAAAATATTTCTGCAGTTTCTCAGCACAGCGTCCAAAGGCCAGTCATGTTTAGCTGCTTCATCAATCACCTTCCCTCCATCATTAGAGCAGAAATGGGATATTCACTGATGATTTACACAATGTTCAGCACCATTTAAGGTGACTCAGATCGTGAAGCAGTCTGTGCCTATTTGCAACAAGACTTAGACAATATCCAGGCTTCAGCTAATAAATGGCAAATAATATTTGAGCTATACAAATGCCAGTAAATGACAACCTTCAACCAAGACAGAATGTGACCAAAGCTCCCTAATATTCAAGGCACTACCATCACTAAATCCCGCACTATTAACAAGCTGGGGGCCAGAAATTGAACTGGACCAGCCACATACACATTGTGACAATGTGATCAGAGGCTAAGATGTCTGTGGCGAATAACTCACTTCCTGTCACCCCACTGCCTGTCCGCCTACTACATGGCACAAGTGACAAGTATGAAAAAATTCTCTCTACGTACTCAACAACACTATAGAGACTTCATACAAGATGAAGCAGCCTACTTAATTGGCTCTCATCCAGTGCGTTCAACTTTCACTCCCCTTACCACAGAGACACAATGACAGCAGTGTGTAACATATAGAAGACGAACTGTAACAACTCCCCAAGGCTGCTTAGTCAGCTCTTTCCAAACCCACGACCACTACCAGCAAGCAAGACAAGTGCAACAGATACAGGGGAACACCACCACCTACAATTCCCCTCCAAACCACTCACCATCCTGACCCGGACTGAAATTGTGTCTCCTTCACTACAGCTAGGCCAGAATCCTGGAACTCCTTTCCTACCAGCATTGTGGTTGTCTCAACAGCCCAAGTTTTCAACTGTGGCAGTTCAAAAGGGCAGCTCACCACCACCTTTTCAGGGCAATTAGGGATGGGTAATAACTGCTGACTTAGTCAGCAATTTCCACATCCCATCAGCAAACAAAAAGCTCTAAAGGTGACTGTCATCTTTACAGTGCAATTTCAACAACTTCCTGACACTTCTGGGGAAGATGGACAGTGAACGTCTGTTCTTTTTCAAAGACAAATTGGAGCAAGTAGCTCAATAATTTGTAGGAAGTTGCAACCTCTGGAGTATCTCTCATCACACATTTCTCGAGTTCTTGTGCATTAATACTGGCAGGCACCATGATTTCACTCTTATTTTCCGAGAATTGAACCAATAAAGAAAAAAAAGATGCAATAACTTGCAACCTTTCTCCTATAGAAAGGGCTTCAAACTCAAAAGGGCAGAAGAAAGTAAGAAGAAGAACAAGAACCAAAATTATACGAATTTGGGAATAAATATCGGAAATAAAATGTGATGCACTGGATCCACTCTGCTTTGTAGTTATCAATTCCCAAATAAACTGATCAGGAATTGCAATTATATTTATTTGGCCACGGTTTTGACACTTGTTGCCCATTGTCTCTGCTGAGTTTGGATTTGGAGACTTGGTTACAACAATACCATCTTGTCTCAGCAAATTTGATGGTTAGGGAAACCCAGATGTCATTAGTTTGTCTTGATTCTTAGTTTTGGTAGATATGGCTCTTTCGTTAAGAACACTTTTAAGTATTTTGGGAGGAAAATAGAAGTTACTTGTGGTTCCTTCTCAGCTAGTGCTCACAAACGCACAGTTCATGGAATGACAAATCTGCAGCACTAAGGTTAAAAACAACAAGAATGTAGTGACAGAACTTCATTTCTGCTCTTGCAGCTTTGCAGGAATCTTTCAAGTGGAGCAGACATGACACTGTTTGTAAGATTTGGAGAGAAATGTGCGCTACCATTTACAGAATCTGCCTATTTTATCTTTCTCACTGAAGTGTAATGGCTGCTGCTCACAGGCATCTTCAGTTCCTCTCAGTGCTTTCCTGGCAGTTGACGCTCGTGTTCTGTCATCTGGAGGAGGAGGGTAGAATATGTAACGACAGTTTGATGACTCTGAAGGTATACGATTTCTCAACTGGGATCTCATCACTTAGAAAACAAAGAAAAGCTCAATATGATGGTGTCAGAAATCTTACGTTAATTGTCAGGGGCTTTCTATTCGTAACCAAATTGTTTCAGAAAGTGGAACCATAGCAACAGAGTAATTCTGCCTCATTTTTCTGTGTTTACTTCAAGCTTATTAAAGTATATTGATTTCAGAATCTGGTGACAGAAATCAAGTATCGCTTTCACAAAATTTCTGCTTTCTGCTATTGGAACATCACAAAACCATAGTGTTAGTCATGTTATTCTATATTTTGCATTACTTGTAAAAGATTATTCCAGGTAACACTGTGCATGATGACTTAAAATTCACTTTGTATTGGCAAACCTAGTATATACATGTTGGCCTTGCTCGACTGTGCATTATTTTCCGTAATGAGAATGTAATTGTAGACTGTTTCACTCCAAAGGAAAATTGGCTAAAAGCAAATGTGGAAATCAATAATCTAAATTCTGGAGATTGGCAGCAGTAAAGAGCCACAACCATGATCAATGCATTTGGAGATTTAAGTGATTAACTTCCAGTAATAAAAACAGAAAGTGCTGGGGAAACTGAGCAAGCAAGAAACATACATGGAGAGAGAGACAGAGTTAACAATCTGAAGAAAGGTCATATCGGACTTATAATAATAACTCTGTTCCTCCCTCAACACATGCTGCCAGATCTGGTGAGTTTCTCCAGCACTTTCCCTTCTTATTTCAGACCTCCAGCATCAACAGTATTTTGCTTTTATTTGAGTAATTTCCAGAGTTAGCACAAGGATTTCAGTACGTAAAAAAATAATTTACCTCCTTGCCTATGTTATTCTGACACACTTTAGGGCATGTGGGATTTGAAAACTGACTTTCTGGCTGAGAGGTAGGGAACACTAATCACTGTACCACAAGACCCTTAAAATCACTTGGAATATTAGCCGGAGTGGGATAGATATTTTGAAACAACCTGTTCAGACTTGTTAAAATACATAGTTTCCCTACCTGCTCCAGCTATCACAGTGCCACAAGAGCCCCTATCAGTAGTTTGGTATATATAATTGCCTTGTATGGAATGAGAGAATTGACCCAGCAAATCAATGGTCCCATCCAGATGGCTCAATGTCATCAGCACCAAACACACCTTTGAGATGTTTTAACATCCTTAATGTTTCATTAGATTAGCACACAATTGACTTATTTCAAGCGGTATGAATAGTATACTGTCTTAGTTGGATTATTAGCAAAGTATCTGTTGGAAGCATGCTATATTCATTAAACATCATCTCACTTTCAGGGTATTCAAACTCTGAGGCTTCACTACCATGGCAGCTGTTTCCCAAACCATTTATGCAAATAAGATCTTTTGAGCTTCCCTTTATATTGTCACTGGTTTACAGTATGATTTTTTACTCAGGCATTTTGATATTATCATTAACTAATGTGTGGAAGTAAGTAATAAACAAATCCTCAGGTGTGCTTAACTTCCAAAAAAAACCAAAATATTAGACAGTGGAGGGGGTGGGGAGGTAAAACATGCATCCTAAAAGAATTTTTCAAAGATTTAGCCAATTGCTTTAGGATCAATTATTACTTCTTGAGATGTAAATGGCCTTTACAACAATCTCCATTGATGCCTACTGGGAACTTAACATGGCTTCCCAATAATTTTTGGATTATGTTTCTTTTTCCTTTGGATCTTGAACACTGGGGAATTGAGAAGGAAGAGATAATTCAGTGTTTACAAAAAAAATGTTACCAGGGTCTTGAAACACTCTTCAATATTTACAATGTCAAGAATTCAAGTAATATGCTAAAAATCATTTCAGTAAGAAATAGGAAAAACAATTTAAATCTGATTATGGCTGCTGAGATTATTCATACAGATGCCACAGGTGGAGCAATATCAAAGAAAAATGACTTAAAGTTTTTGAGCTGTCTGATTTAATTTTAAACGAGATTTGGTGTTTAATTATTGGTCATCGTCTAACTGTTGCATTTTCCATGGCAATGCCTCTACCGATCAGAGTCCACTTGCAAATGAATCAGTACTTCCTCCTCGTAAAGATGTTGCCTTCCCTTTACATTGGTCTTCTTGCAAATTGTTCTGATAAGTGGTAAATGAAAAGTTTTAGTAAATGTTTCTTTTCAACAATGCACTCCGTACCACAAAATGACTAGCTGCAGGACACAGAATCCAAGAAGATTTCTTCACACGTAGCTTGCCATTAGATGAAATTTTATGTTTCCTTTTTGTGATGAAGGAAGAAAGAGTGAGATAGCAAATGAATCGGTACATTGTTTGATTTAGAGGATATCAACATCTCCTAAAGCTTTGAAACAATTAATCTATATTCCCCATTTGATTGAGTCGTGAGTGGCATCTGCATGGAATTACACAGAAATTGATCATCCCGCCCATCAATTGTGTCATATTTCATATAAACTCTCCATGTAAACTAATAGTTCTAATCACATTGATCTACCTGGTTTCCCGATCTCTTCAACCCATTTTCTCTCAATATTTATCCAATCTGATCTTCCATGTGGACATGTTTTCTGCCTCAGTTAATAACTTTATAAGTAAATTCCACACCTTCAACAACTGCCTGTGAAGATTCTCGTACCCTGTTCTCTAAATTTAACATGTTCAATGTTCTGTCTATGGTCTCTCATTCTTGACATCCCAGCTTCTGCAAATAGTCTGGTTCTATTGACCCTAAACTATCCTTTCAAAATTTCAAAAGCTTCTATTACATTGTCCTGCAATTTGTCTTTCCATCTGTTTTCTTACAGTTAGGCAGAATCCTTTTTATTCTGTGTCATGTTCTTTCTAAACCTTTAATTTCTGACATATAGTGCACTGTCAATAAAGTATGTGTCACTCTTAATTTAAGATTTTGATAAAGATCCAATAGTATCTCTTGCCTTTTATGTTTCAGACTGTACAAGAATTCTAATTAGATATTTTTGTAACAGTGTTATCAATCTGAACTCTAATGAAAGGAAATAAAAGAAAAAAAAATGGAAAATTTAAATGAGCCAGAGAACGCATTCAAACATGTGATCATAAATATCCTGAAAAAAAGGTTGGGACATGAGCTGATGAAGTCTTGCAAGTCAAACTGTGGGATAAATGTCCCAGTATCAATTTCCTTGTTCAAGGCAACATCCCTAGCATGGAGGTGCTGATTACAATCAGTCAGCTGGTGCTAGGTGGAACATACTAATGGCATGCCTGACACAAGACTTCCAAAATAAGCTGAGATAGAAGGAACTGCCGATGCTGGAGAATCTGAGATAACAAGGTGTAGAGCTGGATGAGCACAGCAGGCCAAGCAGCATCAGAGGAGCAGGAAAGCCGACGTTTCGGGTCGAGACCCTTCTTCAGAAATGGGGGAGGGGAAGGGGATTCTGAAATAAATAGGGAGGGGGAGGCGGATAGAAGATGGATAAAGGAGAAGATAGGTGGAGAGGAGACAGACAGGTCAAAGAGACGGGGTTGGAGCCAGTAAAGGTGAATGTAGGTGGGGAGTTAGGGAGGCGATAGGTCCTATCCCTTCCCTAACTCTCCACCTACATTCACCTTTACATTTGAATATTATATTGAAAGCCTAGCTGTGCACCTGGTCCACCCACAAATAGCTCATCACAGTCCATGTGGTGGAAAGGAAACAGGAAAGTTAAGCTTCTGAACAAACATAGGCGACGCTTCATTTGTAAATGGAACCTCATAATTATAAATGTACTGCTATTTTACAACATCTCTTATCTGATTGGCTATCTTTGTAACTGCAGCTACAAGAATCAGGTTGCACAGCCATCTGTTCTTAGTGCCTTACCACGTTAGAATCGGATCTAATGCTCAGTGTAGCATTTCATCTTCTCACTGTTCAATGTGGGAGCACTGCATGTTGGAAAGCCTCCAAACAGTTGAAGCATTACATTTTATTGAGCAACAGCAAAGGAAAAATGTACAGACAGAACTGCATCACCTCTGGGGACCAAAAGGATTGCTTTACTTTCAAGCAATGACAAATTTACTGTCAATGAATGATCACTGCACGCAACTCAAATCTATTGGACACAGATGTAATTTTGGTGCTATCTTACTGCTAATGCTTGTGCGGCAGTGTCCTATCATGCTACAGTTGATGTTTGTTCTGCACAATATCCTTATTTTCATCCTCATAAGATTACTGCATCGCTCCCAGTTCTTCAGTATTTATCATATTTCCTCTTTGCCTGCTCCAGTTGTGCAGAACACAGCATGCAAGGATTAAGTGTCACACAATACTCTAAGGCCATCTGCCCCAGGCTAATCAAAGCTATGGAATCTCATCTTTAGGAGGCCTATTACCTACTCCATGATGGCCCCAGTTGTAGAATGGACTGCATTGTATCTATTCGTAGCCATAGTGAGGAGGTTGCATAACAGAATCATCAGCCACAGTTCCAGTGGTTAGCTCTTATCTCCCAATACCCATTAAGGCATTTGGGCCTTGAAACAAAGCAGGATCCTGAGAGGTTTCAAGGATATAAGCATCACAATTTTACACTGAGTAAGCAGCCTGTTATACACTGTACCTGATTTTATTTTCCACTGAAGTTTTTGACAAAAAAAAGGAGTAAAAAAGGCTTAGAATTCACTAAGTGTTATTCACTATGCATATTGTGTTGATTGCCTACACCTAATCATATGTAAGTGATGGGTATTCATTTGAGCCTGATACAAATACACTTGTTATTGGGTTAGTTTGTAAGTATAGGTCTGTAAATAAATGAGAACATATTGCAGAAAAAAGACATGTTTTTGAAGCTTTGTATTTGAACTCATTAAGGCAATTTGCAAGAACAACAATGTAATAAGAAACTACCATTTGTCCTATATGAGAAGTGACTGCTGACTGTTGGCCATTGGAATTTATGAGTAGAGACATTGCCATGGAAAATACACCTGCTAATGATAGCTGGCAGTTAACTGTCAGGTTTTGTTTAAGTTTCAGAACCAATCCAGCCAGTTTAAAATTTGAACAAAGCCTGTTACCTATCTGTCAGTCATCATTCACTAGTGCATTGTCTATGGCAATGGGTCTACTAGACTCAATTTTCCAAAGAATCAGCATTGTTTTTTCATACAAAATAAGTATTGGTTTGCCCTCAAATTGATATTATTGTGAATTGGTAATACTTAAAAGCTTTGTAATACCAAACAACTAAATGTAAAAGCATTTGGTCCAGACCTAGCCTTAACCAATTATTTTCCTGAAATAGAACATGCTTAACTATTGCTGAGGACGAATTCCACTCCCAAAGTCACTCAGTATTTTTATATTGATTTTGTATCAACAGCACCCTCAAGTGAACTTGTCAAATTCATCAAGACTATCTGCTAAACCGACTCAGTGGGAAAATATTAATCTTTCTGGAAGCCAGCCAGAACTTGTGAACTTTTCACAAGCATGGCTTGAAAGATATATTAAAGCAGCTTTTCTCTTGCTCTCTTCCCTCCCCCACTTTGTCTTCATCTCTCATAAGGATTGAGCGTATAATGGATTGAGATGTAGCAAGCCATTACCTAATTGGCATGTTTGTTATTGTAAAGCTGTATCTACTCAGCAGAAATCAACATAAAAGATCCATCAAACATAAAAAAATTGAATAAATTGATCAGAATTTGTAAGTGCTGTTCTGTTCTTTTTAAGCACAATGATGTATTTAAGTACTGTGTATACTTCAGGCTAATTTTGTTTCTTTGTGTGCTGATTTTACAGAGAAGTTAATATTCCAATCTTTATCTTTGTGCAGGATTTTAGCCACTGTTGGAACAGACTTTGATCTGAGAACGTTGAGGGCTGTCCGAGTTCTGCGGCCATTGAAACTTGTATCAGGAATTCCAAGTATGTTGAACAACTAGCTTCCGTTATTTTTAACATTAATTTTATCTGTCTAAGAACTGGTGTTATAGGTTCTATATGAACACTTTTATACACCTCTTTATTCATGTTAACAAAACATGCGCATCAAATACAGCTGTAGAATCTGTCTAGTAGAATTTCTCCTTGATCCCCTCCAATTTCATGGCTGCACACTTCCTCTCAGTAATATCACCCAAAACCGTATCATTTGTTTTCACATGTAGATTGAGAACATTGAGCAGTACCTCACCAATTTCTCGACCCCTCCCCACCTTACTAAATTAAAAGACTGTGTATCCCACATTCAATATTGAAAGAGCAAAAACATTTTCCTATTAAATATTGGGAGGACCAAATCAATAGATTTTTGTTTAGACACTATCCCCCAGTAACTGTCTCCACTCCTGTTCCTGTCAACAGTTTGGGATTAAAGCTGTTTGCAAACTTGGTGACATGATTGACTCCCAAGATGAACTTCTGATCACAAATCTATGCCTTACTAAGACTGTGTATTTCCTCCTGCCTAGCATTGCCTGATATTGTCTCTGTCTTAGATCATCAACTGCTGAAATGTTCTCGCAGACATTTGTTAATTTCAGAAGAAGGGTCTAGGCCCGAAAAGTCAGCCTTCCTGCTCCTCTGATGCTGCTTGGCCTGCTGTGTTCATCCAGCTCTACACCTTGTTATCTTTGTTAATTTTAGGCTTGATTGTTCAATACCTTATCATTGATCTTCCATATTGTATGCTCTGTAAACCTGAAGTCCTGCAAAACACTGGCACCTGTATCTATCTATTTACCCACAACCCCTGTGCTCTCTGGCTTACATTGGCTCTTGATCAACCAAAGCCTTGATTTTAAAATTCTTACCCTTTTTAAAGGGATTTTTAAAAATCCCTCCATGGCCACCCTCTCCATGTCTCTGTAATCTCCTGCATTCTTCAACCCTCAAACATATCTGCTTTCATCTAATTCTGACCTGTACATCCCACGTTTTAAATTGCTCCACATTAGTAACTGTGCCTTCAGCTACCTAGGCCCTAAGCTCTGGAATTATTTCCCTAAATTTTTCTAACTCTCTGCCTCCTTGACAAAGCTTCCTAAAACCTTTTTAAAATCTTTCTAAATCTTCCTAAAATCTTTTTGAATAATCTGCTTCATATCTACTCATGTAGGTAGGTCCCAGTCAGGTGTTGTTTGATAATATTCCCAGGAAGCACCTTGGCATGTTTTACTAGCGTTAATACAATAAGTAAGGATAAGTTGCTGTTTTGAGCAGTTAATAGAATTGTTTGACCCATTGGGCATCTTTGACTGACTGTATTTTTCCTGTAGAACAGTATAAATCAACTTGTGGGTTTCTAGGCTCCCTATCAAGCAATGTCTTGATGTTAAAATTCTCATCCTCATTTTCAAATCCTTCTTTAGCCTTGCCCCTTCCCTATCTTCATAATATTCTCCAGCTCTACAAACCTTCTAGCTCGCTACACTCATCTAATTCTAGCCTCTTGAGTGTCCAGACTTTAATTGTTTCGCTGTTCGAGGCTGTGGTTTCAGATCCCTAGGCCTGAACCTCAAAAATTCACACACTACATGTCTACCTCACACTCCTCCTTGTGGCACTTTTAGAATCTATTTGTTTGGCCAAGCATTTGATCAGGTGATCTAATATTTATGCATGCAACTCAATGTCACATTTTGTAGTGCTCCTATGGAATACCATGCAATATTTTATACATTAAAGGCACTAGATAAATACAAACTGCTATTATTTTATAGCCCCTAAAAATACTTTTTTGTTATTGACACCAGAATATCAAGATAAAATCTGTGACAAAACATTACATTCCTGCATTTTTTTTCAGTGGTCATTAATCATTACCTTTCATCATCAGTAATAGTTTTCAAACAAAAATAACCCATTAGTGTTTTTTTTGTTTCAATGCCTAATTCTATAGTGTTTAAAATCTTAATCATCTAAAACACACAAGAAAAAATGCATAATTGCATGTTGTTAAAAATTATTTGTGAAGGTGCAGTGAATATTGATGGCCAGTTGATAGTAAAAATGCAAAACCCATTAATATCATCCTTTTCACCCAATATATTCTAAAGAGCTATCTTTGGTCACATTTAAATGCCTAATCATTTGTATGTTGTACAATCATTTGAAAATTGAATTCTTCTTGTGGCTACTAAATGCATCCTTTTCATTCTGCTGCCTGCTTTCTAAATTAAAATGGAGAAACAGGAAAGCCCACATTGGTGAGACAAATTATCAATGAAACTTCCAATCTCTTTATGCTTTGGATCTACCTTTTTCAGTAGCACTCTGTGGAATCATTTTTTTTCTCTATAATATAATATATTAGAATATTTAGCTACTCCAGACTAATTTGTATCCAGCTTCTTGGCTGCTACCACAGGCCAGGAACAAGCAAGCACTTCCAATGTTAGAATTTGAAATAGCATCTCTAGACAGAGCCCAGGAGATTACCATCTGTTCACACTACTTCACGAGAGCGTCGAAAACCTGTCTGATGCATGGGAATGTGTTGGGTCTATGTTGGAAAATGTTGTTTGGTTCTGAGAATGGATAAAACAATACGTAGCTTGTTTCCTATATGTAACTGCCAGCAATGTGGCTTCGATAATAACTACAAATGCATTGAAAAACGACATTTTGCCTGACAACGCATGTGTGCTATCATTTATAATTACTTCCAATGGCACTCGAGGAAATAATTGAAAACTATCTGAGCTTGGAACAACTTCATTCCACTTACTCAGGGGTGAATACGGATCTGGGCTCAGAGGTGAATAGCTAGTGTGTAATTGATGGAGCCCTCCCCAGTTTCACTTGCATTGCTTTCCGCAACAACAACCATAACATTACATTTGTATAAGCGATAGTAGGAACTGCAGATGCTGGAGAATCTGAGATAACACGGTGTAGAGCTGGATGAACACAGCAGGCCAAGCAGCATCAGAGGAGCAGGAAGGCTGACGTTTCGGGTCTGGACCCTTCTTCAGAAATTTTCCGAAGAAGGGTCTAGGCCTGAAACGTCAGCCTTCCTGCTCCTCTGATGCCGCTTGGCCTGCTGTGTTCATCCAGCTCTACACCTTGCTATTACATTTGTATAGTAGATTTGAAATTGCGCAACATGCTTCAAAGGAGCTTTATTGAATAAAATTAAAACCAAGCCACATGTGTAAGTGGGACAATTGACCAAAAACTTGGTCAAAGAGGAAGGTTTTAAGGAATGTCCTCAAAGAGGAGATATAGAGAGGTTCCAGGAGTACAGTCTAGAGCTTCAGACCAAAGCAAGGGAAGACATAGCCACTAAAAATGCAGCAATTTAAACTGGGAATTTTCAAGAGGTCAGAATTGGACGTATACATATTGTCATAGGATTGTGGAGATGGAGGAGGATGCAGAAATGGAGAGAGTGTCAGGCTACAGACGGAATTGAAAATGAGACTGAGAATATTAAAGTTGAGGCACTGCCTAAAAGAAAACCAGGTTAGCAAGCAGGGCGTTGATGGGATAGAGAGAGACGGAAAATATGGATAGAGAGCAATACAAAGGAATACATAGTGACACTGTGATAACTGGAAATAATGAGACCATGTGGGATTTCAGTTTAAATTGGCTGTGAATTGAGGGAATTGGAATGCACAGGCATTGTGGTAATTAAAAAAAAATCATTTATGGGATGCAGGCATCACTGGCTTGGTTAGCATTTATTGTGCGTTCCTAATTATCCAGAGGGTAGTTTAGAGTCAACCACACTGCTGTAGGTCTGGAGTCATATGTAGGCCAGAACTGGTAAGGATGGCAGATTCCTCCCCTAAAGAAGATTAGTGAACCAGATGAATTTTTCTGACGATTGACAACAGTTTCATGCTAGACAACCAGGAGGCTGGAACAACAAAGCAGGCCAGGCAGCATCTGGAGGAAAGGAGCAGTCAACGTTTCGGGAGTTACCCTTCTTCAGAAGAAACATTGACTGCTCCTTTCCTCCAGATGCTGCCTGGCTTGCTGCATTTTTCCAGCCTCCTGTTTGTCCACCTTGGATTCTAGCATCTGCAGTTTTTTTTGTCTCTAATAGTTTCATTGTGATCATTAGGCACTCAACTCCAGATTTTATTTTCTAATTGGATTCAAATCATAGTAGGATTCAAATCCGGGTCCCAAGATCATTACTGGGGTCTCTGAATTAATAGACTAGCAATGATAACACTAAGCACTCATCTCCCCTCATGCAGTGATATCAAGAATGCTGTACGACTGATGATTGGGACCAATGTATGGTTATGGAATGGGCTTTGCAGCTGGTACAAGTCTGAGAGAGGCTTCAACTATAACCATTTGTGCCTGTCTCTGTTGAAAGGCCGGATCAGAGAGCACTTGTACCTGCCAAGGGCACTCCCATTATTATGCAATTGATTTTGTACGTTCAGACTTTATGAAAACAGGAGATACATCATATTGTTAGTGGAGTTCAATGCCATCTCCTAACTTGCAGGCTGACTTCATCCAGGTAAAATAATTCACTGCAGGAGCTATGAGAACCCTGTCTGTTCTATTGCAGTTTTTCAAATTCAAGGCACATGAATCATCATTAATCCGAAATAATCAGTCACTGTGCTTTGAATAAATGAACACTCTAAAGTCAAATATGGTTGAAGATAGTCTAGCCTGAATAAGGAGCTTCGCATGATATACTCCAGTGCTTCACAGAGCATCAGATCAATCCCTTCCTGATATGCTAGTTACAATGAAAAAAGCAAAAAAAGGACAGTGGCTAAAATGTTCAATGTAGAAAATGAATAAGGCTTTATTTTGAAGCAGTTTGCACCTTACAAAAGTGGTGATAAGAATTTGTGTAGATTCAAGTTCCAGCCAAGTACAGTGATATGTCTGTTAGTTATTGCTGCTCAGATCTATATCACAGAATGGACCTGCATTTGGTAGGGTAAAGCTGTGTTCAATTTATGCATGATTAAAAGAACCCTTTGCCTCATAAGGTGAGATCATTCCTTTTGTTTTTATCAATGGTCTACAAAGGAGAATATTTAGAGGAGAATTAATTATACTTTCCTCCTTAAAGAAGAACAGCATTCATCATAGCATGAACTTTTAGTCATTTTTTGTGGTTACTTGCTGAAGTCTGTGCTAGGAAAGTGTATTTTAAGTGCATTTCTTCCAGCATGGTTGTATTCAGTTTCTCCAGTTTTGGAATTCACTCCCACACGTGTAAAAGTTGAAATTTCAACAGAAGCATTAAAACCAGAGTTGCTCGTATTTTCTTTTTAAATTTCATGTTTTCCACACTTCTTTTAAAATGAGATTTTATCTTTATTGTTTCAATTATCTGTGGAGTATTTTTAAAATCGAATTTTCAAAGGGTAATTGCAAGTTACATTTTGTGGACTTTTTTGCTGGAGATATATCCACAAAATATTTTCAAATATGTTCTCTGTATTTTGAATTTATCTGCATTTGATACATTCTGATGGACACATATATGCAGATTAATTTTCTTTTCAGTACTGTATTCCACAATCGCCGTATCTCAATTTAATTGTGCCTGCAAATAAAAGACTTGAGCGTGCAATTTTGAATTAAGTATATTTTTTTCAACAGGATAAATGCAATTTGAACTGACTGAACAACAAGTCAGCTGACATTGGATCTTAGGAGTAGACCATTCATCCCTTTTAGCCTGTTCTGCCATTCACAGAACTCTGATTTGTACTGTGGCTGTGCCTATCTGTCTTGGTTTTGTAGCCCAAGCAAAATCTATCAATTCCTGTCTTCCTTCCATCAGGTTTACAAGTCGTACTGAAGTCAATCATGAAGGCAATGGTGCCACTGCTTCAGATTGGGCTTCTCTTGTTCTTTGCGATTGTGATGTTTGCCATTATTGGTCTGGAATTCTACATGGGAAAGTTTCACCAAACCTGCTTCAGTGAAGAAACAAGTAAGGAAACATATTGCTGCTTTGGAATGATGCTATCAGATTTTGCAATGCCATTACATTATTATTTCCAGTCCAGAGTGGTGAAATAACAATTTTTAAAAAAAGTCTAAATTTCTCTGATGCATCCAGAATTGGAGCAGCTCCTGTATACTTCTCATTGGATGACCACGTAAATAATATTTTTTAGTCAAAAGCAAGCCATTTGCTCTTCGTTTTAAAAATACAAGCATTTAAAAAGAATCTACAATGTATAATATTTTTAAGCACATGCCATTGCAAATACTAGATATAAAGGATTGAAGTATGTAAGCATGTCACCCTTTAACATCTATAACAGTCAGAATAGAAAACATAATTAAAAGTCACAACAGTTATTCTAGATCTGATTTTTAATATTGTACAAGTAAAATTAAATGTATACTAAATATTCACATCTATTTTCCAGCAAGAATTGTAGGGAACATTTATAACTTTAATTGTGCTTATGCCTGTGTTCTTTAAATGATCATTTTCTGCTTGAAGCTCAGTGGTAAAGTTGCTGTGTAAATGGTTTTACTGTGGCAGATGGAATGTTTGCTTCCCATACAATGTGTTCCCCAGTTTAGATAATGGATTTGCAAGCAGGTTGTTGTAGTGTTCCTGGAACTGAAATTGTTTATAAGATGTTCCAAAACAATTTGGTACTTCTGGTAAATTAATCGGCCAATTACCCATTTCATTTTCAGAAGATGGAAGACTCGATTTTGACACACAATACTCCCACAGTTCGAGTTGGAAGTCATCTCTTCTTGTGTTAGTTGTATGTTTTCAGGATTGTTTGATTAGATTGTCACGGTTACCCAATTCTGCTGAAACTACCTTTTGGTACTAACTTAACAATGGTGAAATGCTAGAAGCAAGCTGGTATCGCCATGAGAAACAAGAACTTTCAACAGATTTATACATTCTTTCATTAGGCAAAATTGTCTCAGTTCATTCAGTTACTCCATGAGGTGATATGATTTATATTTTTAAGCTTGTAAGGGGACTAGATAATGCATTTTTTTTTTGTTGTCCTGGGCAGTAAATCATGAGGACATGTCATGTGCTTAAAAGTGTGCATTGAAAAAGAGTTGTAGGGATTGTGGTGATTGTGAAAGGTAATGTTGGTGTTGGTTCTGCACAGCTGCTATTGGAAATGCATTTCAGCGAGTGTTGTCAATTTTAAAAACAGGTTGTCTAAAGGTCTGAAAAATGTGGTTAATTTTGATTCTTTCAAATGCATATTAATTCACTTATTTCAGAGAACAATATCTGGCATACAGTGTGGGAGTAATGTGAGACTTAATGCTAAAAGTGTAGAAGGCTTAGGAAAAATTTGTATCTTTAGTTATTAAATCTTGCCACTTCTGCAGGTTTACTAACTAACGTTATGTGTGAGACTGTGGTAGACAAATTGATAGATGTCAATTGCAATAGTAGGTCAGGGAATCTCATTATTGATGCATCATGTGGCAACAGAAAGCTAAAAATCAAACAAGACAGGCTGTGCTGTTTAATTGTCTAGCAATTCATAAAATATTTCTTAACAATGTGGTTACAAACATTCAGAATACCAAGTATTTGAGAATTAGGCCATTCTGATCATTATTTCTGTTACTGTTGGTGGATGGAGGTAATGTTTTCATTCTTGTTTGTATTTTTTTAAAAATCTGAAAAACTAATTAAAGGATTTCAACAAAATCTGGCAGACAGATGGGGTATAGTTCAACGAAGAACTGATTAGATTTTGGCAAAAATCTAGACCAAAGATTCTGGATTTTTTTTTAAAGGATTCATTCATTCCTGGAAATTGGAGAAAGTTTACTTTATGTTTAGAAGGTTGTAGGTTGTTTTATTTAGAATGTCGTTGATTGTCTCAGCTGTTGTGGTGGAATTTGTCCCTATTGTTAGACAGAGTTTTCAGAGCAGATTGATGGCTGTGGATTGGCCTGAAGCCTCTTCAGTGAGATGGAAGCTCTTAACAAAGTATTTATTTATTTTTCGCTTTGTCATTAGACTATTAACTAGGCAGAGAAAAATCTCAGTCATGCTGCAAATTGCAATAAAGTCAAGTTAAGACGACATGGTTGCGTTATATACTCTACTGAATGCTCTCTTTCTTTGTCAATGAATTAAATTTAATATTCTGACATAACTAATGGAAAGATTGAACTGCCAACAAGAATAGTCATCAGATCCAAATCAAATGGAAAAAAAAGCTTGAAGACAGAATGGAATGAGAAGGCTCAGTTGGCATTTGAGTGTGAATTCATTAGACTTAATGAAATATAAGTTTCAGAATTGTATTATTAATTGTACTTCTAAATTACTAGCCTATCTTTTTCTTCTGCAATTGCTAATTGTACTGCTCTGTTTCTTAAATTCAGTTGCTTTTTCATACTTATGGTACAATTGCATATGCAATTTTTTGAATGAAATGAGTTGATTACTTTAAATAATATTTTATTCCAGATAAAAGCAAGTTATGCCTATGCACTGAAGTACAATTCATTATGGCTTTTTTCAGTCACAAAAGTATGAGTCCTCAAAGGAAATGTTTCTTAATCTCTGCTTCAAAAAACTAATATGAGGAGTCATGTTTATTCACCCAACAACTGGATGGCAAACGATGGCAAAATAAAAACGTTTCATTCATCTGAGCACCTTGCTGCGATTTGATGAGACCTGCAAGATTTTGAACTGTGGCCTTATTGTTCTAAAGGGAACTCAATATCACTAGTTCTTATCAGGGACTACGATGTCATAGCTTTGTGAACTGTATCTTGCATTTCCAAGAGCAGCACTTTGTAATAAGTTACTTCTGTTACCAGAGTAATCAATTCTTGGTGAGAAATATGACTGTATGAACATTACAGTTTCATTGTTCCTGTGTCAAACCTGTTGACCTAGCAGCTTTTAAGGATTAAAAAAGAAAGCGAGGATGTAGGCGATAGGTGAATTTGAGTTGAAGATAAAGAAGGATAAAGATTAAGTGGCAGTACAGTCTTCATGGACCAAATGGCCTCTTCTGTACTGCATGATTCAATGAAGAACAACTAAAGAGAAAAAAAAGTGCATTACTTGAGATGGGCAGAAGATACAAAAAACAATGATCAAATGACACATTCAGCGTTTTAAACTCTCCAAATATTGTCTATGCACAAGAATGAAATTTAGTTTAACGTGTTTCTATTCAGAGCCAGAGAGGTTGTTTGCCATTGTATTAGCAACTAGAGCATTGTTTAAAAAGGTCAGGCAGCAACTGTGGGGGAGAGAAAACAGAATTAACATTTTGGGTTGATCATGCTTGAAGTCTGTTGAACTCTGTTCCTCAGCAGATGCTGCCAGTCTGCTGAGTATTTTCAGCATCTCCTGTTTTTACTTCAGATTGCCAGTATCTGCAGTATTTTGCTTCCTAAATAGTGTTCCTTTATAAACTTTTTCTAAATGAAGTCTGTGTTTTTACAACACAAATTGCATCATTTCAGACTAAATAGGTTAAAACATGTGATGCCAGATAAATGTTGATTGCATAAAAGTGTGCAAGAACATTTTTTGTAACCTTAAACAAACTCACTTGACAGTAAACATGGAGAAGTGAGATCAAGTTTGTGGCCTTGGGGTCAAGAAGATTAGAAAGTGGTAAAACAGCTGGTTACAGGTTGGAGAAGGGAGGATAAAAATAAGAGGACTGGGCCGGGAATGGAGGAAGAGTAGAGAGAAGGAAAAATAACCCGTATAATGGGGAGGTGAATATGAAGAAAATGGAAGGAGAGGAGGAAGAAGGACAGGGAAATTGATGAAAATGGAGGAAAAAGGCCAACCATTGATATCAGAAAAGAAGTAATACTGTCCTGGGTCTTACACAGTGTAAATACTGAATTTCCCCTTAAATTGGGATTCTTGTGAATTGTTGTAATGAGTGCAAGACAAAAGGGCTTCAACAATTTTTTTTCTTTTTTCAGCAATACTCAAGTATTGTTTCACCAGACAACAATCATTGGTGCATAGTTCTGGACCAAGGCCTGGATCTTCACTGGAAGCAGTGAGGAAAAGGATGCTATGGTGATATGGAAGGAAGATAAAAGGGAGGATAGGAGATGGTGAAGAATGGACCAAGCATAAAGGACAGAATGTAATAATGGATGAGGAAGGGTCTGTTTTGAACTCAAGGTTAACATTCCTCTCAAGTGTTGAGGTTTAAGTGGGCCAGTTTCATCTCAGAGTTTGATATGGAAAGGAGAGCATATGTTTTTGAAATGGAAGGAAATGTCACAGAGTGAAAGCTCTTTTCATGTTTGTTTTGAGTTTATTATAGGTTGTACTTTTAACAGCCAAAACATCTTTAACTGAGTTTCAAATATTGTGATTGTTAGCAATTATCCTTAACTCCATATTTCTTGTCTTTAGCTGAATGAGGTGTTACAGACATTTAAATGTTCTTGCAATAATGTTGCACAGAATATTACATCTCTAAATACCCCAAGATTAAAAACATTCATTTTCCACTGAAAATTAACCAGCAAATTATGCACAAAATCTGGCAAATGTTTAAGGTGGGAGCTGACCATTCTGAAACAGAATAGGAAAATTACCTATGTACTCCAAGCATCTGCCTTTTAAATTGGATGGTGCAATTTAGGGGCTAGACTGGACTGTGTAGTATTAATTATATAGAAATTGAGTGTTACATTATATTCAAATAGTGACTATTAACCAGAAATTCAGCTGTGCTCTGATATATAGTAGGGGATTGAAACTATGACAGGATTTGGAGGTGCATGTTTGTATCGACATAAATAAATGCTTGTAAGTGTATTATACTTAGGCTTTTGTCTTGCCCTTCACAGTCTGGCCATCAGCAACAGAAAACTTAGCACCAGTTTTTAGGCATTTCATTGACTTAAACTTGACAATGAGACTATAGAGGTGCTGGCAGACTTCTGACAGCAAATGGGCAGGATGCCACTTTGGGGAAATGGCTTGTGTGTGCAGCTGGCAGGGGCAGAGAGGTTACAATATCAATTTTCACACAACTTTGGCTTGATGCCCAAGATGCCATGTCCAAACACCATGCTATTTTCAAAGTACTGTCTAAAACCTGCAATGCTGAAAATTATTTTATACAGGATGATGAGTTCCTCCCAGTTAAAGGGGTCATGAATTACGTGCGGTTAGTTGCTGGATTATTTCTTCAAGTTGCTTTTATGCCTGTGTTTGGGACTTGCCTACCCTTGCCTTAAGTTTGAATATTCTAAGTGGTGTGACTGACTAATGGACATTTCCATTTATTTGAAAGTTTGGGCTGAAACAAGTTGCTTCCAGGCATGGATGCCACAGTAGGGTTTTTCCTTGGATTTGAGAATAAGTGAAAGAATGAAGAAAGGTCACACAGCAAGTAAAGCTGCTCAAGGAAGGAGGAGTAAGAAGAGGAAGCCATATCCATCAAGATACCGTGGCACGGTGGTTCAGTGACGAGCACTGCTGTCTCACAGTGACAGCGACCTGGGTTCGGTTCCACCCTTGGGCAACTGTCTGTGTGGAGTTTGCACATTCTCTAGAGTCTGCATGGGTTTCCTTTGGGTGCTCTGGTTTCCTCTCTTAATCCAAAGATGTGCAGTTTAGGTGGTTTGCCCATGCTAAATTGCCCATAGTGTTCAGGGATGTGCAAACAAGGTGGATTAGTCATGGGAAGTGCAGGGTTACAGGGATAGGATAGGGTGGGATACTGTTTGGAAGTCAGTATGGACTTGATGAGTAGAATGGCCTACTTCCATGCTATAGGAATTCTATGATTCTAACAGTCTTTAAGGAACAATTTTCTTTCTTTTCAAGTTCAGCGAAAAATAATGCCTGAGATATATTTGCCTCACAAAAGAGGCCTGAAAACTGAGAATTGCTGCAGCTTCAATTACAACCTCAAAGTAGGATAAGAACAACATAATCTGTGGCTATCAAAATGACTGTGATTCTCAACTTCTCTGCCTTTAGTTCCGCTGAAGCTGCTGCTGGAGATATAAGCAACTGCTTGTAAAATACTACTGCACAAGCAACAGGGATACATTTCACTACGAACAGAGAGAGAAGTTCATTTCATTGCTTTTTACCAGAATTAAGCACAATGGTTTGCATAGATTGCAGATTTCAGTATAATGCAGGGTGCTGTTGACTTCATTCACATAACTTTGCTATGCTTCATGTGAAAGGCACCATTTTCATGTACTAAGATGCTTGTTGACAACAATCATGATTCCTTTACTCATCTGTATCACCTCCACAATTTGTGTATTTGATCTCTCATTAGTGAATGAGGGCTGGCTACTAGGTGTCAAGAATTTTCCACTGAAGACATAGCTTAATCTTTCAATCAGGGACCCAGGCATGTGTGCATAATGGGATTACAATGACAGATACATATATGTCGCACGGAATATTACAAAGTACATCGACATTTGCTAAGTTGGGAAGCCAGAGCAGTATTAAGATTTGTGCTTCAAAACCACATCAACTCCACCTCCACTTACTCCATACTTTATTCTGTTACTTACATGATTCTGGATGTGTTTATGCTGTGGAATTTTGGAGGAGTTTTTGCTATTTAATACATTTATACCTCACTTGGGTGAGTTTACAATGATCTAACTCCTTAATTTAAATTAAATCAAAGGAATCTCTTTTGCTTAGTCTGTGTAGCTTTAATGCATGTTGAAGTACATATTGAGTTGGGGACAAAAATGTGCTTAAAAGTTCAAAATTGGTCATAACAACCTCAGGAATTAAAAGAGGAGCTTAACTATGTTTCCAGACTTTGTTGTAACAATGTGTAGGCATGACTTTCCTCATGTGCATCTATTCTTGCTGCCTGCAGTTACTAGCTAATTATCAAGTGGCAAGAAAGTGTATCATTAGAGTATCCTGCAATATATTTGAGTGATGTACCTGTTATGGTTGAAATTGCTACCAAGGTATAAAGGGTGTGTGCTTGTGGCAGAGAGTCCTCTAACAGCGCTGAGCAGTTGTGGAAAACCGTATGAATTGATAAATTGACACTGATTTAAAGAGATTGTTACCAAGGGGTGATGAGAATGCACAAAATAGATTAGGCTAATGGTGCAGTTGGTGACAGGAAATGTCATTAAAGATGAACGCACTCATTATAAATCATCAGGTTGTTACATTTCTTCCTTCTCGGAAGTAATCTTCCTTCACCTTCATTCTCGGAGTAACTTTCCTGGTATTGGCCTGGACTTTTACCTCTTCCCATTGACCCACACTGCTCCCTCCTTGGATACAGGATGCCCCCCCTTTCCACCTCTTGCACCACTGCCTTCAGTATTGCCATGAAAGCTTGGTGTTTACCATCTGGCATGTTCTGCCATTTCTGAAGTATTATACTTTACATCCACTTTTCAAAAAATCTGCCACCACTTACTGCAGCCACAATTCACCTTTTCTTTGCTTAAGCTTCTTTTGAAAAGCTTTAGTTCTCACAATATTGCCTCCCCCCCCCTCACAATCTGTGCTGTCAGCAAATATCGTCCCATACCATAGGCTGCATGTAGACTTTATTTTAGAGGAGCAGGTGGCATTGTCATCTGCACAGAAACATAGAGGCATGGGGCTAATCACATGCAGAAATATTCATTCCTGTTCTCAGAGTTTAAGCTAATTTAACCTCACCATCCCTCCCCGCCCACCTTCACTATTCCCAGTTGTTGTATTCAGTTCCTAAAGCTACTGTGAAAGGTATTCATTAATCTCTCATTTGCCGTTACTGTTTGATTGGGATGTAAATGAAGATATATCCTGTTTTCTATCTCATTGTTCCTTTTCCAAATAAAGTCTCATTCTTTATAAACAGGCAGCTGCTGCTTTTCTCTTCTTATTGCCCGACTTCCCCTGACAATGAATTGTTTTCATTTTTTATTCCCTTGCCACTCAATGTACCACTGAGCTACCAGAAGAGAATTCTGCTGTTCGAACACTTGATATTGGCTCTCCAAATTTAACATGTTTATGGCGAAAAGGCGGTAATATCAATTTGATTGGAGCTTATATTTGTGATGTCAACATGTGCAGCAACAACTGGGAGATGTAACCGTTCCATCGGATTATAGAAACCAGCCACGATGGCATGAAGGCCTTGCTTCCTGCTTTCTTTTATTACTCATTCACGGGATGATGTTGTCACTGGCCAAGCCAGCATCGGTTGCCCATCGCTAATTGCCCAGAGGGCAGTTAAGAGTCAACCACATTGCTGTGGGTCTGAAGTCACATGTAGGCCAGACCGGGTAAGGACAGCAGTTTGCTTCCCGAAAGGATATTAGTGAACCAGATGGGTTTTTCCCAACAACTAACAATGGATTCATGGTCATCATTAGACTCTTGATTCCAAGAATTGAATCTTGGAATCTTAATTCTATATATTTTTTTAAAATTTAATTCAGATTTCACCATCTACTGTGGTGGGATTTGAACCCATTCCCCAGACTATTATCTGCATCTCTGGATTAATAGTCCAGCAATATAACCACTGGGCCACTGCCTCCGCAGCTTGTTGACAGCTTGTGGAAGTCATGAGTTGACAGACACTCTAACCTCCCACACTCTGTTTCTCTTTCTCCAAGGTCATATAACCTCCCAAAACAGCAAAACATTCATTCCGCCACCAATGTTTTGGTGCTGGAATTTTTATCAAGAAATAATTTACTAAACAAAAATAATTTAACTATAAAATTTAGTCAGCCACCTTCTATCTATCACCATGTAAGAACTGTGAGTTTCTCTATGGTTGTAGCAACAAAATTATTTTGTTTTGGTTGGAGTTTTAACCCAAGATATTCTATCTCATTTTTCTGAGCTTAAAGCAACTGAATTTCTTCTGCAGAAGTGTTGAATCATTTTCAAGTTGAGAATGAGTAGGCAATGTTTATCCAATGATCGTTTTCAATCAATTCCTGACACTGGATAAAATTAACTTTTGAGTAACATATTGAGATAGTCTGATGAACTGGATAGGGAACATCATTGCTGATAATGTATGTTAGATATAGAAATATCTGGCAAAGACCCTTAAAGCCTGATTTGAGATCTGCATGTATCCCAAAACTGATTTGGACACTCCCCATAAAAGTATATGTTGCAGTCTAAGGAAGATTGTGAGCTCCGTGTGAAGTTTTGTACAGCATATCTTATGAGTATCAATAAATGTAGACATTTTGTACTTTTCTTTATAACTAGTAAAGTTTACTGGAATGTTTCACCTTTGGATTATGAATCCTATTTCATCCATTTATAGGATAAGTGACTTTAAAGATAATTTTAGTGTTGTAATTTCTAATGGTCTGTAAAATGTGACCATGAACTGAAACTGTTTGCTTCTGTTTCTATCTAGATGAGCCAGTGACAGATTTCCCGTGTGGCTCTCGGAGCTGTCCAAATGGAACTGTTTGTAGAGGATACTGGACTGGACCCAACTATGGAATTACAAATTTTGACAATATCTTGTTTGCTGTGCTCACTGTCTTCCAGTGTATCACCATGGAAGGGTGGACAGACATTCTGTACAATGTAAGTACAATTTAATTATTTACTTCACAGCTTTACATGTGGCAGCCATTGTAGTTGCTAAGGTGACCTGTTGTTGTCTTGCTCCAGCGTGATCTGTGGAATATTCGATAATTAGGTCTTGAGATGTCCTTCAGGACAAGAAAAATGAAAATTCTGCAGGTTCATGGCAAAATGCAGGTTTGATATTGATCTTTCAGATGTTGGACTGTAGCCAGGCTGTTTCAGTAGCCAGGTGAATGTTAGATACCCTCTGTAATTCTTCAAATCAAAGGAGTGCCTACATAGAGCCATAGAGATGTACAGCACAGAAACAGCCCTTTGGTCCAACTCATCCACGCTAACCAGATATTCTACATCAATCTAGTTCCATTTGCCAGCATTTGGTTCATACCCATCTAAACCCTTCCTATTCACATAGCCATTCAGATGCCTTTTAAATGCTGTAATTATACCAGTCTCTACACCACCAGCTCATTCCATAAATGCACCACTCAGTGTGTGAAAAGGCCCTTTTAAATCTTTGCCCTCTCACCTTAAACCTATGCCATCTAGTTTTGGATTCCCTTACCCTGAGGAAAAGACCTTGGCTACTCACCCTATCTATGCCCCTCATGACTTTATAAACTTCTATAAGGTCACCCCTTATCTTCTGACGCTCCAGGGAAAATATCCCAAACCTATTCAGCCTCTCCTTGTAGCTCAAATCCTCCAACCCTGATGACATCATTGTAAATCTTTTCTGAATTCTTTTAAGTTTCACAATATATTTGCTACTGCAAGGAGACCAGAATTGAATGCAGCGTTCCATTTTAATATCCTGACTGATATTTCTTTCTCAAGAAACTGTTGGACAATGGATTAAATGCTCTTTTATCTCTTGGCTGTTTGTGAGCCGTTGTTGTTATACAAGGACATGGATACGTTGTTTATCAAAGAACAGTCACTGCAGTCACCAAAAATTCATTGTGTTTTATATTTGAAACATATTGCACAGCCTGGTAGAAACAGAAATTGCAGGTATTATTGTTCAACCAGACTAGATCATAAGAATTCATAACTAATCTTGTAGAACGTGACCTTTAAAAGCAATCTAGCTATCATTTCTGTTAATGATCATAATATTATGTTCGAGGGCAAAAAAAATCAATCCCTTCATTATATTTGGTACTAAGCTGCTCATAAACGCCAAGTCACTCATACACTTGATATGCGGCCACAGACAATTAACATGAATAATAATTTTGTTTCATAATGTGTTTTTCTATTTATACTGTCATGTGAAACTACATGTCATCTAATTTTATATATCATTTGTTTTCCATTTTAATAAACAAAAAAACATAGCTTTAAAAGATCTCTTAAACCTTTAGAAATGCTTAAATCTCAAACCAAAAAACATTCAATCTGTTCATGGGAAAAGCCTGAAAGGTTAAAAGCAAATGTGAGTTGAGATTTTTGCTTCCAGGATGTTTGTTTTGCTCTCTTTTGTTGTTGCAAAATAAAAATGTGGATAAAATATGTTAAAAAGATGTTGTTTTGCTGTAAGAGGGATAAAGGATTGCTAGAAGTAAGAGGTGCAATGGTTTGGTGCCAAAGGGAAAGGAAAAGTTTGAGGTGAAGACAATGTAAAGAGCCTTATTTGGAGTACAGCGAGGATGAAAGGAAAGGAAGATTTTGAAAGTGTTTGAACATCAGGAGAAACAAGAAAGTTAAGTTCAAAAGAGCATCAAATATGGTATTAGTAACTGGTGAGAGAAAACATTTTGCAATATCTTTTGCCATTCATCTGAATAGTAGCCAGCAATGCAAATGTCTTACCATCTTTTAAACTCTGTTACTGTCTGGCATTTGCATGGGGAAATTACCAATTATTGCATCGTATTCACACCTTCCTGCATTTTGATTCTGTTAAGTGTGTATTCCAAAGGTTTTGGAGGGGTGCCATCACTGTGTAATCTTGAACTGCTGTAACAGGTAAATTTTTTAGAGATTATACTCATGTGTACAAATTAATTGAAGAAATCAATCAACAGATGAATGATGTTGTCGTCACAAGGCATTTTGAGACAACTTTGCAGACACTTGACTTCTTGAAAATCAGTTCATCTCTTATATAATAAAACAAAAAACTGGATGCTGGAACTCTGAAACAGAAACAAATTGCTGGAGAAACTCAACAGGACTGGCAGCATTTGAGGAGGAAAAACAGAGTTAACCTTTCAGATCTGATGACCGTTCTTCAGGAAAAGATCATTCTCTCCATAGATGCTGCCAGACCCACTGAGTTTCTCTAACAATTTCTGTTTTCTTTCGTCTCTCCCATAGTTGTCTGTTATTTACTTACCTAAATTGCTATTGGGAAATGATTGAGCTTTCTCTTTTGCCTATTTACTATTTCTCTGTAGATGCATTTTGATTTAGTTAGTAAAAACATGCAGTTAACAAAATTTATTGCAGTAAGAGTGTACTATTTGTGTTCTGTACTGAAATAGATAGCGAATATGATAATAACGGGTACACTCTTGTGCTGGCACTAACTGTATTTTGCATCATGTGTTGTCAATAAATCTTGTATATAACTGCTGTGCTTGGAGAAATAACAGCTGGAAATTTACTTCAAGCAGCAGGAATGACATTTGCAGCACGTCAGTTGCTTAGGATGCTCAATTACCTTGTGTGCTTTTTGCCTTTCTGGACAGCACATATGGAGTAATGAAGAAGAGCTGTGACATAAGAACATGTTGCTTTTATAAATAATAGAGTCCACAAATATTACTAGACCAAATAGACCAGGAATGTCCCCGTATTGAGCAGTAGCACGTTTTGAATTGGTTGGAATCACCACAGACAGTGTTTGGAGGACTTTTGGTCATTGTTCCAGGGAACCATACCAGATTGTGTGAACTTTATTGAGTGAGTACAGCATTGGGTTCGGTTATGCTGAACTTGATTGTTAAACCACAAGGCACAACTGCTTATTTATTTCTGTGCTTCCCATACAATGCCACCCAGGTCACTGAACTTGTCCCAAAATTTCACTGCTTAAAATATATTCTGCTTTCATTTTTGTTTCCACCAAATTGGTTAACCTCGCTATATTATAATCCATCTTCCACTGTTCTTGTCCACTCACTTAATTTAGCTATATTCCTATGTAGTGCCTTTGAGTCTTACTCACCACTTACTTACTAATGTATCATTAGCAAACTTGAATATGTTATACTCAGTTTCCTCATCTATGTTATCAACATGGATGATAAATAGTTGAGAACTAAGTACTGGCTCCTGTGATTATTATTGGTGTAAGCCTTAGAATATTCAAAGTGAGAGAAATGAGTTATGACTCTTCCAAACTTCAAACAATGATTCCTGAATCATGCCAAAACTAAAACCTTTTTCAAACAAACGTGGAGGCCATGGAAAACTACTGTAACAGATCATTAGGTTTAGGTAGAATCAAGGAAGCACCAGTTATGATGCCAAATAGCATTTGTTAGCACTTAATACCATAAGATGGAATGCGGAGAGTAAATTTTTAAAACTTTGAAGCAATCTACACTTATAAATAAAGATTTTCATTTTTCAACATATTCTAAATGGGCTGTTTCAATTCGGAATTTGACTTTCGGCATTAAAGGCATTGCAATTTAATCTGGGAGTGAAAGATATGGAGAGAGAAGCACTGAATATGTTATTCAGAGTTTCCTCCATTTACCAGAAAATCTAGGGTGCTAAATACTCGGTTTTCATTGCATTACAGTTCCTTCCAGTGAAAACCGACAGAAGAATAGTTATCTTGCATTTTGAAATTGTGAGGTAAAATTAGCAGCATTTTATTCGTACTGAATTCGTTCCACTTGCTAACGTACAGGCCTGGAAACTTCTTGGTCTTAAAATTCTCATCCTTATTTCTGAATGCTTCCATTGCCTCAGACTTACCTATTCTTGTAACCTTGTACACAGCCCAATAAATCTTCAAAATCCTTGCTTTCATTCTGTTCTGACCTTTTGTACATTGTTGATTTTCTTACTGCTTCAATGCTGGCCATTCCTTTAGCTGCCTCAGCCATAAACGCTAGAATTCCCTTCTTGTACCTCTGTGTAAGTTTATCGCACATCTGTAAGACATGCGTTAAAATGTGTCCCTTTGACCAAGCCTTTGGACATAATGTGCAACTTTCTCTTTGTAACTCATTTGGTTTGTAGTCAAACTTTGTTTGGAAACACTCCCGTGAAGTGTGGTTTTACTATGCTGAAACTGCTAACAACAACTTACATTTGTATTATATCCCTAACTTAACAAAACAATCAAGGCACTTCACAAGAGCATTGTGAAGCAAAACAGTGATCCAGGATTTAAAGAGCATTTTAAAGGAACAAAGAGAGTTAGTGAGATCTGGAGAGGGAATTCCAGAGCTCAAGAATGGTGTAACTTAAAGCACAGTCACGGATGGAAGAGCAATTAAAATCTATGATGTTTAAGAGGCCAGAGTTAGAGGATTGTAGATGTCTACAAGGGCTGTGAGCTGGAGATAAACAGGGACAAGGCAATGGAGGGATTCAAAGACATTGAAGACAATTTTAAAATCACAATGCTGGTTGACAAGTGTTAATATTGGTCAGTTCAATGAGCACCGGGATGCTGGCTGAATGGGACTTAGAATGAATAATGATAGGAAAAGTAAAGGTTTGGATGACTGTAAAGATGTGGAAGGTAGACTGTGTAAGGTGCATTGGAGTAGTCAAATCTTGACATAACAATGGCATGATTATAAATGCAAGATATTGCTTTTAGAAATTTATTAATGCAGTTTTATACAGATTACATGTCCTGTCATAGTTATGATGGATGGAATGGTATGTGCCTACAGTTGACGTACAGTATAATTGCAATGTTACAAGTATATAATATAAAAGACCAGTACACAAGCTACTCAGGGACTGAATGTTTTCTATAAAATCTACTCATGATTCAGTGTTTAATTATTTTAATGCATGCTTCATTTTAATTTCTATTAAAAAGTTCAATCAATAAATTTATTGATATTCTTCTAACATTAAAATAATTGGCTTGTAAAAGTGAAAGCTGGAGGTTTGAACAAATGTGAGACAAAATTACATCACGAACAGTGTTATTTATTTAGAAGGAGAATGCTGTTACAATATCTGAATAACATGACACCCACGCAAGGAAAGGATATTGTAAGTGTCTGAATGTATTAATTGTCTCTTTTTCTTTTGGCTGCTACGTGGTGCAGTGGGCATAGTTCAAAAGAGTTCCCATGTACTCAATTGAACTTGGAATCTTCCTAAAATTGTTGCAGCAGTCTATTAAAAATTGGCGAGTTCAACCAGTGCAATTTAAATGAAGGGTTACACAAGCATTTCTTTACTCACCCAGAGAGAATGAAGAAACAGCAATTAAAAAAAAAATCAGTACTACTTAGAAAGGAAAGCATCAGTGGTACTGGAGCTCCGTTTTGAAGTATACGAAAGACATCAGATTGGCATTTGTCATTCTCAAGTTTTACTGTTTTATTTTCCTTATGGGTAGGATATTCCAAACTTGTATTTAAAACTGCAATGATATATTGGGGCAGCTAGAAATGCAGAGTATAATACTCTCTTTCTTCATCTATGGGATAAGGGCAATGCTGACATGTCCAACATTTATTGATCTTGAGAAGATTGTGATGAGCCACTTTATTGTACCATTATAGTCTGCTGGGTGAAGTTACTCCTACAGTGAAAGTTCATTTTATCATATGCTTTGAAGAAGAAGCCGACAATGACCTGGAGCTCAGTTTCTGAATGAGTGCACTCACACGCATCATCTGCATACTAGAGCTTAATGACTGACGTTACAGTGATTTTGAAGGCAGCATAGGTTGAACAGTTTCCCACTTGTTCTGGAAATGATCTCCACGCAGCTAGGTAATTTGCTGGAGGTGAGTGCAATATTGCAACAAAGTAAATTGAAAAGTGTGTTTGATGGGTTTGATCCCAGCTTTCAGTCAGCAGTCATTCCATTGGCTTCATACATAACATGTCATCTGTGTTGTCTACCACGTCATGTCCTTGGCTCATTGCCAGCTGATGCAACAGTATGAGCGGTTTCCTTGGCAGTTTTCTTTTGTTGGCGTTTGCTATTGCTTTCTACTTTCAAGGGCAGTGCAATGAAGCAGAACGTCAGTCAGAAGAAGAATCCAAACTGTCCTGGTTTCCTCTTAGCTAAGAGTGACTGGTGTTTGTTTGACTTTAGTAGGTTTCTACAGACTGATGCCATGGAACTTAAAGAGAACAGTATTATGTATATCTTGTTCACAAACTATTCCATCAATCCTTCAAAATCTCTTTGACGTTATTGCAGATATCACAGCTGTATAATGATAAACAGCATCCTCCCATTATCATGTGCATTCATAGAATCATAGAAGCTCGACAATGTGGAAGCAGACCATTTGGGCAATCAAATTCACACTGACCCTTTGAACAGCATCCCACCCAGTTCCATCCCCCCTGCCGTCTCCCTGTAACCCTACATTTCTCATGGCTAATCCGCTGAGCCTGCACATCCCTGAAGACTATGGGGTAATTTAGCATGGCCAATCCACCTAACCTGCACATCTTTGGACTCTGAAAGGAAACTGGGGCACCCGGAGGAAACGCATGCAGACATGGGCAGAATGTACAAGCTTCACACAGGCAGTTGCCCGAGGGTGGAATCAAACCTGGTGCTACGAGGCAGCAGTGCTAACCACTGAGCCACCGTGCCACCTTAATGCCGCCCATTCTCATTATATTTCAAATATATCTTAACTCTCACATGCTTGCTGCTGTCACATGCCTGTTTACTGCCATATAACTGTACCTGTGAATAATGCTCCACCTAATGTATTTTTTTCAGAGCATGGACCTCCGAGGTGGTGCACCAGTGTGCACATAACCTTGGGGGAATACAAGGAGTAGTGGTGAGGTGCACAGCCTAGAGGGAACGTTGCCAATGAGAGACTGTTTCAGAGCACAGTGGCAAACTGAGAGTGATCAATTGGCCCCTGCTGCTGACAGCAGCTGAGAATTTAAAAGATGCTTTTTAAAGGCCAATGCTATGAGTAAGTTATACACAACATTGCAAACAGGGATACTCATCCTATCTCATTGTGAAGCAAAGTCCATTTTATTTGTAGCAGGCTTTAAAGTATTAATTCAAAACAATATGTTTGTCAGCAGCATTCAGAATAAGTGTTACACTATCACAGACTAGATGTGCAGTGAATTTTAAGTATTTACATATTGGGAATATAGTTATTCTTAAATGCTGAGTAATTACTTTATAACTAATAAAAATGGTGAGTAAACTTCCAGAGAATACAATAAAGGTAAAATTCACACTTGGGAAATGTTTCAATTAAGGAAAACCAAGATCGATTTGTAAATGACAAATCATATCAAAAAAGAGAATAACAAGAATCCTTTGTGCATGTCACAGATTTTATTGACAAATGAAGTTTTGTGTCTTGATGAAATCACAAATATGGTATTAAAACATACGTAAGAAGTGAGTTAAAGGACAGAAAAACAGAGCATGATTAATGGATTTTTTGGATTGGAGCAATGTAAACAGTCAAACAGTGGTATCATGGGCAGTGATAATAGGTACTGCAGATGCTGGAGAATCTGAGATAACAAGGTGTGGAGCTGGATGAACACAGCAGGCCAAGCAGCATCATAGGAGCAGGAAAGCTTGACGTTTCGGGCCTAGACCCTTCATCTGAAA
>JAHRHZ010000035.1:15053058-15087855 GCA_024137785.1 Ginglymostoma cirratum | reverse complement strand
ATCTTGGATTCTCCAGCATCGACAGTTCCTATTATCTCTGAAGACAAAATATTGATTGTTTTCAAGAAGGATTTAGATATAGTCCTTAGGGCTAAAGGGATCAAAGAGTATGGGGAGAAAGTGGGAATGAGGTATTGTGTTGGATGATCAGCTATGATCATATTGAATGGCAGAGTAGGCTAGAGGGCGTAATCCTGCTCCTATGTTTCTACTTTTCTATGTTATTGGTTGGCAGAAGAGCCTTTAAAGATTAAATACTCTACAACTGTACCTGAGTTTGTCCACAGGTAAATTGTTGAACTGTTCTACTTCTTAAATTAGTTTGCTGTTTATTTTGTCAATTACTCATTTATATAAACAATTGGACGAGAATGTAGAAGGCATGGTTAGTAGGCTTGAGGGTGACACAAAAATTGGAGGCATAGTAGACAGTGAAGAAGGTTTTCTAAGACTACAAAGGGATCTTGATCAAATGGGTCAATGGACTGAGAAATGGCAGAGGGCGTTCAATCTGGATAAATGCAAGGTGTTGGATTTTGGTACAACAAGCAAGGATAGAGCTCATACAATTAATGGTAGGGCCTTGGATAGCATTATAGAACAGAGTGACCTAAGGGTTCAGGTTCACAATTCTTTGAAGTTTGCATCACATATAGACAGGTTGGTTAAAACTGATTGGCATGCTTGCCTTCATTTCTCAGTCCTTTGAGTACAGGGACTGGGAAGTCATGTTGAGGTTGTACAAGATATTGGTGAGGCCTCTTCTGGAATACAGTGTCCAGTACTGGTCACCCAGTCATAGGAAGGATATTATTAAGTTGGAGAGTGTTCAGAAGAAATTTATCAGGTTGCTGAGGCTTTAGAAGGTTTGAGTTATAAAGAAAGGCTGAATAAGCTGGGGCTTTTTTCACTGGAGTACAAGAAGTTGCGAGGCGACCTTATAGAAGTCTATAAAATGAGAGGTATAGTTAGAGTTAATGGTTGTTTTCTTTTCCCTAGGATGGGGACTTCAAGACTAAGGGGCCCATTTTTAAGGTGAGAGGAGAGAGATTTAAAAAAGACATGAGGGGCATTTTTTTTTTACACAGAGGGTGGTTGGCGTGTGGAATGAACTTCCTGAGGAAGTGGTGGATGTGGATACAGTTACAACAACTGAAATACATTTGAGTGAGTACATGATTAGGAAAGGTTTGGAAGGATATGGGCCAGGAGCAGGCAGGTGAGAGTAGTTTAGCTGGGGACTATATTCGGCATGGACTGATTGGACTGGTGTCTGTTTCTGTGCTGTTTGACTCTACGACTTTATGACTTCAATCATTAATCTGTGCAACTCAGATGTCAAGATAATAACTACTTCATTGTACCACTGGATAACAATGTCATGTTGAGTAATATATCATATGAAGATTAAGATACTGTCCAAAAGAATAAATATTTCTCTGGTGGATTATGCATTTCTCAGTGCCACAGAGGACTGTAAAGGCCAAGTCATTGAGTGTATTTAAGACAGAGATAGATAGGTTCTTGATTAGTAAGGGGATTGAGGGTTATGGCTGAGAAGGCAGGAGAATGGATTTGAGAAACATATCAGCGGCGATTAAATAGTAGAACACACCTGATAGGCCACATGGCCTAATTCTGCTGCCATATCTTATAGTCTTATGGTCTTCAGTGAAATCAAATATTATGTTCTGCATCTCCCATGAGGTTAGAATCACATATTTTCAATTAATATGTTTATGATGTTTTAAACTTGAATCCACTGTGAGTTTGCTAACTCCCTGCTCACGTAATGCAGTTAATACTGGCTAATTGGACACCATCATTATTGTGAATAGAAGGTGTTGGTCAGGGTTTTTGTCATAATGTCCCTACGTCTGAGGTAGGACACCTTTGTTCAACTCCCATCCACTTCAGAAGTGTTTAATAACATATGTAAACAGGTTGATGAGGAGAAAATTTGAAGGTGCTGGTGAGGAGCTGCACACAGATCCTTGGTACTATTTTGACAACATACAGGAATTCTTTTCCTGCACCAGTGTGGTAATTTGATTATCAACTCAGTGAGCCCCAAGTCTTTTCCGAGATTTACAAATTAAACGTCAAACTCAAAGATCTGTGGATATCATGTGCTGTGTAATTCTGCCAAGTCAACTGACAGAACTCATTCAATTTGAAACTCTGAAAACAGCTGGTCAGAAAGGGTTGTACCTGTTTCTTAGGCAAAATTTTGATTTCCGTCGCTATAGTAACCATTATGCATATAAATCAATAGATTGTCAATCTTTTACTTTCTCACCTTGTGCTGTGAGCAGCCTTGCATGTATTTCAATTTCTAAAATAACCATTGTAAACAAGAATATAAGTGAACATGTTGTGGGGAAGAAATATTGTTTATTGTTATATGGTTCGCATCTGCTTCCCATCAGCTCAAACAGACTTTGCAGTATCCTTGTCACTTTCAATTACATTGAAGGTCTTAACAGTTCAGCATGTCAGCAAGGTAGGTCCATCACCCTGAGCATTGCTCTGTATAGTGTGAAGGCAGCTTTGTGTCATTTCAAATAAGATCTGTTACTGAAGAAGAGATCAGCAAATGGACATTTGAAATTGCTGGTACTCTCTGCATTATACAGTTATTTCGGAGAAATGTATAATCCACCAGAGAAATATTTATTCTTTTGGACAGTATCTAAATCTTCACATGATGTATTACTCAACATGGCATTGTTATCCAGTGGTACAATGAAGTAGCTATTACCTTGACATCTATAATAAATGTGTTATATAAAAATACAAGTTCTAAAAGAAAGCAAAGCTACGCAAATTATGTCAATCAAAGGCTAACTTAAGGTAAAGTATTATGTGAAAACAAAAATAAATTCCAATAACAATCACTGTATCTTAAAAGCAAAAATCTGATTTCTGAAGAAGAGTCTAGGCCCAAAACGTCAGCCTTCCTGCTCCTCTGACGCTGCTTGGCCTGCTGTGTGCATCCAGCTCTACACCTTGTTATCTCAGATTCTCCAGCATCTGCAGTTCCTACTATCTCTGAATCATAAGTAGCTTTGACTGTGTCTAAGATTAAAAAAAGCTTCATACAGCAATCAATGTTTGCAAAATAAAGATATGAAAATCTAAAGGAAAGTAGTTTTTTCTGCACTGTAATATTTTATACATTTCAAATAGTATTTCCTGGAGGAGACTTATACCTTTAAAAAGACTGGAGATTTTGATGTTGTTTGCTTCAAACAGTCAAGTTTTAAGCATTGTTATGCATAGCTGCTTAACTCTAAAGTTTTAGTCAAGATATCTTTCATAATGGAGTTTAACTTGATGGCTACTTGTTCTTTTTCTATGTCATATGCTTCCTTTTAGAATATGACCTCCTTTTCTGTTGTACGCAGACGGTACCCAGTAGTTATTGAATTTGGCACCACACATGAGTAAAGAGCTACATCATTTACATGCACAGTGAACAAAAGTATCCACTCCAACTTTCCATGTGACATTGTCCTTTTTGTCCCAAGGCGCTTGAATATTGTCATCAAATCTCTCAGTTCTTACATTCCGTTCTATTCTCCTTTGTGTGATTTTCCTTGAAATCAAAGGATCATAAGATCATAAGACATGGATTCTGAAGTAGGCTGTTCAGCCCATCAAACCTGTTCTGCCATTCAGTAAGATCATGGCTGATCTGATAATTGCCAACTCCACTTTCTCCAGTTTTCCCTATAACCTTTGATTCCGTCACTGATTAAAAATCTATCTATCTCAGCCTTGAGTCCACTTAATGATCCAACCGTGATAGCCCTCCATGGTAAAGAATTACATAAACCCTCTGAAAGAAGAAATTCCACCTCATCTCTGTCTTGAATGGGGAAACATCTTATTCTGAGATTATGCCCTCTGGTTTCAGACCCTCCCATGAGGGGAAACAACCTTTTCAATTCTCCTAACAATCTTCCATAATGTCACCTCTCATTGTTCTAAATTCCAATGAGTACAGGCTCAATGTACTCAACCTCTCCTCCTAAGACAGTGCCTTTATACCTGGTATCAGCCTAGTGAACCTTCTCTGGACTATCTCCTCTATCTTTCCGTAGATAAGGGCCTCAAAACTGTTCACAGTATTTCAGCTGCTATCTGACCAGTGCCTTCAAATATAGAAACATAGAAAATAGGAGCAGGAGTAGGTCATTCAGTCCTACGGGCCTGATCTGCCATTCAATATGATCAAGGCTGCTCATCTAACTTCATGCCTTGTTTCCACTTTCAGCCCATACCTTTTGATCCCTTTAGCCCTGAGATCAATATCTAGCTTGGTCGTGAAAACAATCAGTGTTTTGCCCTCAACCACTGTCTGTGACATAGAATTGCATAGGATCACCATTGTCCAGATAAAACAAATTTCTTCTCATCATAGCCATAAATGGCCAACCTGCTTCCTGAAACTGTGACACTGGTTCTGGCCTCGCTGGTCATCAGGAACATCCTTCCCGTCTAGTCCTGTTAGATACTTATACATTCCTATGAAATCCCTACTCATTCTTCTAAACTCTAGTAAGTATAATCCTAACTGATGCAGTCTCTCTTCATACATCAGTCCTTCCAATGCAGGAATCAGGCTGGTCAACTTTTGTTGCATTCCCTCCATAGCCAGTACATTCTTCCCCAGATAAGGAGATCAAAACTGCACACACTACTCCAGGTTTAATTTCACAAAGGCCTTGTGCAATTGCAGCAAGATACCAATGCTCTTGTACTCAAATCGTCTTGCTATGAAGGCCAACATACCATTCGCCTTCCTCACTGCCTGCTTACTTTCAATGACTGGTATATAAGGACACTGAGGTCTCTGTACTGCCCCATTTTCCAATTTATCTTCACTCAGATAGTAATCTGCCTTGCTGTTTTTGCTACCGAGAGTGGATAACCTCACATTTATCCACATTATGCATCATCTGCTCTGCATTTGCCATTCGCTCAACTTGTCTAAATCACACTGAAGCATAGCTGCATCCTCCTCACAGTTCACCCTCCCTCCTGGCTTTGTGTCATCTGCAAACTTGGAGATATCACATTTAGTTCCATCATCCAAATTATTAATATATATTGTGAATAGTTGGGGCTCGAGCACTGAACCCTGCAGTACCCCACTAATTGCTGCCTGCCGCTCAGATAAAGACTCATGTATTCCTACTGTTTGTTTCCTAACTGTCAACCAGCTTTTAACCATGTCAGTACACTACCCGCAATACACTTTAATTTTACATGCTATTTTCTTAAGTGTGATCTTTATTGATAATCTTCTGAAACTCCAAATAAACCACATACCTCTTAAAAAAAACTTTACTCATTATATCCTTGTAAAATTCCAGGAGATTTGTCAGGCATGATTTCCATTTTGTAAATCCATGCTAACTCTGTGATCCTGTCACTGCTTTCCAAGTGCTCTGCTATTAAATCTTTTAAAATAGACTCTAGCATTTTCCCAAATGCCAACTTCAAGCTAATCCATTTACAATTTCCTTTGCTCTCAGGACCTCATCTATAATGTTATCCCTCCTTAAGTTTTCTTGGAGTAAGTACTGATTTTTATCTACTTGTACAGTAAAGTTCTTCAGAACACTTTTTTTTCCTTTAATTATGAGCTGTAAATGTATCTTGTTGCTACTGCATCAGATTTTTCTGCTGCCTTCTATCTCGTTAAATCAGTGCTGTCAGAAAAGTTGGTACTTCTTCTCATTTCTCTGCGGTATTTACCCGAATTTTGAATTCTATAGTTAGCAATAGCCTGAAGCCATTTCCAAGGGAGCGGGAACAAGAGGCAAGTAAGAAAGGCAAGTCCAATCATCCAAACTAGGTCTATGCATTGCCGAATAAGCTAAAGATACTGATTGAACCCTCTGGCAGAATCTACAAACTGAGAATGCACTATACTAAAATAAATTAAGAGTGTGCTTTAAAATATTAAATCACAAAGTCAAGGCTCACCCACAGATACTGTAACTTCAACTGATCAGAAAGAACTCTCAACTGTCAGTGTATACATCTGTTGTTTATGACGCTGCCATAATCAGGATTAATATGTGAAAATTAGTCACTGGAATCTTACATTTTGTGCAAATGGAAGTATCGATGATGTACGTGTCTAGTTTGGTTATATGGCTAGCCCAGTTAAAATTTCTGGTAAATGGTAAACCCTGGGCTGTTGATGGTGAAGTATTCAATGATGGTAATTTATGGCACAAATGCTACTTGCTATTTTGGTCTCAGGGTAGTGTTCAAGCTCCTCAGGGAAAAGTCCAAGGACCACTAACCCTCCATTATAAAGTCAGGACTGTAAAGACTTTCCCTCCATTATAAAGTCAGGAGTGAGGATGTTCAATTATACCATTTGTACCATTTGTATTCTCAGATACTGAAGTAGTTCATGCCTAAATGCTGCAAAATCTGAACAATTTCCAGGCTTGGGCTAACAAGTGGCAAGTAACATCTGAGCCACACATGTTACAGGCAATGTCCATCTCCAAGACAGAATCTAGTTATTGCCTCTTGACATTCAATGGTATTAATATCACTGAATCTTCTTTCTATCAACATCCTGGGCATTGTCATTGACCGGAAACTGAACTAGACTGACCATATAAATGCTGTGGATACATTCTGAGTCAGAGAATCTGCCATCTGATGATATAACTAACCATCTGACTTCACAAAACCTTTCTACCATCGACAAGGCACAAGTCAGCAGTGATGGATTACTGTCCATTTGTCTGGATGAATGCAACTCCAACAATACTCAAAAAGCTTGACACCATCCAGGACAATGCAGCCCACTTGATGGGCACCATATTCGTAAACATTCAATCCCTCTGCCACCAACATTCAGCACCACCTACAAAATCTACCAAGGTTCTTTTGACAGCACCTTCCAAACCATTACCATCTAGAAGGACAAGGGCAGCAGATACATGGAAACACCACAGTCTGTAAATTCCCCATGAACCCACTTGTATTCCAGAGTTAGAAATATCATTCCTTCAGTGTCGTTGGGTCAATATCCTGGAATTCCTTCCCACAAGGCATTGTAGGTCTACCTTCAGCAGTTGGTGGCTGCAATGGTTTAAGGCAGTAGCTCACCACCACTTTCTCAAGTGAGATGGGCAGTAAATGCTGGCACAGCCAGCAATGCCCACGTTCCATTAATGAATTTAAGAAATCTAAATTCATGCAATTTCGCTGTTACCGTGAGGATTACTAAGATAATAGGTGAAGATGATGCCTCATCAGACGGCTGTGCATAAAGTGCTGTACGAATTCTATACCAGCGTAGCTCATCCTAGAGGCTGGCTTGAGTGTTAGTAGAGGTGTGAAGAACTGTAGAATTGTACAGAAAAATGTAGGGTGGAGACACAATCACCTTCTTTAAGTGAACACCTCAGGGCCTTATCCTTCCACTACTGATATTTGACCAGCGACAGAGTGAGTCCTGCCATGTGGAAGAATTACCAGCTGAAACCTGGAACTCTGTCCCTGTGGATCCTGGTACCCATCATGGGCCCTCGCCAGTGGCAAGGGAAGGGCCGAAGAGAACATATGCTCTCAACCATCACAATGGGTCCCTTGTCCAGCTCCTCCCCGAATGGGCCCGACCCATTCATTTTCACCCAGGCCTCCCTGCAGTATAGGAAGTGGCCACCGCACCTCGTGATGCTGCTGATTTTGAGAGAACTGTCAGTGACTGATTGGTCGCCAACTCATGGAGGGTGGGACATCCACCCTGTCCCAGGAAATTTGGCAGGAGAAGCTGTTTTAGTGGAGCCGGAATCTCCGAGTTATAGTCAGCAGTCTGCCTATTTGAACTGAATTCCAGTGGGGTAATGGCTGTAACATAGTTGCCACCTGTTCTCCAGATGGTGGACCAGCCTGAGTTTCCTACCTTGTATGTATTTTCATGTCTCCTAACATAATTAATGAACTATTTTGATAAACATCAAGCCAATCTCATATCCATGTGCTTACAATCACAAGAAATTATTAGAAATATTCAGCCTTGTCATTTATTATTATTTGAGTTGATATTTGAAGGTGATGAATGTGGTGGTCCTTCGTGTAGCAGACTAGTGTGTGATCCGTGCAAAAATATATTTTGTAATAAATGTGCCTACAAATGGTCAGATCCTAATACAGATTAATTAGCTGGTCTCATGATGCAAGGAAGTTGATGATTAGATGCAGAAAAAAGGCAGAGACTTTTGAAAAAAGAATATGGCTTACACAATGATCTAAATCTGACTCTACTGTATTGGCCATTTACCCAAGTCATTTTGGGGTTAACTTCATGCTAAATGAAAGTATTTAACAATCTCCCTTCTGAGAGTAACAACATAATAGCAGCAACATTGCTGTTACAGTGCTATACTTAGATGGCAGTCCATTTTGATTGGTTCTTTAATTCTTTTTAGCCCTTAGCTGACAAGTGGAGGTCTTGTGGCTCAATGGCTAGTACACCTGTCTCTGAGCTAGAGATTCAAGTCTCACTTCAGGATGAGATGGTCCTGGTCGCTGCGTTCATAACATTTGTCACAGCTATGGCAGGGAGGAAGAGTCTGCTGGTCTGTTATGCTTGATGCAGAATTGCTGCCCTCAAACTATTGCCTCTGGCAACAGGCTATCAACCTGCCCAGGGGAAAAGAAACTAACTAAAGAAACAGGCATGCACACATACTCTTCGCATTACACAACACTAGGTGTGAGGAGAAAAATAAATTATAATGATCACATTCTCAAAGCATGCCAGAAAAACTGCATTGATCCTGACTTGGTTCACAGCAGTGAACTGTCAAGAGTGATATGATGACCAAAGAAGCTGAAGGTTACATCTCTTATTTAAAATTTTGGAAGATGCATCAGAGCAGCTCATGTAGTGAAATTGGTCTTTGACTGAGGGGCAATGGTGACCCTTTACCATAACGTTTTTGTTGTTGAATGCAAAATTGGAATTCATCATAAATTAGGCTGCTCCTTTACTGGCACGCATAGAGTCATAGAGATGTACAGCATGGAAACAGACCCTTCAGTCCAACTTGTCCTTGCCGACCAGATATCCTAGTCCCATTTGCCAGTGTTTGGCCCATATCCTTCTAAACTCTTCCTATTCATATACCCACCCAAATGCATTGTAAATGTTTAATTGTACCCAGCCTCCACCGCTTCCTCTGGCAGTTCATTCCAGAGCACCACCCACAGCGTGAAGAAGTTGCCCCTTAGATCTCTTTTAAATCTTTCCCCTCTCACCTTAAAGCTATGCCCTCTAGTTTTGGACTCCTTTACCTTGGGGAAAATTCCTTGACTATTCATCCTATCCATGCCCCTGTTGATTTTATAAACTTCCAGAAGGTCAACCCTCAGCCTTCAATGGTCCAGAGAAAATAGCCGCAGCCTATTCAGCCTCTCCAACCCTGGCAACATCCTTACAAATCTTTTCTGAACCCTTTCAAGTTTAACAACATCTTTCCTATAGCAAGGAGATTAGAATTGAGTGCAGTATTCCAAAAGTGGCCTAACCAATGTCCTGCATAGTCACAACATGACCTCCCAACTCCTATACTCAATGCACTGACCAACAAGCACACCAAATGCCTTCTTCACTATCCTGGCTACCTGCAACTCCACTTTCAAAGAACTATGTACCCATATCCCAAGGTCCCTTTGTTCTACAACACTCCCAAGGACCTTACCATTAAGTATATAACTTCTGCCCCAATTTGCTCTACCAAAATGTAGCACTTCACATTCATCTAGATTAAACTCCATCTGCCACTCCTCAGCCCATCGGCCCATCTGATCAAGGTCCTGTCGTACTCAATCATTTCAAATATCATGGAAGACCAACTTCCGCTGACCCACGTTTTGAATCAGAATACGGAGGATTAACTCCACATGAAGGAAATTTAACAGCCTTTACATCACATGATAAATCTGTATCAATTTATCCAAACGCTCAATTTTACAGTGTCAACACTGCTGTGCAGTAACTTCGAGGAGTGAGGCAATCGTAGATGTATCTTGACACTGGCTGTTGACGTAAGCAGAAATACAAATAGAATAAATCTGTCTTCATCTATTCTCTAGATGTATGACACTTACAGGAGAGTGATACTAATGCTGTAATTTTCCTGGAGTTTGAATGAAAGCTACAAACCAAATGTAATTTTTATGACTTAATATCATTTGAACCCTGAAATAAATCATTCATCTGCATCAACTCATTAGATAAATAACAGGTTTGATGCTCCATTTAATGCTTCTGCCAATGCAGCATGCTATTTGTTATTGCCATAGGATTGAAAGCTAATATTATTCAGCAGTGAATAGAAATGGATACATTTCTTTTAACGCGTTTGTGGCAAGATTCCATGCCAATTTTTGGAGGTGGCACTATAATAATAAGATTTAATTCTCTGTGCTCAAAGGTGAAACCTGCATATCAACTGAATGTGTCCTGACTGAGTATCTTGCACAAAATTTAACAGAGGTGATTCAATTGGCAGCAGAAGTTAGAAGAGGGTCTGATTTTTGTGGCCCACCCCAACTCAGAACCAGTAACACCAATGATAATGCTGTTGCCACCTCCCTTTCAGTTGATCTCAGTGAACGTGGAATAGATGGACAATTCAAACACTTGGCAGTGAGCATAGAAACTGAATGATCAGAGGTGCTCATATTTCGTTAATATCATAATTACCAAATGAAATATGTTCACCCTGATACAACTTAAATAAATGTGTTGTCTGTGGGTATTTTGAATAATGCAAGCACAACTATTTAGTAATAAGAGGAGATCTGTACAAAAGAAAGTAAATCTTTAATTCTGGTTACATAATGTCAGGCAAACTAATCATAAAAATTGTTGATATTTTTAAATGTCCCAATGGGCCAACTTCAGGGCATTGCTGAATAAGAGTCTTTATTGATTTGACAAGTGATGAATTATGCACGTCACTGGTGATACAGCCGAAATCTAACTTTGAACAATAACAATTTTCAGTCTTATAATTGTAACAAGAAAGATGTGATTACATGGATGTTTTTGTTCAAGGGTTTGACAAGAGGATTCAGTTAGGCTCGTACATCCTGACTGATTTAGGGTAAGGTGCATTTGACAAATTGAAAAGATTTGCATAATATTGTTCAGTTTGTGTGATTGCAACAGGGCAACAAGAAGGCAGATTTGCTCTGCTGTGCTTTCGACCAGCTGATGGTGTTGGGAAAATAAAGAATCTATTTCTGCACAGTTATGCGCCGTACCAATTCTACTTGGATAAGATGTTAACTTATTCATGAGTCACCACTTGCACAGAGCTTCCGATGTATATATTTAAGAACAAAAAAGGCTGTTTGCAAAATACAGGCTCATGGTCAGTACACATGGAGCTTACACTAGCGAAAGTCAGTTCCTTCGAGGGTGGAAGATCTGCTTTCTCTCTCCACAGAGTATAATTGGGATCTTGTGGTGCAGTGGTTGTATCTCTACCTTTGAGCCAGGACGCCTGGTTTCAGGTCCAATCTGCTCCACAGGTGTGTAATAACGTCTCTGAACAGGTTGATTGGAAAATAGATATAAGCCCAATCTATTTGCACCTAAACATTTTACTTACTATAGAAAGGACAACTTTATCTTCCTTGTGGTTTACAAAATAAGTACGCTATTTAGGAATAAATCACGTTTTGTTACTACATTGTGACAAGAATAAATGGAGAAAAGCAATGTAAAAATAAGAAAGACAACAGAACATTTTTTTGAAATCGCTGGATAAGGACCTTTTCTTACCGCTGATACTGTACAATAAAGCTCCTCAGATCCTCAAATAGGTATAATAAAGGAAACTGATCTGTATTTTTAAAAGCCAAAAAGGCAAAATTAAAAGCTTACTGTATATTATTTTAGACTTCTTTTATGATAAGCTATTTTAGTAGAGCTTTGAAATGAACTGGGTAAATAATCTCACTTGTAGATGAAATCCTTTAGTAATCATTCTGAATAAATTCTGCACGGTTTAAGATTCAGTGTTATCAGTAGGTAACAGATACATTTCTGTAATCATTTATATAAAAACGTTGTCCAGCGTGCCTTTTCCTAATCTATTGTTTGAAACAAAAACAAGAATGTGAAATTAATTAGATTAATGAAACATTTTGTTCTCCTAAGTGAGTGAGATCATGACATTTTACATACCAAAAAATAATCAACTTTAGTAATATCTTGGAAGTCTCGAATAGAACATATGAGAAAGTAAGGTGGGGTTGGAGACCAGTACAGGGCTGGCAATTTCAAATTACCATTCACACAGTTAATGAGGCAATAAGCTGTTGAAAAAAAACATGCAAGTGATAGCCGCATCATGGAAGCCTAAGGTCTGCCTGATGGGATTTTCACTGAAGCCTATGAGTGCTTTCAGCACTGTTGCCTGTTTCCAATTTCTCAGTATATGGGTGAGCTCTACACCACTGTGTGAGGCTGTGCACAACCTAACAGCTGGTCGCATTGGGACAATCTTTTAAAGTGAGTCAGAGGGAGGTAGGTAAGTTCCGCAAAATTCTTGCTTCCTGAAGCTGGCTGTTGGGAAGCTTCCCCCATCACAATCCATTCTGCAGTACCACTCCCTGCACTTTGCAGCTAATCCCACGGAGATGGCCTTTACAATGAGGAGCTCAGGCCTCCAACAAGCAGATGCCAATTGCATCCCCTCCATACTCATCTCCACAGAGAATTGTGCAGAAGCTGGCAATAATTTGAAAAGGGCACAGATGAAGTTTAAGATGCGAAGTGCAGTGAAGAGAGAAACTGCCTTCCTTGAGCACCTAAGCATGACCTAAATAAAAACAAAAAGTGCTGGAAACATCAAGCAAGTCTGGGTGAATCTGTGGAGAGAGAAGCAGAATTAACCTTTTAGGTCTGTGACCTTTCTTTCAGTGCTTTCTATCCTTGCAGATAATAATCATCTCAAACTTTGAAGTTATACAGTGCTGGTTCTTTGCTGAGTTCAGAACCTTTTAAAAATGGAGACCAGGACCCAGTTTTCATGTTCCCAAATTCATGGCACCACAGATGAATGTGAATCGTAGTCTGCATGAAAGAACTTTTTGAAAGGTAGTAAGATATTTTACAAAAAAACATGCTGGAGGCTACATGAGAAGTCTATTTGATTTCAGCCATTGATTCTTAAAAATTCATTCGACAGATATGGGTGTCGTAAGCTGGGCCAGCATTTATTGCCTAACACTAGTTGCCCTTGATTGTAGCGATGAGCTGCCTTCTTGAATCATTGCAGTCCGTGTGCTGTAGGTAGGCCCACAATGCCTTTAGGAAAGGAATTCCAGGAAATTGACTAAGTGACAGTGACGGAGCGGTGATATATTTGCAAGTCAGAATGGCGTCTATCTTGGAGGGAACTTGTCGGTGGTGCTGATCTTACATAACTGCTGCCCTTGTCTTTCTGGTTTTGGGTTTTGACTGCACTGTCTAAGGAGCTTGGATGAATTTCTGCACTGCATCTTGTACATGGTACACTCTGCTCCTACTGAGCATTGGTGGTGGAGGGAGTGAATGCCTGTGGATGTAGTGCCAATCAAGCGGGCTGCTTTGCCCTGAATGGTGTCAAGCTTCTTGAATGTTGTTGGAACTGCATCAATCCAGGCAAGTGGGAAGTATTCCATCACACTCCTGACTTATGCCTTGTGGAAGGTGGACAGGATTTCGGGAGTCAGCAGGTGAGTTACTTGCTGCATTCCTAGCTTCTGACCTGTACTTGCAACCACTGTATTTATATGGTGAGTCCAGTTGAGTTTCTGGTCAATAGCAACCCCCAGGTTGTTGATAGTGTTGCATTCAGTGCTGGTAACTGAAATAACTCCACAGAGGCCAGTGTCCCATCACCAAGTTACTTTATATGTACACGTGGAGAGTCCTTGACACTGATCCAGATTCCTCAGAGCAGTTCTCAGAGTGAACAGGATGTCTGACACTCCTGTTCTTATCTGTCAGCCAGGTCTCCCTGAGTGGATCAGATTAACTGCCCCAGTCAAGGAACTTCTATTCTAAGATGTCCACCTGGCTGACCTTGTTGTAATCACTGCAGTAACACCATTGAATGTCAAGGGGCAGTGGTTAGATTGTCTTTTATTGGACATGGTCATCACCTGGCATTTATATTGCATGCATATTATTTGCCACTGGTCATCCCAAGCCTGGATATTGTTCAGATCTTGTTGCATATAAAAATGGACTTCTTCACTATTTGAGGAGTTGCAAATGGTGCTGTACATTATGCAGTCATTGGTGAACATCCCCACTTCTGACGTTATGACAGAGGAAAGGTCATTGATGAAGCAGCTGAAGATGGCTGGACCTAGGAAACTACACCTGCAGAGATTTCCTGGACCTGAAATGACTGATCTCCAACAACTACAACCATCTTTCCATGTGCCAGGTATGACTCCAACCAGCAGAGAGTTTGCCCCTGATACCCACTGATTTTAGTTCTGGAATTCAGCTCGTTTGTCCATGTTTGAACCAAGGCTGTAATGATGTCAGGAGCTGATGGCCCTGGTGAAACCCATACTGAGCGTCTCTGAGCAGATTATTGCTAAGCAGGCGCTGCTTGATAGCACTGTTGATGACACCTTCCATCACTTCACTGATGATCAAGAGTAGACTTTCGGAGCGGTAATTGGTGGAATGCATCTGCCCTGTTTTTCATGTACAGAACATACCTGGGCAATTTTTCACATGGTGGGTAGATGTCGTTGTAACTGTACTGGAACAACTTGGCCAGGTGAGCAGCAAGTTCTGATGCACAAGTCTTCAGTGGAATGTTGCTGGGGCTCGTAGCCTTTGCAGGTATCTAATCACTTCAACCATTTCTTGATATCATGTGGAGTGAATTGAACAGGCTGGAGGTTGGTATTTGTGTTGCTGGGGACCACTGGAGTTGGCCAAGATGGATCACCATTGGCATGGCACGGCACTTTTGGCTGAAGTTTGCTGCAAATGCTACAGCGTTATGCTTTTCCAGCATAGAGGATGGGGATATTTGTGCAGCCTCCTTCTTGAGTGAGTTATATAATTGTCCACCACCATTTACACTTAGATGTGACAGGACTACAAAGCTTGGCTCTGATCCTTTGGCTGTGGGCTCGCTTAGTTCTGTCTATCACTTGCTGTTTAGCACGCAAGTAGTCCTGTTTGGTGGCTTCACCAGGTTGACATCTCATGCCTGGTATGCCTGGTGATCCTGCGCTGTCCAATGAACCAGGGTTGATCCCCTGGTTTGATGGTAATGGTTAAGTGGGGGATATGCCAGGCCATGAGATTGCAGATTGTGCTGGAGTGCAATTCTGCTGCTGTTGATTGTCCGCTGTGTATCATAGATGCCCAGTCTTGAGCTGCTAGATCTGTTTGAAGTCTGTCCCATTTAGCATGGTGATAGTGCCACACAACACAATGGAAGTTATTCTCAATGTGAAGGCAGACTTTTAACTCTATAAGTACTGTATGATGGTCACTCTTACCAATTCTGTCATGGACAGATGCATCTGCGCCCTGCAGATGAGTAAGGATGAGGTCAAGTATGTTTTTCCCTCTTGTTGGTTTCCTCACCACCTGCTGCAGACCCAACCAGCTTAATCAGTAGTACTGTTTCTGAGCCAGTCTTGATGGTGGACACTGACATCCCCACCAAGAGCCCATTTTGTGCCTTTGCCAACCTCAATGCTTTGTCCAAGGATTGTTCAACATGGAGGTGTATTGATTCATCGGTCGAGGGAGGATCTTTAATGGTAACAAGCAGGAGGTTTCTTGGCCCATATTTAACCTGAAGCCATGAGACTTCATGGGACCCAGAATCAATGTTGAGGACTCCCAGGGCACCTCCTTCTGACCATACATCAGTGTGCCAACACATCTGCTGGGTCTTATCAGGCTGTTGCTTGACTCAATCCCAATATTGGTATTAGCTGGATATTATTGAGAAGGACTTTGCAGGGTTTCCCATCATCATTTCCAGTGCCTAGGTTGATGCTAGTGTGCCAACTGGTTTCATTTCTTTGTTGAGATTTTGTAGCAACTGAGTGGCTTGCTAGGCAATTTCAGAGGGCAGTTGAGAGTCAACCACATTGCTGTGGGTCCGGAGTCACATGTCATCCAGACAAAGTGAGGATGGCAGATTTTCTTCCCTGAAGTCAGATGGGTTTTTCTGACAATTGGTGCTCAACAGTAGATTCTTAATTCCAGATAATTTTTATGAATTCAAATCCCACCATCTACCATAGTGGGATTCATATCTGGGTCCCCAGAACATCAGCTGAACTTCTGAAGTAATAGTCTAGCTATAGTAGCATTGAGCCATTGCATCTCCTATTATGATCTAGGACTCATTATCTGAAAAGTTGTTGGGACAGATTCGGTTGTAGCATTCAAAATGAATGTGGATATATGCTTAAAGTGGAAAAATGAAAGGCAATGGTGAAAGACTGAAAGGGATGCAATTAATTATGGAGTTCTTTCAAAGAGGCGTGATGTGGCAAATAGACTTCTGTCCTGTATTATTCTGTAAAATGATGACACCACCTTTGTGTATTGACTACAAAACAATGTAAGTGTCTCATTGCGAAGAAGGATTGTTGGAAAATTGCACAAAGCATGCTGGTGTCCTTTAATATAACATTCAGTTCTCATTTTATTTTTACATATTGGTGTAATGGAAGGCAGAAGTAAGTTGCCTGATATTAAAAGCAGCAATTGTAATTTTTTGGCATGTTGAAAACTGTCAATCAACTGCAATCCATAAGGAAGCAGGTTATATCGAGCCCTACCATTTCAGATTCTGCTGCAGTATCAATTGCCTGTGGGCAAAAGCAATTTACCATGGATCCTACAAGTTGTAAATTTTACCTATATGAGAAGAACACTGTAACTAGTGCATAGGGTGGATTTGAAGACATAAGAACAACATCAGAAATGCCATGTCTGTTTCAAATATTTATTTATTATTCATTGATCAGTGATTGTGATTATCTGTTATTGTGGAACAGTAAAATAATTGCATGACATGAATTGGAATTTACAGTTTGGGCAAAGGTGTGAACGGTCACCTTTTGTCGTGCGAACAATTTGCTGCATAAATCTTTTGCTTGCAGTCAGTTGTGTGCCAACAATTTCTAAATTGGAAAGTATTCTTGTCCAGTTGTGTTCTGCTTTGAGATGTGTTCTTATGAACTGATGTCGAGTTAGCACTTTTGCATAGTTTGCATGTCTTAACATATTTACAGTCCAAATGAGATGTAGTCATCTTTATAATATGTCATACAACACCCTTCATTTTAGCTGTATAAAGACCTGCATCAAGTCAAAAATAATAGTGCTGTGACTTCCCAAAATACAGTTTTACTCTCTGAACTGTGTATGAAAATATCCTTTATACTTTTCTTCCATCAGCTAGGAGGTTGATACAAGTGGAAACACTTAACAAAGTTTGAATCTTTAAACTAAAATTCAATTTTCTTGATGCAGATCCCAGAGGGAGGGATCACACATACTTATTCCAGAGAGTTTAGAAGAGGATGGAAGAGCTAAATCTCAAGGATGCAGATTGTGCACAGAATGCAGTCAGAATCATGCAGTATACCAGCAGCAAGATAGAATTAGAGTAAATATCTACAGTTAATGAATTTGGACTGGAACAATAAAGACGGAATTTTTCCTTGCTGAAAAGCAAGAAATACATTTAAGTGAAAATGTTAGACTTGCTGGAGGAAGCATATCTTGACTTCCAATATGTTATACTATTAGGTAGAATTAAGAGAGATATACAAGAGCCTTCAACATTCAGTGTTTGAGCCATTCAGAATACCACTGTCATTTGATTTTGGGCTCTCTATTTGGTAGATCCTGATTTATTCACAGATTATTTCGGTGAAATCGAGCAAACTGGAAGCATTTCAATCACAAGTGTGAGTCAGAAACACATTCATTAGCTGTTAAGGCACCTATTCTCCCTTCTGTGTTTGCAACCCACTGTTGTGAGAGTTGTTAATAGCATCCTGTTAAAATTATGTGGACCCAATTCATTACCTTGTACTTGATTGTCAGTAAGTTTTGACAATTTCCTTCATTTCTGAAAATTTATTAATCATGACAATATTTTTCAGGAAGCTTTTACTGACCTACATCAGTAAAAAGGATTGGAAGCAAAACAATGTTGCAATTATTGGTGAAATTCATTCATTATTGACAACTGATGATATTACAGCTGTTTTAAAGGAGCAATGCAATGTAGATAAAAATATGCTTTTTTGATTTGGCTCAGGAGGAAGGGGAACCTGAAGAGCAAGGCGTGACTTCCATCAATATGTGCCATATTATTTTTAAGATGATCCATCTTGCTGTGAAATAAGTTTGTGACCAAATGTGTATAAAAAAATTACCAGGCATATCTTTTTTCATGAAAATAGTAAACATTTCACCCCTTGCTGAAGCTGTTGCAGTACATCCACTGGCATTCACTACAACACTGGTATCTACCCAACAGTGTGAACAACAGAAGTAGGTAATAACGTTTACAAAGCATGGAAAAGGCCCTTCATCCCATCACGTCCATTCTGGTCCCCAAACATCAATCTATTCTATTCCCATTTTCCAGAACTTAGCCTGTAGTCTTGAATGTTATGGCACTGAAGTGCTTATTTAACGATTTCTTTACCGTATTGAGGTGTTCCTGCATCAGAAACTGTTTCAAGCAATGAGTTCCAAATATTCACCATCTTCTAGGTGAAAAATGTTTTCCTCAAATCCCCTCAAAACCTCCTGCATATCTCAAAACTGTATCCCCTCATTATTGCCCCCTCTACTGAAGGGAGAAGTTTCTCACTATGTGGTCCTCTCAGAACATTCTGTACCTGAATTAGGTCCCCCTACAGCCTTCTCTGCTGTAAGGAAAACAATCTGTCCACCAGCTGGAAAGCAAAAAATCAAGAGTATAAGGGAATGATCACTTCTTGGACTCAATTAATCTCTGACTCATTCAGGAAGCTCTATACCATCCCAAATAACGTAGGCCCTGTCACTATCACCCTATCCACCACATTAAACATTTACCATCTCCAGCAATGCTCTAAAGTGGCAGCAGCATGCACCCTCAGTGAAATGTTCTGCAGCAGTTCACCAAGGCTGCTTTAAGAGTACATTTTGAACCTATGATCTCAACCATCTCAAAGGACAGGGACAATAGATGCATAGGAATGTTATCAAGGTCCCCACCCCAAGACACACTGCATTCAAACTTGAAACTATACTACCATTGCTGCACTATCACTAGGTCAAATTCCTGGAACCCTCTCCCTAACAGAACAGTGGGTGTACCTGAATAGATTGCAATTGTTCAAGACAGCAGCTCACCACCAGCTTCTTGGCAGCAGTTCAGTATGGGCTGGAAATGTAGGGTTTGCCAGTGACAATCATAACTCAAGAGCAAATGAAATAAAACCATGCACTTTCTTTGGCAGTATCAGATATCAGAATACTGTTGCTGCTATTACAAGAATTAGGAATAAAGGAAGTAAAAACATTCAATGAAGGGTTCAATGTTTTCATTTTTGGATGCTACCAGGCACAATGTTTGGTAGTGGTTTTCCCCAGTCATTCTAGGCCTTCAGCCTGAACTTGCTGTCAAATGAACAATAAGGTGAGTGGCACTTGATGTTATTTATACACAAATTGAACAGCAAAACATTTAGGTGAGAGGCAGGTGTTTACATAAACAAGGATATTCAAGGATTGTTACTGGAATTGCACAACAATTCCATATGCTTTGTAAAAAGGGCCATTTGCAGTCTGATTCCCAATTGAAACACATTGAATAGTGTGAAGTTGCTGTAATTACAACATTGACATAACCCAAACCTACTACAATAACTTGAGTCCTATCTATTCCTGTATAGTACCTCTTAGATGATGTGGGGACTGTGAATTACTATCAAGCCACCTTCATTGTACTGAAAGCTATCTATTGTGTCAAGTCTCATTCCATCATGTGATAATTGTTGTTGGATATTTAAACAATATAAAATTGAATTTATTTTTCCATTCCCTTCTGTCTCTTCACTTTCCGAATCCAGTCTCTTTTCCTCTTTTATTTTCTGTATCTGATTTGACATTGACATTACCCATGTTAATTTACACTGCCTTTTCACTCCTTGCACTGTTAATGCTATAATCCTTAAATCTGATTGTTACGGAGGTACACAGTTACTGGGGACCGGGTTTGAATCCTGCCATGACAGATGGTGGAATTTGAATTCACAATGAATATCTGGGAAAAAAAAATCATGATTACTCAGGTTCAACATTTCCCTCACAACAAAATATTATAAGCGGGCATTTTCAGCAAATTGCCAGACAAAAAGCCTAAAATCTAAATGTGCCAGGGCAAGTCTAAATAGTGTGATGATGCTGTGGTTTTGTCCTGGTTTGTTTTAGAGAAAGATTGGGAGACAGATGACAAGCAGTCTCTGAGAAGATCAACAACTTGTGAAGCCTTGGGTGTTTTTTTTTGAAAAGTTGGAACAATAGAAGCAGGCTGATTGGATGTAGTCAAATACCCACCCAAAGAGCCACGATATTTAGTTTCAGCATTCAGCAGATGTTGCTGGGGTCTCAGCTGAGTAGGAAGCTGTAGTAAATCTCTCCCACCTACTACATTCTGTCAGAGTTCTCTTGATGTTTTTCCTCTGGGCTACTGGAGTTGTATGTGAGACAATCTATATTCTGAATTTGCTTTGCTAGGGATGTGTTTATGGGATGTTACTATATTGGAACAGTTAATTAGTAATAGTTATTATATCTATTATTATGTAAAGTTATTCCTACTCCTTCTTTCTTTTATAGTATTATAACTATTGTGGATTAATAAAGTGCATTTTGCTTTAAATTGGTAGCTTGACCAATGGAATTGGACCTGGAATGCAACGCCTTTGAATTACCTTTAAAATAAGAAAAAGTTAGGGTCTAGATTGTGTTCTGATTATGTTGATAGGGTTTGGTCTGATCCATAACAGTAGTAGCAGACTCACCTCCTCAAAGTCTATCCACTGCCAACGAGGCACAAGTCAGTAATGTGATGAAGTATAATCCACTTATCTGGAGCTTAACACCATCCAGGTCAAAACTGCCATTTGATTGTTTCACATCCACAAAAATTCAGCCCTTCCACTACTGACACTCAGTTGCTGCAGTCTACCATCTACAAGATGTACTGCAGAAATACACCAGGGATCCTGAGAAAGCAAACCTGTGACGTCTACCAGGTAGGAGGACAAGGGCAGCAAATACTTGGTAAGACCACCACCCGCAAGTTCCTCTCCAAGCCGCACACCATCCTGAATTGGAAGTATAATCACCATTTTTTTCAGTGACACTGGGTCAGAACCCTGGAATTGCCTCCCCAGAGAGCATCGTGTGTCTAGCTATAGCACATGGACAGCAGCGGTTCAAGAAGGTGGCTCACCACCATCTTTTGAATGAGTAAAAAAGAGACACCATTGAATGTCCTGCCATAGAAATTATAATTCATCTTATTAAAGGTTCCTATGTGTAAGTGAGCAATCTTCCTAGGATTGCAGAAGACCTTAGATCAGAAGCAGCAATTGAGGCTTGGAGGACAATTAAGTGGACCAGACTTGCTGAGGCCAGTCAAGCCAGCCCGAACAGGCAGTGGCTACATTGGCAGTGGGAGTCTTCCGGTGAAGATAGTCCTTGCTGCTGTGATGGGGGTGTTCCCTCTCTAGAGAACAGTGTGTCTGATCAGAAATCTCTCCCCCTCTGTCTCTCTCTGAGTGTGAAACCCCTCCATTTGTTAAGGGGCACTTAAGCAGTCATTATTTGAGCACTGAAGGATCTTAATTTTACATCACCAGAATGATAGCAGTGGAAGGACTCCTGTGGCATAGCAGTAGTATCCCAATGTCTGAGCAAGGAGGCCCAAGTTCAAATCCTACCTGCTCCAGAGATGTATAATAACATCTCTGAACAGGTTAATCAGTGGAGGCAGGTAGATGATAGGAATGGCTGCCCCATGACCCTCCACCCGCTCCCTCACCAGATGTAATGATTTTACACCCCTTGCCCATGACCCACAACCCACTGCCAGTCCATTCCTGGGCAAGGCTTTGAAATCAGTCATATTGCACACTTGCCCCTTCCACTTTACAAAATGACCACCGATATTATAAAATAATGTAGCCTCTGACTATATTTGGATCTTAGGAAATCAGCTAACGCTTACATAAATTTGCAATGAATATCCAGTAAAATAGTCCTGTCTGAAAAATTATTAGCGATCTGTCATCCACTTCCATTGAAGGGTAGCATCAATACAAGTCAACAGACAAAATAGACATAATCAATTACTAAGAAAAAAGCCATAAAAATCATGAATCTAATCTAATCGAATTACATCAAGTTGCAGTTAAAAGGTTGATTTTATACTTTGGGACTGTCCACCCGTTTCTTTTTCAAAATGTAACAGAGCCTCCAACAGGAGGTGGCGATGGTAAGGCAGGGCAGCTGCAGCAGTCAAACTGACCCTTTCAGCAAAAAAATGAGTATCTTTCAAGGTAGGAGAGCTCATGGGGAGAAGGAGCAGACCAACAAAGGTTTTCTCAAACTAATGAAAACCATAGGCTTCATTCAATGTAAATACTGGGCACCATAGTGTCTCAGAACTTAGCACTGTTACCTCACAGTGCCAGGTTCCTAGGTTTGATTCTACCTTTGCTGAATAGTATGGGACATTCAACATGTACATTAGTCATCTACCGAATGGGCTTTTTTTAAAATCACTGAGACAAAAGCTGTATTGACAAAACTATTTTATGTTTTCGTAGGTGTTCAGCATACAAATAGCATTATAGTCGAAGCCTTGTGAAAATAGAAGCATGGATTAAAAGATACATGTTATAAAAATCAACCAGTTGCACTCAACGACTTTGAACCTGTAGCCACTTCATATTAGAAAGGAGTCTCAACTGAATTTCTTTTCTGTAGCACAATGGCACGCAGACCATTTGCGTCACTCCTGACACTTGACAGAGATCAGTTATCTCGGTGTGGACTGGAGATCAAAATGTGACATTCCCAGTCTCTGTGATTCTTCGACTCACTAGATAAGGTGACTGAACCGTCAAGAAACTTGAATTGTCCATCTTTGACAATGCCAACCATTTCAAAATTTAATTTTTTTGAGTGTAAATTATGTTTACTGCCAGTTGCAACACAATTCCTATTTTTAACACTGTGATAAATAAAGTAAAAGTTAATGGATCCCTAGCAGTATATTCGTAAGATACAACTTGTAGATACACCAGATGATTTTCCATGCCCTGTCAGTTTTATACCTGGTGTAGTGGAGCAGCCAATATTTAAGAGCATGACAAGCTGTCATACCTTGGATGGATTCACTAGTTGTAGAAGTGGCTCACATTTTCTACAACGATTATGAATTCTCTTTATTCAAGAAAGGTAGACAATACCCTATAATATTTATGAGCTATATTTAAGAAATGATTTTCCCACAAGGACTTTTTTGTGTATCTCTTGTTACAGCATGCTACTGAGTAAAATCTCAATATCATTACTGAGGAGTAAAAATTAAGGTTTTTTTTTCTTTAAGAAATGACTGAGGTTACTTTTATTGAACCACAGTATAAGCTGAAAATATTTAGTTTTCTTTCATCAGATAAAACACAAACATGGTCAAGTACATTAATATATTTTGTGTTTGAGCTAATAGCAAACTGTTAGTGATTCAGAAACCCACCTACAAAGTTAGTTTTAACTTTAACAAAATATAACATGCCACATTGTATTTCTTGGATGTAATAATATCAGTGAATCATTCTTACTTACTTAGATTTAATTTCCCATTAATCATGTTACATAAAGCTTGTTTAAATTGATTTGAGGTGCTAATGCTTTATTTGCTGCTTATTAAGAACACAAATCAATCTAACGTAAAGAGAATCTTCCTTCCATATATTCATAAAGAAAAGCAAACAGTAAGAATATGTATTAAAGTGATTGATAAACTGTAGTTTGTCATTGCTCAGACAGTGGGATGAGGTGAAATGAAGAAATAAACATTGCAATTTGTTTCACACTGTTCTGTCACCCTTTTCCTCAGTAGACCCTGGTGCACTTTCCACTTCTTCACAATAATTGAGAATCTCAGGGGAATTGTTTCTGTTACTCTTAGATAAATTATATATTGTTCATGTGAAAAAAATCATTCTGCACTCTTCTGTTGGTCTATTCCTAAAATAGTCATTTTTATTTATTGCAAACTCTGGAAATATGAAATAAAGACAGAAAACATTGAATGGACAGATAAGTCAACATCTGACAAAAAAGTATGGCATTATTAGTTCCAAGTGCATGCAAATGGCTTACCAATTCTTTTTCTGTTTGCACAGAATAAATAATTGATCGTATATTTCATTTTTTTTTTGTTCCTAACTTTCTTTACCTACAATCTTAGCTATAGCACATCATCATCCTTGGATTAACATTTGATTAATATTTTCTCTAAAGTGGGTCTAAAAGGTTGAGTTTTGAGGTTCCAGAATAGTTTTCTAAAATTACTGACATTACAATAGGACATTGTTTCTAGTTAACAAAGTTAGCTAACTTTAATCGACAACATACAAATCAAGATAACAAGCATGGGGCTGGATGAACACAGCAGGTCAAGCAGCATCATAGGAGCAGGAAAACCCGACGTTTCGGGCCTAACCCCTTCATCACAAATGGGGGAGGGGAAGAGGGTTCTGAAATAAATAGGGAGAGAGGGGGAGGCGGATAGAGGATGGATAGAGGAGAGGATAGGTGGAGAGGAGGCAGACAAGTCGAAGAGGCGGGGATGGAGCCAGTAAAGGTGAGTGTAGGTAGTTTGTGTTTTGAATTCTTCATGCTGATCTACTCCCAATGACCATTGATTCCCCTGTTTAACAAAAATCGATCTGCCTTAACTCCACTCATTTAAATCATTGATGTAAATTGTAAAAGGTTGAGGACACTGCTCCAAATGAAAAGTGAACACAGGGGTCCTTGTTCTGGGAGAGTGGAGATGTCAATTTCTTTTCAGTACCTTCCTTGAACAGTAGTATATTTGTCTGAAAATCTTTATAGCTGTGCACACTTCATACCTTTTCTCCCAGAATGTATTGCTGAAGAGAATAGGCTTATCTGTTTCTGATTTTTCAGAGCTATCAAAGCATTGTCTTTCTTTTGAACCTTTTCCTTTACTGCCAGCAGGATGAATGTGTCCTTAATTGGTTATAGGATCCAGTCAGTCTACCATACATCCTTTCCGAATGCGGTTTAAGCTGTGAAATAATACTTTGTGATCTTGGTCAAGCTAATAATGATAACCTATTATCATTTACTGATTTGATGTTGCATTACAAATGATCCTCAGCAAGGTATCAAACTCAACTCCACCTACATATAACTCAGAGATAGTAGGAACTGCAGATGCTGGAGAATCTGAGATAACAAGGTGTCGAGCTGGATGAACACAGCAGGCCAAGCAGCATCAGAGGAGAAGGAAGGCTGACGTTTCGGGCCTAGACCCTTCTTCAGAAATGCAGAATCCTTCCGGTTTCCTTCCTATGTTGGAAAATGTTAATTAACAAGTTTGCTAATTCCTTCATGTTATATTAATCAACCTGATTTTTTGCAATTATTTTAACAATTGAGTTTGAAAGGCGTGCTACAACAACAAACTTTTCAATGCCTTGTGATTCATGTTTGAATGAGATTTGTTAACTAGTAACAGTTGCTTTGAAGAGTTTTTGAATTAATAAAGTGTGAGGAATTGAGTTGAAGCTGTAGATGGTTTTCATTCCAATGCCAAGTATCAGGAGCAATTGGTAAGCTTTAATTGATTTTACCCCTCTAAATATAAGGATGAATAAAGATGTAGGATGGTGCATTTATTATTTACTGTTCAGAAATTAGCTCTCCTACTTCCTATTTTGCATCAATGCTTTAGCAATGCTTCCAAAGTATTCCATTGGCTGTAAAGTGCTTTGAATTATCCTGAGGCAGTTAATGCTGCTACATAAATACAAGTTATTTTCTCCCTTTTTTATTCTTTAATACCAGTGTGAGTTATAGTTTACCATGATGTCAATCAGTTCACAACTGTGTGCTAAACATTTGTACTGGTTGCTCTATACATTATAGTATTTCTTTTGGACTTTTTCCATCTGTTTGTCATTCAGAACAGTTTTTTTTTTGTAAAAATAATTTGTAGACATTGATTGGGTCCAGCACAAGGTGTAACTGGCTGATGTATTGAAACACTGTATATTAATTTTTGCTACTCTGGTTTGTGATGTTGTTATAGCTTTACTCTTTGGAATATAGTTGAGAATTATCTTTACCAAATTAATCAGTTGGAGTCAACAGCAACTCATATGGTAGAATATTGAGGGGGAAGGCAATGGCCTAGAGGTATTGTCATTGGGCTAGTAATTGTGAGACCCAGGTAAAGGTCTGGGGACCCAAGTTCAAATCCCACCATGGTGGAATTTGAATTTAATAAGCATTTGAAATTGTAAGTCTAATGATGACCACAAAACCTTTGTTGTGGAAAACAAAATTCAAAATCATTAATGCCCTTCAAGGAAGGAAATGTCCATTCTTACCTGGTCTAGTCTATATGTGATTCTTAACTGTTCCCTGAAATAGCCTCATTGTATCAACCACTAGAAAGGAAAATAAAAAAAAACTGGAAATACTGCCTGGTGTTGGCCCATGCTCCAGAAATGATAATGGCAAACACAGCCCTGATGACTATGCAAAGTCCTCCTTACTAATATCTAGGGTCTAGTACCAAAAATTAGAGAGCTGTAATTAACTGACAGCATGATATAGTCATACTCACAGAATCATATTTTGCATACAGTGCCATAGAAAACACCATCACTATCCAAGGTTATATCCTATCCAACTGGCAGGACGCACCCAGCTGAGGTGATGGCAGAGAGATATACCATTGGGAGGGAGTTGCCCTAGGAATCCTCAACATTGACTCTGGACCCAATGAAGTCACATGCTATGAAGTCAAACACAGGCAAAGAAATCTCCTCGTCCTGAGCACCATGTATATTCATGCCCCACACCACTCTGTTGATGAATCTTAGAAACTCAATTCTTGACCTCATTACATCTTTAATTGAAACATGGACAAAAGAGCTGAATTCTACAGGTGAGATAAGAGTAACAGCCCTTGACAATAAGGTCATAATTGATTAGGTGGCAGCAAAGAGCCCAACAAAACTGGAGTCAATGGAAATCAAGGGAAAACTTGCCTCTGTTTGAAGCCATACTGAAAACAAAAGGAACATGGTTGTGGTTATTGGAGGTCAGTCATCTCAGCTTCAGGACATCTCTGTAGGAGTTCTTCATGAGGTCATTGGTCTAATGATATCAGGCTGCTTCATCAGTGATCTTCCCATCAGAAGTGGAAATGTTTGCTGATGAATGCACAATGTTCAGCACCATTTGCAAATCCACACATAATGAGGCAGTCTTTGTCCAAATGCAGCAAGAGTGAGTGTTTGTGGATGTGCTGCCATCCAAGTAGGCTGCTTTGTTCAGGATGGTGTCAAGCTTCTTAAATGATGTTGGACCTGCATTCAGGGAGACAAGTCTGAATATTCCACCAGATTCTTGACGTGTGCATTGTTGACAGTGATCAGGTTTTTGGTAGTGAGTTACTCACTAGCTTCTGAGCAGCTCTTGTAGCCAATATATTCACATGGCTGTTCCAGTTCAGTTCCTGGTCAATGGCAACCCCAAGGATGTTGATAGTGGGGCATTTAGTGAAGATAACATCCTTTGAATTCAAAGGATGGTGTTTAGGTTCTCTTTTGTCAGAGATGATCATTGCCTGGTGTTTGTGTGACACAAACATTACTTATCACTTTTCAGCCCAAGCATGTATTGATCAGACCTTGTTGCATTTGGACATTGACTGCTTGTGGAACTGAAGATTTGAAAACAGTGTTGAATATTCCGCAATCATCAGCGAACAAAAAATCTAACAATTTGCCTAGATGTTGTCCTTCAATCTTTGCGAAAGTATTTGTAAAGTCTGTAAAATCTTTGAGTAAGCACCATAAATGCAAGAGCAGAAGTAGACCATTCAGCCCATCGAGTCTGCTGCACTGTTCTTTGACATTATGTATGATCCTCAGCCCCACTTTCCTGTCTTCATTCTCTTACTGATTAGAAATCTGTCCATGTCAGCCTTGAATATACTGGACTCAGACACAATAGCTGTCTATGGTAAAGAATTCCACAGATTTACCACCCTCTGAGAGAAAAAAAATCTTCATCCCTGGTTTAAATAGGTAACTACCTGCTCTGAAATTATAGCCTCTGGTCTTTGACTCTCCTACAAGAGGAAACAATCTGTCTGCATCCACCCTGTTAAGCCCCCTAAAAATCTTATATGTTTCAATAAAGTCTCCTATCATTCTCCTAAACTCCGAAGAGTATAAGCCAAGCCTACTAAATCTCTCCTCATAAGAAAATCCTTGCACAGTCAGAATGAACTTGAAGAATCTTCTCTGGACTGCCCCAATGCCAAGATCAATTTCCTTCCATAAAGTGACCAAATTGTTCACAGTATTCTAGCTGTGGTCCTACTCGTGCCCTGTAGCGTTGTAGCAAAATCTTCTGTTTCTAAACTCTCTTCCCTTTGAAATAAAGACCAGCATCCCATTTGCCTTGGCTATTACCCATGAACTTGGATGCCGGCTTTTATGATTTATGCAACAGAACATCCAAATCCCTTTATACTGGGACTTTTTGCAGTCATTTACCATGCAAGTAATCTTCAGTTCCTCTATTCTTCCTGCGAAAGTGCATAATCTGACATTTTCCCACATTATATTCCATCTGCCAAGATGTTGTCCAGTCATTAAACCTGTCTCTATCCCTCTGCAGACAATGTATGTTATCGTCACCATTTGCCTTCCCGCTAATTCTTGTACCATCTGCAAACTTGGCTATAGTACGTTCATATTCGTTATTCAAGTCACTGATGTAAATTGTCAATAATTGTGGCTCCCGGATGGTTCATCCTGAAAAAGCCCCCCTTATCCAAACTATCCATCTTCCGTTAGGTAGTCAATCCTCTACCCATGCTAATGTATTACCTTCAACTTCATGTGCCCTTACCTTCTTAGGTAGTCCTGTATACGTACCTTATCAAATGCTTAATCTGTTTCTCCACTTCTGTAACATAATTTTTATCTGTTTACCTGTAAACCTCTCAACTTTACCTTTAATACCTTAAATAAAGTAAAACTGCTGCTGACAATGTATCTGACCAATCTGAAAATAAGTTTTGATCCGCATTCCTATTTTAATTCTGCACCCAAAGCTAACCCAATTCCTAACTTTAAATACAACGAGTTTAGATGTAATGGAACTCTTTTCAGCTCCAATGTAGTAAGATTTTATTTCAGACTCACCTGAATACAGGTGAATTTTCCAACGCTGCTTGTTTGTCCTTCAGTTAAGTTAGTATTATGACGAAAAGGCCAATGAGTGGGGAAGGAGACATACAGAAGCATCATTAAAACATGAATCTAGGATCCACAGCATCAGTGACAGTGGGAGTAAGATTGGTGAGAGGATTTGTAGTAGCACAAAGGATTTAAGAAGAACAGAGAAAAAAATGCAGAATTTTAAAAAGGAGATAAGCCTATCTACACTTTTATTGAGATATCATGGAACCAAGAAAATGCAACAATAAGTTGTCCTTTGTGTATCAGCCATTTGGAAGTGTTGTTGCTTCTGGTCAAAGTCTTGGGATGCAAGCTCTAGCCTTGGGCTTTGAAGAAAATGTCCAGATTCAATCTAGTAAAGGACATTCTGTACAGTCAGAGGCATTGTTTTTGGGAAGAGAAGCTAAACATTGTCTGCTATGTCAAGTAATTATAAGAGATCATGTGGCGTAATTTGGAGAAGATCAATGAGACCCTTCTCAACCCAAGCAACAAAAACTAATCTGTCAATGGTGCTTGTGGGACCTTTCTGTGCACAAATTGGCTGCTGTGTTTTCTATTTCATTTCAAAATTATGTCATCGGATGAAGGGTCTGCCTCAGCTGCCAGCTTTTTCATGAGTTCTGATAATCCGTTATGAGTCCTGACACCTGAGACTGAGACCTGTTCCCAGAGTTTAAAGATGCCAGTCTGAACCTTCTGTGCCTCTCAAATGATCAAAATTACTGGTGCTCAAGTTTGACCCTGGTATGGAATTGTCCACTTCCCTTTATTCCCTTCCTAACTGACCTTGCTCCATGGTAGTATGTCTCCAATGCCACCTTTAATGTGCTCTAATTTGCATTCCAAGATGTTTGCTGTCCTGTCCCACCTTCATGGCCATTCCTGACTTCCAAAGTCTGCTCACCCCATTGAAAATCCTGAAAGGTCTGGATTTGCGAACTTCAATAGAGATGGGTGGCTTTCTGCTGTATCAAATACCATAGATTGCTCTGCTACTGCCAAATCCGAGGCTACAATCAGGAGCTTTCCAAAACTCCAATGCTGAAGACACGTATTCTGCTTCTATGTCATGTTATGCTATTTGATGTTACAATTTGGTTTGTATCTGAGGTGTGATTAAACCAAAAATGCTAATACTTAATTACTCCTTCATATCAGACTAACTCAATCTCTGATATGCATGAGATGATTTGGGAGGAGTTTTGAGGCACAATGACAATATCCCTGCCTCTGGACAAGCTGGCCTGGATTCCACCTGCTCCAGAGTCTTTTTGTAAAAGTCCAGACAGGTTGATGAAAAGTATCTACCATTACCAGATTAGGAACACCTATTGTGGTGCAGGGGTAGTGTCCCTACCTCTAGATTAGGAGGTTTGGGTTTAAGTCCAAAGTGTTACGGAGGTGTGTTATAAAATATCTAGACAGGTTGGTTGCAAGTATCGACAAGATGATTAAGAAACCTAGATATGTTTGTGCAGTGCCACAAATTGTGAAGAGCAATTGATTGCACATGAATGAGCATTACCTGACCTTTGCTCTCAAAAGGCTTTTTGAATGTATATGGTAATTGTTTTCAGTTGGAGACTTTACATTCAATTATATGAAGTAACATGAGTGAGTCATTTTTCATTGACTTAAGAGCATTCGTTCGTGCTGATAAATGACACAAGATGGAATGAACTGTTAAACTGTAACTGAATATGTTAATATCATTAATCACAAATATTATTTTAATATTCTCCTGATGGACTATTAATCGTATTAGTGTGACTGTTTATTGGAAAACTGTGTCAATCAGACAGAGACATTTTCGAAAATGCTTTATATTCAACTAATGATACAGATGATAGATGTGAAGCATTTTATATATGGTCCAATGGTGCTAGACAATTTTTACAGTGGAATGCTGATTTGAGCATCATAACTCAGATCTTACTGATGCCAGCTGAGGGTTGTGATATCCTCTGTGTGCTGTGGTGAAAAATTAAAGCTGTTTCTTTTTAAAAGGACAGTTTGTATTCAGCACCATCAAGGGGTAACAAAATGATCAATTTACATTGACGTAGTAATTACGCTAGAGGAAACTATTGTTTGTTTCTAACATACTGATGAGAGAAATTTCTGACACGTGCACTAAGCATTCTTATGGTAGCTCTTCATGTAATTTCAGAGCCCTGTTCTCGCTTTGTTAGCTATATTAAGCTCAAAGAGTGTCATAGCAGTGCAATTGTGCTCCAGTAATAATTCTGTTTCCTGTTAATTTAATTCCTTATGTAGAAATGGGGTACATGAAAGTCTGTATTTAATAATTAGCGATTAATTCAATTTTGAAATAATATCTACCGTATTTCTATTGCAATGACATTTTGTAAAACTTTAAATTCACCAATGTCTCATGGCATCATCACAGCTTTGAAGTATTTATAATTTCCTTGCTCTGGTTTCCTTGGAAAACTTATTGTTCATAGGTCAAGTACATATTGTCTCCTCCTTGCAATTATTTAAATATATAGTGAAATTTTCATTTCTTTGCCATGGCTGTCATGATGATAAAGAAATGTAGTATTTACAAGCAGCTGACTGACGTGATGAGTGATCCATCTGAGGTCCAACAGACAATGAAGTAATGAAATGGCTGGATCACTTGTTTTGCAGACTGTGGGAAGTTGTGAAATTAATGATAATCGAAAGATGCTGTGCAGGGGCAGAAATTGTCTGTTTCTGTCATTCCTCGGTTGGTAGCATTCTTTTTCTGAATCTGAATTATAGGTTTAAGTCTTATGGTGGAGTCTGGAGTACAAAAATCTGAATTGATACTCCACTGCAGTGCTGAAAGAACACTGTGATGCCATCGTTCAGAGGCCCCTTTCCAACGGATGCAAAAGACAGCATGAAATAGAGAACAGGGGAATTATCCCTGTTAGCCTGAAAGGTATTTGTCCTTCAAAACAATCTCACAAAATTTAGACTATCTGGTCATTACCACATTACTGCTCGAGAGAGAGGTTGCTCTTCTGAAGTCCTCTGTCAGGTTTCCTACAATTACAGCAGTGACCACACTTCAAAATTACTTCTTTTGATTATAAAGCACTTTGGGACAACCTGGGACTGAGCAAGATGTTGTCTATTGCAGGTAGTTTTCAAATGTTGTAAGCATCTGCTCCCTCCACCACTTACGCTCAGTAGCAGCAGTGTATACAGTCTTCAAGATGCACTGCAGAAATTCACCAAAAATCCTCAGACAGCACTTTCCAATTCCATGACCACTTCCATCTAGAAGGCAAGGGCAACAGATACATGGGAACACTACTACTTTCAAGTTCCTCTGCCAGCCAGTCACCATCCTGACTTGGAAATATATCGCCACTTCTTCACTGTTGCTGGGTCAAAATCTTGAAATTTCCTCCCAGGTAGCCTTGTGGGTCAACCCACAGCAGGTGGACTGCAGAAGTTCAAGAAGGCAGCTCACCAGTACCTTCTCATGGCTACTAGGGACAGACAATAAATGCTGTCTAGCCAGCGCTGTCCACATCCCACAAATGAATTTCAAAAAATCATCTGTAGAATGCACTGCAGTGATTCACATTGTGATCCACTATGACAAACAATTTAATGCTTAGCTTCCCTCAGAAACCAATTCTTCTACTGAGACTTTTAATACAATTGAAGCACTGAAGCAGGAAATTCATCTGCAAACTTAACCAGAAGTTCATAGCCTATTCTGTTGTTAGAAGTCATTAAGGGGACACCATGACGATACCAAGACCATGAAAAGGAGATTTAGAGCCTTGGAATTTCAAGGTCAATATCTTAAAATGAGTGCAGTGGGAATTTAATGGGAGTACAGCCAAAAATACCTGCAATATTCTCATTTTTGGAACGACCAGATCAATTTCATAAGTTGATTAAAATTTTTGAAAACTAATATCTGAGTTAGTAAATGAGACAAGACAGTTAATGTTTTAATTTATAGTTTCAGAAAAGTTTCAATCCCACCTTTTTATATTCTCCCTTTGCAAGTGAATATATTTTTATGTCTTTATGAATATATATTATGAATATATGTCAAAAAATGCCATTGCATATTAATCACGTTTATATGCACATTTACAGAAGAAAATAAAATTCCTATATATTAATTTCACCTATTTAGTATTATCCTTGTGTTTCCTTCCTTAGAAAATTAATTGACACTTGTCACTTTCTGGAAGCACTCTGCAGCCAAAGATAGCACTAATTTAATGCATAAGTATTTAATTCATCTGAATGCATTCTGAAAATGAGTGTGGAAAATTAGTTTCTTCATGATCGACTTAGTCAAGTCATAAATTGCAAATTTATCATTTGTTCCTTTCACTAAATAAAACTTCAAAATATCAAAGGCATATGCATCCAATTGCAAAGAAAAACGTGAGCGGGAAACTACAGGTGACTGGTTTGCTTTCATCTGTTTTTTTGTTTGTTGATAAAATTAAAATGGTTCCGTTGACTGCGAAATGGTTTTTAAAAAATGATAATGTTACATTTTTCTTCATTAAATTGTTTAAACAGAAAATCATTCCTGCAATCACACCGTCTAATTTTTTAGGGCCTTTACACCTCAGCAAACTGTCTCAAAGATTAAACTGCTTCTTGTTCAATAGCTTTCCTCTCGTTTTCTCTCTTGTTCTTCACAATCAGAGTTTGCAGGATTTTCCTGCAAAATTATTGCAGTGCTTCGTTTTGATTACCTTGATAAGCAAATAAATTGTTGATTGTTCATTATCTGGGAAAAACAGCTTATTTTAGCGTATTCATTAATTTTCCATTTATGAATCATTCTGTGTGAACACTTTCATTTAAAAATAATCTAGAATTAAAATAATATTAAGGGTCATCCATATTTTCCAACTGCTTTTGTGGGAAACCATGGATAATGCTCCCTGAAATGTAATGGTTAATCATGAATAAATCCTAAGGTGTGCATAGTTATGCTTTCTAGCAACTTGGAAAATTACAAATATTCAGTGACATGGAAGAGATTTACCTTATCTCAGTTCAAGTAAATCTCTACATTTGCTGACAGTATATATTTGATTCAGAGATAGTAGGAACTGCAGATGCTGGAGAATCTGAGATAACAAGGTGTAGAGCTGGATGAACACAGCAGGC
>JAHRHZ010000035.1:15023160-15043833 GCA_024137785.1 Ginglymostoma cirratum | reverse complement strand
CCAGTGACAGAGACACTGGGACCTCACTCACCCCCAGTGACAGAGACACTGGGACCTCACTCACCCCCAGTGACAGAGACACTGGGACCTATCTAACCTCCAGTGACAGAGATACCTCTTGTGTCCAGCAGCATATAAAACATACTCCTTTCCAAATCCTATTCAGAGGGCAATCCTATCCCGTCTCCATCCCCAAGGACTGTCCAGTCAGGTCTTCCAGTTAACTGGCAAAACTACTAAACTCCTGCCATCAAGCTGGAGATGGAACTGAATGAGGGGTTGGAAGGGGATGGTGTTTGGACAGAAGACCATAAGGTATAGGAACATAATTAGGCTATTTGGCCCAGAGTCTGCTCTCCCGTTTGATCATGGCAAAATGTTTCTCAACCCCATTCTCTTGCCTTCTCCCTGAAACCCTTAATGTCCTTACTAATAGAGAAGCTATCTTTTTCTGCCTTGAATACACTCAATTACTTGGCCTCCACAGCCTTCTGTGGCAATGAGTTCCACCAATTAACCATGCTCTCATTGAAGAAATTCCTCCGTAACTCAGTTCTAAAGGGTCATTATTTCATTCTGAGTCTGTGTCGTCAGGTCCTAATTTCTCCTAATAGTGGAGAAATCTTTTCTACATCCAGTCTATCTAGGCTTTTCGGTATTCTATAAATTTCAAACAGATCCCCCCTCATCCATCTAGACTCCAACAAGTTCAGACCCAGAGTCTTCAACCACTCCCCACATGTCAACCCCTTCATCCCTGGGATCAATCTTGTACACTTCTTGTAAAGAAGATGCCTTGTTGAGTGTTTGTCCTTAGTGTGTGCTTATCGCAGCTGGATTTTGGTTTTGCTGGTGGTTCAGTTTATCAGGATAGCTTTCACACACTGGGAGGTTTGGCACTTATAGGATCACAATGCACATTAAAACATAGAAAATGGGAACAGGAATAAGCCATTTGTTACTTTGAGCTTTCTCTATCATTCGGTGTGATCATGTCTGATCATCCAACTCAGTAACCTGTTCCTGCTTTCTCCTCATACCCTTTAGCTCCAAGAACTATAATGTAACTCCTTGAAAATGTTCAACTGCTTTCTGTGGCAGAGAATTCCACAGGCTCACCACTCTCTGGATGAAGAAATTTATCCTCATCTCAGTCCTAAATGGCCTATCCCAAATCCTCAGACTGTAACCCCAGGTTCTGCAGACCCGGTAATCAGTAACATCCTCCTGCACATGCCCGGTCGCAGCCTGTTACATTTTTATAGGTTTCTATGAGATTCCCCGCCTCATTCTTCTGAATGCCCATGAATATATTCCTACTCGATTCAGTCTCTCTTTGTGACGTCAAAGTTCTGCCATCCCAGAAATCAATAGTTGATACAATAAATGATTATGAGCTGCAGAAACGTCAAGTTTCACTTTGCTGGGAGAATGCTCAGGGTGGGCAGTGTGGAAGAAGCATTCAAGGTCTGCTAGAATCAGAGCTGGGTGAGGTGGTGGATGAGATGTGCAAGTGATCAGGGATTTTTTTTGAAATGTTGTGGCTCATAGATGACATATGGGAATTGACAGAAATACTCTGTGGGACTGATGACTGCTTCTGTAGAGAGAGAAACCAAGTTAACCTTTATGGCTGTGATCTCTCATCAGGAAGGTTGGAATTTCTAGCATTTTCATGTTTCTTTTTCAGATTTCCAGCATCTGTGACATTTGGCTTATGAAGTGTTGACAGTACATTTTAGACACTGACTAAAATACATTGGAGTAGCAGCAAACAAGGCGCAAATGATACTCCATATTGCGTTACTTTTGTGGTGAAGCTGTGGTTCAGTTTTCCACAACTTAGTTGCATAATTGGCTGCCTTACAGTGTCAGGGACCTGAGTTTGATCCCATCCTCGGGCAACTATCTGTGTGGAGTTTGCACATGCTGCCTGTGTCTGTGTGGGTTTCCTCCGGGTGCTCCGGTTTCCTCCCACAGACCAAAGATGTGCAGGCTAGAGTGGATTGGCCATGCTAAATTGCCTGTAGTGTTCTGGGTTGTACAGGTTAGGTGGGTTAGCCATGGGAAAAGCAGTGTTGCAGGGTTAGGGTAATGGGGTTGGTCTGGGTGGGATGCCCTTTAGAGGGTCAGTGTGGACTTGATGGGCCAAATGGCCTGCTTTCACACTGTGGGGATTCTATGATAATAATGAGAAGTTAAATCTTCTTGAACCAGCACATCCTGTAAGGTTTCAACATCTAATTTCTTTTGATCTTTGCATTCAATAGTGATGACCTGATACTCTTATTAATACATCTAAAAACGGGTTCATTACAAAAAAAAACTAGTGGCAGTGTCACAGCCACCATCTGATTTAAAACAATGGAAAGTGACTTTAGAAATGATGTGGAACCATTTTCTAGTTTCATTGATGTATACCAGTCAGTTTGTCAGTATTTTAGCTGTTGTATTTAAAGTTGAAAACAGTTTAGTTTGAACGGCTGCAAATGGGTGTAAATTGCAGAAACCTACCTCTGATTATGAATAGCTTTGTATTGATTTTAGATTGGCTTGGCTTGGCTGAATTATTTTGGTAAAATCAAAGCAAATTAACACAACCCTCCCTTTGAAACATTGAACACCTCAGACACAGTGCCACTAACAGGTGCAAACTATACTGAAGGTAAATCAGATGGAAAACATACAAGCGGATTATACTACATTGGAATTTTTCAGTGCATTTAACACTTGACCGCTGTCACATCCACATAGCAGGTTTAGTAAATAATGAAATTATACAGATTGTCAGACAGGAACGATCAGCTAGTCTTCAAGGTAGGACTGTGTCTGATTGTCTCATCCTTAACCATGGTTTATGAGGCAATGTTTTAACACTTCAAATCAATGTTCCAAATGGAACCTTGCCCGAAATGGGACATATCTCAGGTCTGTGACCATTGCCTACAGCTTATAGCCATCTCTTTGCCTGAACTGAGAACTACTATCCGCTATTTGTTATTGAGTGCAACTTTTTCACTTCAGTGCTCATTCCTGTATTTTTTTTTACACAGTTTTGCATGTGGCTTGCAGCAGAGGATGTAGGGGAATAGAAGGTGAACAACACACAAAGCTAAAGTGCTTGCAAATGTACATCGAAAACATGCTCAAGAGCTTCACAGTCAAAGTGAACTCTTCACTCCCCAAAACAGTATGGATACTATTAAATAGCAGCCAGGTTACAGAGGGGTCAGAGATAGTGACGTACATGATGATATACTAGTCACATCAGTAGTCATGTTCTGAAGGCTGTAAAAATGAAAAGAACAGTTTGAACCAGAATTAGAGATAGAACATAGGTTAATACAGCACAGGAACGGGCCCTGCAGCCCAAGCCATTATGCGAAACATGATGCCAAGTTAAACTAAACCCTTCTGCCTGCCTGTGTTTCATATCCCTCTATTCTTGCTGAATGTGTAAACTCATGGTAGTGCATGTATTATAGTATAAGTAAAGGAAATTTATAGAGCCCTAACAAAGTCAGACAATAGTCAATCCTATATTGCGGAAACCTTCCAAATAATTACCAGGCCCCAGGTTAGCTGAAGAGACATCCAAGTATGATCCACAAGTGGGACCAAACTGCAAGCCAACATCCATTCTAATCTCTTGATACATAGTGAACTTTCATTTTAAAAAGGGCCAGGGACACAAAGTGTATGAATAACATGCAGTGAAACATACTTAAAACCAAACAGAATCTTCTATCAAACAAACTTTGGGAAATAGAATGGAACAAGAAGTACCATGACATATTGGAGATTACAGATAAGATTCCTGACAGTTTCTTATTGTTGCTAAATCTGTGTGCTCTATGGATCGGATATTGAACAAAAATGTATTTAGTGGATTGTAATCCAACAGATGTTATTGCTGAACAAGTCAGATCATAGTCAGGCACCTGGTTTGATAGGTCATATTTCATTTTATTTTGTTTGAAACTGCAAATTTTGTTTTAATAAAACTGAAGTTTATTACAAAATGAATGAGGACAAAATAGAATAATCCAAATGGTCTACTTATAAAACAACTTCAAAGATTTTAAACGCATAGTAAAAGGTATAGTTCCATTAATCCAAAAACACTTCTTTATACAATGAAAATAAGCAAAACGGCATTTGTACAATACCCAAGACACCACTCCTTGTACAGTTCCCAAAACACCACTCCTATACTACACCAGAATCCCTCTAACAAACATTTTCTTAGATTTAAGTCACATGTGAGGTGCAGATGGCTTCTTCTTGAAGCTATAATACACTTGGGCTTCAATGTACTGATATTAAATAGCCACTTCCAGGTTTTTATCCCAACTCATCTGGTCTGGGACGGACATTAACTTTTCACTCCAAGGTAGTCTATTTCAATAAATTTTGCATTCCCTTATCAGGAGCGCTGCTCTGTGCAGCTATCCTGTCCCAAAGTCTTCAAAGGACTAACACTGCCCAAAGTTTAAAATGAAACTCTCTTTCAGCTATGGGCATTTCTCCTAAGCTGAAAGAAAATTCCAGAAATCTCCAGAAAATGCTTGTAATTTGCCATGCTTGGTCACAAACAAACAAATGATCTAAAATAGACAGAAGTTCGTAAGTACACAAACTCATTTGCTGGACAGCTATGCTTCAAAATCGTTTTTAAAGAAGGAAATCACAAGACTACAGAAATACTTACAAATTAACTAATAAGTTCACATAGAAAGATCTACTAGTTTCTAACTCAAAATCAGCAGTCCCAATTTACAGAAACTAACATCCCACAGTTTACATCACAATGGTTAAACATTAAACATTGAGCATGAAGGAGAAGAAGAATAGCATGGTCGTACCTTGTCCCATGAATTTTTTAAAAATAAAAGTTATTTCAAGATTCTCAGAAAAGTTTGAAGGATTCACAGCAATATATCTTTTTTGGGGATACAGCAGCATCTTAAAATTTGCCTCAATTCTTGCCATTCTGATATAAGACCATCCAGCTGAAACACAAACTCTGATTCTCTTCCATTATAGATGTTGCCTGACCCATACATTGTCTCCACTATTTTCTATTCTTTTATTTCAAACCTCCAGCACTTCCTAGGTTTCACTCTTGTAAGCAGTTAATTCTACTTTAAGAAAAAAAGTGTTCAGTCCGGACATCACTGAACTAGGGGAGTAATTTAACCCTTATAAATTCCACAAGCCATTGCTGGTGCTGATTTTGCGGAATTTAACATGCAAAACATGCCATTAATTTTGACAGAAACTGGTGTTCTTCAGTGAGTATTTTGTACCTTGACAAGGTTCAATTACCATGCATAATTAGTCACTTCAAAATGGTGTTGGTTCATACAGAAAATGCTGGGAGGAATTCTGAACACAGTGACTGACAAGTGTGTGAACAGATGCAGTTTTCAAGCCTCAGTAACATTGTTTTAATTAGTCGTTAATAAAATATTTCATAAGCTGAGATGATACTCAAGACCATATTCACTCCTGACACTTAACCATTGAAATAATTCAGTGACAGATTTATGTATTGACAGCAGTTTGTGATTAGAATTAATACTTCAATTCCTCCCATTAACTTACAGTGAGAGGAACATGCAAAACAGATGTTGGTGTGACAAAGGTAGACATGAAATAGGTGCAGATTTGGCCCAATCCTGCCTGATCACTCAATAGGACCAAGGTCCAATCCGTGAGATGGGTGCCTGTCTCTAAGTGCAAACAACCCGTGCATCAGCCTTTCAATACCATGTGGACACCATCCTGAACTGCAGGTGTCAACTTCAGAAGTGTATCAGAAAGATGCTATGAAGATTAGAGGGTGTTGGCAAATATTTGATGCCAATGTCCATGGACAAGGTGTGCATGCGGCAGATGCCCCTGAATCAAGCCCTGAGATGCTGCTTGGTGTTAAGCAACATGGAGGTTCCCCTCAGCCAGCAGTGAGCTGAGTCACCACGTAGAATCAAAGAATCCTTTCAATGTTGAAAGAGACTATTCAGCCCATCAAATCTGCACCGACCCTACTAACATCCCACCGACATCCCACCTAAAAACAGCCTCCTACCCTATCCCTGGAATCCTGCATTTATCATCGCTAATCCACCTAACTGCACAGCCCTGGACACTACGGACACTTTAGCAGGACCAATCCACCTAACCTGCACATATTTGGACTGTGGGAGGAAACTGGAGTATACAGAGGAAACCCATGCAGACATAGGAAGAATATGCAAAATCTAAACTCCATGTACCCATTCTGACTTCCATGTCACAAATTCTCACCACCAAACTTGCTTGGTACATTTAGCAAAATAGGAAATTGAATATTAATAAGGCAAGTTATACCATTAGTAACATATTCACCAAGCTATAATCCCCCGAATTGGCAAGGCACCTAGAGAGGATCCCATCTTGCCGCTCTGCAGATGCATGAAAGGTACAGCAAATTGCTCCTGACATTGAGATTTGCCTCTTGGGGCTTCCTACCCCATTCTGTCATAAATCCTGCCTTTGCCCACGTCGTTCAGACCCCGATAAGATTCCTCTCTATGTCTCTTTTGATCAATCAGGGAATTCTATATCCTGCTTCTTTTAGAATAAAAATAAAACTATTCCCAGTTGCTGGAATTAAATGTCCATATTTCATGAGGATGTGAATTGGGCTTTGACAGACCATTATCATAGTTGATATTGATTCTTTGTCTTCCATCTCATAATGTGCAGATATTTATTTGTAACAACTCGCACTGGAATTTGAGGTGATTAGAAATAAAGAACAATGTGCTGCCCTTGACAGGAGATCTGGGACCTGTGTGAACAGACCAAGCAACTGTGTCTTCTTACCTTGGCAGACTGAAGAATTATCAATGAGTTTGAATCAGGAAGTGTAACTCAAAATGGTTAATTTGATGCCAAATCATGTATAAAAAGGAAAATAGGTAGAGAAATGAAAGATCAATTAAGCGAGAGGAAAGAAAGAAAATGATTTTTAAAAACAATCTTTTAAAAAGTCTTTGACAGTAATTTATACCTGAATGAGTGAAACTCCACAAGTTGAAAAAATATTCTTCAGTACCAGAGAGATTTCTGGTCATTAACTGAGATTTATACGATTAAAAGTTTATTTACACTAGAATGGACAAGCATTTTGTTTTTCTGGTAAAGCTAGTGGGCATCCATTACAGCATTTACTGCCCAGTCCTTCAGTGAGTTCCCATATAGCAAATACTCATGTGGTTCAGGGCAACTTGGAAAACAGCTTTCTGATTTCTGCATTTAATTCTGCAATTGGGATGCCAGAAACTTCTGTCGGATTCACTGTTGATGGCTGTTAGTCTCACCAATATTTCAACCACGAAATTTGAACCAATATCAAGAATATGAGCCCCACTGATGCAAGGGCTAGTCATAGATGTAACTGTAACAACACACCGGTGTAACAATATATCCTCTGTTAAAATAATCAATATCCAGAAGTGAATTAAATTACTTTATCCAATCTGGATATTCAGTTTTAAATCCCACAAACCCTACACTTGCATCATGACTGAATCTCCTCAGTTAGATTTCAGCCTTGTATTAATCCCCTTCATGTACAAATTATTCGTATATTTAGGTTTGAACAAAACATATGTCAAGCAGATTTAATGTTGACCAATTATATGAATCGTTTGCATGTCAATATTCTAAAGTAATGCACATGTGAGGAGCTTTAATTAATGTCAAATTTATAGTGGTAGAAAGAACTAATTAGCCAGAATTACAATCTGATCAAATAACTGATAGCAGATTTAATAAAGAAATGTTTACTAACTTTAGAAATGACATTTGTATGATGATTGTTTTAGAGAAAACTGGCTAAATGCAATACTTGTGATTTAATAATGTTCCAGTATCTATTGCCCCTCAGTATATCTCAGTTGCTTCCATGTTTATAGAATTAACAATTGGATTTTTACTACTTACCACCTTCTTTGTTCTGCTTGAGCAATTTTTGAAACTTTGGGGCAGAAATTCCAGGCTTTGTGAAGCTTTGGGAATAGGAAGACAGGCAATGTTGTTGGTGAAATCTGATAACCTTCATTTACATTTAATTTCAGCATTAACTGGAATGCAGGTTTAAATGTTGCCAAACATTCGGGATGGAAAAATTATGGTTTAATGGATTAACGAATGCCATCTGACACTTTGCAACCTTTGGTTTGGGTTGTTTGTGAATGTAATTAGCTCAGTTGTTGGGGATAATAGGTACTGCAGATGCTGGAGAATCCGAGATAACAAGGTGTGGAGCTGGATGAACACAGCAGGCCAAGCAGCATCATAGGAGCAGGAAAGGTTAACGTTTCGGGCCTAGACCCTTCATCAGAAATGGGGGAGGGGAAGAGGGTTCTGAAATAAATAGGGAGAGAGGGGGAGGCGGATAGAAGATGGATAGAGGAGAGGATAGGTGGAGAGGAGAAAGCATCATCCTCCAACACTTCCGCCATCTGCAATCCGACCCCACCACCAAAGACATTTTTTCCTCCCCACCCTTGTCTGCTTTCCGGAGGGACCACTCTCTCCGTGACTCCCTTGTCTGCTCCACACTCCCCTCCAGCCCCACCACACCCGCCACTTTTCCCTGCAACCGCAGGAAGCGCTACACCTGCCCCCACACCTCCTCCCTCACCCCCATCCCAGGCCCGAAGAAGACTTTCCACATCAAGCAGATGTTCACCTGCACATCTGCCAATGTGGTATACTGCATCCGCTGTACCCGTTGTGGCCTCCTCTACATCGGGGAAACCAAGCGGAGGCTTGGGGACTGCTTTGCAGGACACCTACGCTCAGTTCGCAACAAACAACTGCACCTCCCAGTTCGCGAACCATTCCAACTCCCCCTCCCATTCCTCAGACGTCATGTCCATCCTGGGCCTCCTGAAATGCCTCAATGATGCCACCTGAAGGCTGCAGGAACAGCAAATCATATTCAGCCTGGGAACCCTGCAGCCCAATGGTATCAATGTGGATCTCACAAGCTTCAAAATCTCCCCTCCCCCAACCATATCCCAAAACCAGCCCAGCTCGTCCCCGCCTCCCTAACCTGTTCTTCGTCTCACGTATCCCCTCCTCCCACCTCAAGCCGCACCCTCATCTCCTATCTACTAACCTCATCCCGCCCCCTTGACCTGTCCGTCCTCCCTGGACTGACCTATGTCCTCCCTACCTCCCCATCTACACTCACCCTTACTGGCTCCATCCCCATCTCTTTGACTTGTCTGCCTCCTCTCCACCTATCCTCTCCTCTATCCATCTTCTATCCATCTCCCCCGTCTCCCTATTTATTTCAGAACCCTCTTCCCCTCCCCCATTTCTGATGAAGAGTCTAGGCCCAAAACATCAAGCTTTCCTGCTCCTATGATGCTGCTTGGCCTGCTGTGTTCATCCAGCCCCACACCTTGTTAGCTCAGTTGTTGCATCAGTGTCTTATTTGTTGTTAATTATTTTAAAAGAGGCAGTTTTAAATTATTTATTTCACTTTTTTAAAAATTGGATATTTGCACAGTTAAATTCGATCAACAGTAATTAGTGAGTGACTATAATATTGAATGTGTGCACTGCTATCTATTTGGATGAGATTTAAAACAAAGTAGTGTCCGGGACTAGGGTTAAAGATGCTAAGGCACGAGTTGAAGAACCATAAGAAAGTTATTCCTCAACAGCAGTGAAACAGATTATCTGTTATTTATCTCATTGTTTTTGTGTAATCTTGCGGGGTTTAAATAGGTTGCTGTTTTGCCTACATTAGAGCAGTGACTATTTCTCCAAGGTGGGATTTTCACTGTACTGGGACCTTAATTCTTTGGGAGACCAAAGTTATCTAGATGAATGCCTGCTTGAATTTAAATATCATCAGGCGTCCTGTCGAATGGTTACTTGGAGCTCCCATTGGTTCTCTAACTATTGTGTGGGAGCCCCAACACCAATACTAAATTCTGTTTGACATCCTACCGCCTGTGAAGCAGCTTGGGGATATCCTGGGAATGAAAACACCCTTGAGTATACTGAATAAACCTGAGTTTGTTCTTTCTTTATCCTGCAACCAAATGTCATCCATAAGCATAGATTGCACTAACACATGCACATTAGTTGCATTTTCCCAAAAGCAAAAACTAGCGCATTATACTAGTTATAAATAAATTTACTGTTCTGAAGAAGAGTTACTAGAATTGAAACAGTAATACTGCTTTCACTCCACAGACGCTGCCAGATCTACTGAGGTTCTCTGGTAATTTCTGTTTTTGTTTCAGATTTCCAGCATCCACAGTTCTTTGCTTTATTCGTTATGAGTACATTACTTTGCCTTCGTAATGTAGATGTTATCATATTGGTGCTTTCATCTAGTGTACTTTTGGTGTTACAGACTCAATGGGCTGAAGGGCCTCTTCTGTACTGTATGGTTCTATGATTTCTGAGATTCAATGATTCTTACAGCAAGAGCATGTCTTCTTTTTCATTTCCCAGTATGGGCTCCTGAGATTTTTAATGAGGTATCTGACATTAATACATTAACATCAGCTCAGCTACATGCCACCTTGAAAAAGTTTGTTCAACATTACAGCGGTCAACATAACATCAGTGGTCTATTCATAATTCTGCAGACTATGGACCATAAAAGCCCTGGATTTTATTCAAAAATCATTTACTGAGCTCGTGTAAACACTTTGAATTATTTATTTGTTCCTCTGATGTTTTCAAGCATAATAGTTTCTTTCATTCTCCATCAACTTAGTACTTTTGAAGGCAAGATCAGTGGGAAGCTGGGCAAACACAATTGTGTCTTTGAAGGTCCAGCTATATAAAAGACTTTCATTCACAGTCACACATTTGCACAAAACACAATTGTGATAGTATCCTATTAATGAATTTAATATTTGGATGACGGTTTGAAATTATATTAGGATTGACAATGTTACTGCCATCTTAAAATATGGGATCAAAAGACATTTGGTTTTAAAATTGCCTTCTATATTTCAAGTGTTCCATATGACGTTTTACTTGATACTGTACCAGGTAACACCTCATTTGGATTTGAATATAGAACTTGACTTTATACACAGCAGATTTTATTAGATAAAGCCTGTTTAATTTTTAACAATGTGTTTGACACATCATTATGGAGGGATAATTATATGCTAAGTCTAGAGAAATCTGGCCTCTCTGTTTAAATTTGTTGGCAATTTTTCTACACTCAGTACATAATAAGCAACTTTACCTTGTGGTGTGTTTTAGTATCTACCCAAGTGTAATTTGCACAAGGATTTCAAGATTCCGTGGAGCCGTTTCAGCATCGGAGTTTTTCAATGTTTGAATCAAATTAAGGAAAATTAAATATAAATGGCTCAGTCATCCCATTTGCTAGATTGTCACTCTTTCGTTCAGATTTGCCCCTCTGCAGACAATTGACTTATCACTTAGCTTTTTCTCAGTCAGTGTTCATTTCATCATCTTTCAGATTTACGGTCATTCAGGCAAAAGGTTGACAAATCCTGCCTCTCTCTCATTTTCCTTTAACAAGCAGTTTCACTGTATTCAAGCCTACCCTCATTACTTCAGTTTTGATTAGTGTCTTCCGGTAGCATTTTGCACAGCACATGCCAATAATATTCACACCTGGTTTCCAAGCTTGGGTTAGAGACTGGATTTCAGCACTGAACAGAAACTAGCCAGCAGCTTGACACACTCCATTTGCTACAGTTTCTCCAGTCTGTGAAAAAAAATCATTTAAAAAGGGAATGAGGAAATCTTGGCCTTAAGAGAAAACATGAAGGCATCACTCTTTTTCTCAAATGCTCCAGCTCTCTGTCAATGAAAAGGATGCTCTAAAATGAAAATGTTTATTATTTTGAAAGAGAAACCTTATATTTCAACTCCAAGAGCTATTTTACAAATGATCAAGCAGCCTGTTTTGAGTGTCCTTGGGTGCCATAAGCAGTATCTTGTGCTAGCACACTGTGCTACACTGTAAACGAGTGAAATCATTCTTTTGGAATTTAAAGCGTGATATAGTTAAAGATAAATATAACAGGATAACAACTAATTAGAAGCATAATCATAAAATAATAAATTGCTTTGGAAATCAGGGAGGGAAATTGTTTTAATTCAAGAGGTTGAGGAGAAACAAATACAGTTCTAGGGCATGGGGATTCTAGAAGCTGGCTTCTCACTTTTGAGCAGAGTTCTAACTGAGTGCGTCTTCTACTCCAATGCCAACTATTCTTTTCCTGGATTGGAAATGATTGCTGACTCCCAGTTGGAGTCCACCAGCACTTGGCCAGAACGTGCTGTCAGTGTTGCAGCAGGATTGCCACTGCAGCACCAGAAGGGATGGTGGGACGTTGTAATGTACTGCGGACCTCCAGTGACCGTTGCAGGGCAATATTAATCAGGTGGAAATAAGGAAATCTAGAGTGGGCTGGGCTGCAACTCTTCCCCCAATTCCATTTGCATGCAGCGTGTGAGGAAAAAATGTCCAGCAGCTGTTCTGATAATGAGGTAGCAATAAGCCTGAAAACCAGAATTCTTCTTCGTCCTTTGGAACTGTCCCAACCTATTTTGCAAGGAACTGCATAGGTGACACTAGTTTACTGTATTTAGAGATCAATGAGCTGATCTACTCACAATTTACAGTAAGTCTTACAAAAAAAACTGATGAACACACTGCTGGCTATTATGTAATTCCTACGCTCTACAGTATAAGTAACGTATACGCTATCTCCTTGCAAATGCTCTGTTAGTCTCATGTTCTCCTTTATCTTCTTGGCCGCAAAATTCTTTATTGGTAAAGGCAGCCATACATCAGGCACGCAACAAGGCTCACTAATTGAAAACTCTAACATTTAGTTCACACAATTCTGCAAATCCGAATTGTTTTGGAAAGTAATTTTGAAATTTCTGGAGTTGTCCAATGTCACTCAAAACTAAATTATAGGCACGTAATCTGTATAATGAGTATGTATGAGGCTGACAACGGTCTTTTCAATGGTCCTCATGTCTCTGTCTGAGTGAATTCAGAAACCCTGTTTTTCTTATAATGATTCCTGTTGAGACCAATAACTTTCAAAAACGAAATTGAACTTGCCTTTTATAGCTGAAAGGATAGGCCACCAAGATTTATCTTATAATGTTTACTGTAAAAAATGACTAAAAACACTCTTGACTGAATATAATCTTTTCAGGCAAACTATACATTAGGGAGCAGAATTGACCATTCCTTCCCCTCCTTATTTTGACCACAGTCAAAAAATTCATAAGACAGCTCAGTGTTCCTGTTAATTTAATTTTCGACAGCGTAGGCTTCTGTGGTCCATGGGCAGCAGTGAATCCCGAAACTGGAAGTTAATGCCACAATTGGTGTACAGTCGCCAATACCATGTGCGGTGTCTTAGAGGGGCTATGCACACAACTTAGATGGATTGTCACAACTATACTTTACACTGTCCTTTATGTAGTCATTTGGTTTTTCTATAATTACTCTTAGATCTCAAGAGTTTACTCACGTTCTTTTCTCAATCTGGTAACTTGCAATCTAAAGCTGCCTTCCCCAGGAAGATGTTCTTTACCTGGATACTTTCCCTCTGGTCTAATCCTTCCATCCTTGGTGTAATTCCCCACAAATTTGACTTTTTCAGTCTGATCATGAGTTTTAACTCATGCTACTCCTCAGCAAACCATGGGGGTGACTTTTGTTTGGCCCCTATTTGCTCCCTCTCTCCCACATCCATGAAGGTTCATAAAATAAACAGCAGCAGGGGATCAGAGGTTAAAACTGCTATCTTACAGTGCCAGGGACCTATGGTCGATTCTACCCTCGCGCAACTGTCTGTGTGGATTTTTGCATGTTCTCCCCGTGTCTGTGCGGGTTTCCTCCCACAGTCCAATGATGTGCAGGTTAGGTGGTTTGGCTGTGCTAAATTACCCATAGTGTCCAGGGATGTGTAGGTTGGCCATGGGAAATACAGTGTTACAGGGATAGGGATTCTCTTTGGAGTGTCATTGTGGACTCAATGGGCCAAATGGCCAGCTTCCACACTGTAGGGACTCTATTCTATTCTGTAAATAATTTTCAATAATCAGTAATGTTCTTAAAAAGAAAGCCCTTAGTCTCATCTTTTAATCGTTTCATTTTGCATCCTTCCCCATGACAATGTGTATCGCATAGGCCTTATATCTAAGGAGAACTGACCATAAGCCATCCTTGGGAGACCAAGTCTTGGAATTAAATTGTAACTTAGAGCACAACCGTTTACATCTTCACATTCTGAACGCTTTCTTGGACTTTGGAGACCACCAGTCTATGCATCATTAACACATGCACTGTTGCCAATTTCTGCAACTATAAACACTTTGAACTTTCTTTCCAGTAAAACATTCTAACCTTTCCTTTGATCTGTAAGGATCAAAATATCCAAGCTTGCTGTCGGGTGATTTCAATACATTGCATTCCCATTTTGTTTTACTTTCAGATTTAAAGATCCCGTCTCAAAACAGAATATATGGTTGATAATAATAATTGTAAAATATTTTTAATACCATTCACTGAAATGGAGCTGACTTATTTCTAACCTTCATCTTTTAGCTGCAGTTATCAAGTGGTGCCTTCTGCATGCCACGTTAAATTATAAATATTAATTAATCTTGACACATTCAGTGCTGAACATTTAACAAAGATGCAAACACTGTTTGTGGCACACAATCACTTTCATTGTTCCTAATAATACAATCTCATTTTCTACGGCATTGCACTAACCTCTTAATTTAAGGATTCTCTGTTTTGAATTGCAAGAGACAAAACAAGCAAAATATATGAAATGCTTCTTAATAAACATCTTCTATTGCATGAATGAAAACTATTATTCAGCGCTAAGTGTAATGTGACATAATACTGTGCAGGTAAAATTCTGATTTGTTAAACCATTATTTCTTGCCAGCAGTTAGTTATCACTATGAAAATACCTCACAAAAGGGAAGGTCTGTATTATGAAATGAAAAGATTGAACCTTTCTTAATATGATCATCTACATCAGTGTCATCCAATAGAAAATTAGTCTATGGCAGGCAATATAGACCAATTTTAGAAACAAACACAGCTCCTCGATTATCTAGGGAAATTGTATTGTAGTTTTGCATGATATTTGTTAACCTTTTTCAATGCAGTTCCTCTAACTATGTGTTCTTGGTGTAGGATTAATAACATTTTTCAGCCATGTTAGCCATGATATTGTGGCATGTCAAAAAGCCTTCGGCTTACATATGTAGTGACTCTGGTTTGAAATACCTAATGGGTACTGTGTGCGGTATATGAGGTTCGCATAAATTGTGATGCTATAACTGTACATGTGATTCTGTCATCGGCAAGAGAGAATAAACAAGTCTAGATTGAGCATTAAATGAGCATGATCTTAGGTGCTACATGAGAAAGTTGTATTTGATAACTTACCATGTATAAATGTTTTAAAGAAGTATTATTGCACTGGAGGAGTTAGACAGTTACTGAGTGATAAAGAGCGAGCAGATTCAGGGTCAGACATCCATTGTTTGAGATACTGCAGACTAGTATCTCAATGTGCAAGTAACAGTATTGGCTTAAACACGAGATAAAGCATATTGGCAGCTGTGGAAAAGCCTACAGGGCCAGGATTGGAAGCAAAAACAGAGTGCAAGAGACACAGCTGAAACGAGAAGACTCTGCACGAGGAATGGGACTTGGGAAGACTTCAAAAGGCACAGCTGAGTAAAAAGCGAGGAGACTCTGATAGCTGTCCAAGACCTCTGAAGATGTTGGGAATAAAGCTGGAAAAATAGAAGACTTCAAAGAATAGGAAAGGATCTGAGGGGACTTTGATTATAGAGGGCTACAAAGTGGAAAGGTGCCATAGGGAAATGTCGAGCTTAACCATAAATCAGCAATATTCTGGCAAGTAAATCTGAACAAATCCACAAGAGCAAGAAAAAAAACCCAGATGCTGCTGTAGGTCAGCCAGCCTTTAAGGAAATTAGTGACCTAGAAGGGTTTTTCCGGCAATCAGCAATCATGATCATCACTAGACTTTTAATTCCAGATGTTTATTGAATTCGAATTCAACCATCAGATGTGGCAGAATTCAAATCCATGTCCCCAAAACATTCCCCGGTCTCTGGATTAACAGTCCAGTTAAAATACCACTAGGCCATCGCCTTCCTTGCGACCTGTATAGAAATCCCAATCTGAAAATATCCTTTATCCAAACAATAGTTGGTCCTGAGGTTTTAGTGTAATAAGACCATTAGAAATAAAAACAGGAATGGGCCATTTGGCCCACTGAGCCTGGTCCACCAATTAATAGGACGATAGCTGATCCGACATTCTTCAGGTTCACTTTCCTGCCCTTTCCCTTGATTACCTCACTGATCAAGAATCTATCTATCTCAGACTTAAATACACACAAGGACCCTTCCCCCACAGCTCTCTGGTCAAGTAGTTCCAAAGATTCACAACCTTACGAGAGAAGAAATTTGTCCTCATCTCAGTCTCAAATTGACACACCTTTATTCAGTGACTATGCTCTCTGGTCTTCAACTCCCCCATGAGGCAAAACATCCGCTCATCATTTATCCTATCAAGCTTCTTAAGGATCTTGTATGTTCTAATAAGATCACCTCATTCTTCTAAATTCCAATAAGTAGAAACCCAACCTGCTTAACCTTTGATCGTAAGACAATCTCTCCACGAGAGGAATCACATTGCCAGATGAAGGATTCCCGATCTGTAGTACATTCTCTTATTACACCATTTGGGTGGTATTGCTTCAAGCATCTACCATTTGGAATGTCCTCCACGCCAAAGACTTTGGTGATGACTGCTGGCAAGGCTATGTCCTCAGCTAAAAATCTTCAGTTTTACTTTACTCTTGGCAGCTGAATTTCCCAAAGGTGTCCTAACACCAGCTATTAAAAGCCTTATGAAACAGATGCCTATATCTCAATTTAAGTAGATACTTGGAAAATGATCCAACCAAATTATATGTCAGATATTTTTCAGATAGTCTTTGGAGAACAGGATATTGATCCCCAACACTGGATCTTGTTGTGTACCATGATACGCCTATAAAGTGGCTCAATGAGGTACAGTTCCTATTCCTTGGCAACGTGCCTCCCCTCAGTATTCCTCCAGTGAAAGTTGTTCCTAACCTGAGAGACTGCCTTCCTAACTTAACACATAAATCCAAAATAAGGTTTTCTGAAAAAAAAATTAACAGGCTGTCATTGGCTTGGCCAGCATTCATTCCTCACTCCTAATTGTCCTCGAGAAAGTGATGTAGAGCTGCCATCTTTAACAGCAGCAGTCCACATGGTCTAGGATTGCCCACAATATTGGTAGGAAGGGAGTTCCAGGTTGTTGACTGAGCAACAGTGCAAGAACAGTGATATAGTTCAAGTCACGATGGTGTGTGGCTTAGAGGTTCCAATGCATCTGCATCTGCCCTTCTAATAGTTCGATGTTGCAGGTTTGGAAGGTGCTGTCAGAGGAGCGTTGGTGAATTTATGAGCTATCATTTTTATTGAAGCTTTTTCTCTTTCCAATATTTCAATGTCTTTATCAAATTAGAGTGCTCAATCCAAGTACCAAAACCTTGTTCTGAAAGTTATCAGCTTTTGACTTTAAAAAAAAATTTAAACATTTTGCAATGAAAGTAACCAAGTAATTTAGCTGTCTCCTGAGATTGCATTTGCGACAGTCCTGAAGTAACCCTCCTAGAACCAATACACGAGAGACTGAACCTACATTTTTAAAATATTACTCAAAATAGAAGTGATGTTGATGAATTTTTTTAAAATTCATTCATGGGATGTGAGCATCTCTGACTAGGCCAGGAGTTATTGCTCATCCCTAATTGCCCAGAGGGAAGTTAAGAGTCAACCACATTGCTGTGGATCTGGAGTCATATGTTGACCAGACCATGTTTGGATGACAGATTTCCTTCCCCAAAGGATGTTAGTGAACAAGACGGGTTTTTCCCAGACAATTAACAATAGTTTCATGATCATCATTATACCTTAAACCCAGACTTTTCTTTGAATTCAAATTGTACAGTCTGCTATGGTGGGATTTGAACCTGGGTCCCTAGAACATTAGCTGATTTCCTGGATTCATAGCCTATCGATAATACTACTAGGCCATTGCCCTCCCCAGATCTGTATATTTGTGCCTCCTTTACTTTGGAAGCTTATCAGCATTCATATAAAAGGCAACAGCATAGCAGTGTCTCACCAATTGCAACTATAAGCAAACATATTGTGGAGTATAATTAATTGCTAGGTGAAAAAACATTTCAAGCAGTTCTATGCGTGACTGAATATTTTAAGCTTTTTACCTGAATGACAAGCTTTCAAAACTGGAGAACTGTTTGCATCTGTCTTGAGAAGGAATACCGCACAACAGCTGAAATGACTGGAGGAAATAATTACTGACAACAATATTTTCAAAAAGGACCGAGCAGTGCCAATTATTGACAAAATCTTCAGCAGAGCTGGAACAATGCGGGGCTTACCTTGAAATCAATACAAAACCTTTCAGTTAATAGAGCCAACATTGTGCTGACACATTGTTAGTGTAGGTGAAATGATAAAGTAGTGGTAGTTTCACAGGGACAGAGATAAACTTGGCTTTGAGTTGGCCAGCCCTTCAAGTGTGATCTTGCCTTAAAGTTCAGATCATTTCCCCAGTGGATTACCCACCAGTGACTGATTTTACCACAAAGAAGGGTGAGATTCAAATCACAGACACTTCCTATGATCCTGTGGATGATTTGAAGTGTCAGTATGTGCGGGTCAGACAAGTGTCTTGTATTTCAAAGCGAAAACAAGCCAGTATTCATAAGGAGGAATACCAATATTCAAACAGACCTTTAAAATTGTGTGCGAGGGCGGACAGTAGCAGGAGAGTTATCATTTTGTTAAAGATTACAGTGTTTGAAGATATGAAGCTGCCCTTCAATGTACTCAAATCTCAGTATTTGAATTTGCAGGGCTTGATCTTTACAGTTTCTGAGGAGTGTGTTGCCACAGAAAATATGACTTGAAGGAATTTAATCATCAAGAACTCACCAACATGATTTAATTTTAAGTAGGTGTCAGATCTTCAGCAAAGTGGATAATGGTTTTGTGATACCAGAGAAGTGATGATTGGATTTTTCAGATGCATTTCTCAAACATTAAGTGGCAAATTGTATGGATCGATATGTGTCTAGCATCTTGTAATGTTAAGGTGAGGCACATATAGCATAATATCAAAACTGGAGTATGTTATTGACCCTGAGGGCTAATTTGCCCTGTATCAGATGTTGAAGATATGGTTAGAGTAGGGGGAATTTAAGTTTGCATTGTTAGTTATTACCCTCATTCGTGCTGTCAGGTTATATATGTCTTATAATCATTGATACAGGGGTGCAAAACACCTAACAGGAAAGGTTTAATTACGACTGGCTGCTTTTCCAAACTGTAATCAGCACTTCAAGGGGCAATGTTTCAGGAGAGAAGATGGTCATGTCATTGGACTAGGAATCCAGAGGTGCAGGATGATGCTCTGGGGACAGGGGTTCGATAAGTGAATTCAAGTCTGGAATTGAAAGCTGGTTTCAGTGATTGTGACCATGATCACCTAGTTCACTAATGCCCTTAAAGGAAGGATTAAATCTGCCATCCTGACCAAGTCTGGCCTGCATGTGACTCCATAACCATAGCAATGTGATTGACTCTTAATTGCCCCTTGAAATGGCCTCGCAAGCCATTTGTTCAATTAGGGATGGGCAACAAAATGCTAGTGATGCCCACATCCCATGTAATTAGGGGATAATTTGATTTGAATAGGTTGTCATACAGGTATTTGGGAAAATTAGACCTGTTGATTCAGAAATAAAGGAAAGCATTACTTGGGACTGCACGGGGACTCACAGACGTACAGAAAATTGGTGATTTTGCTCAAAATGGAGCATGCAGTAAAGACTGAAATTATTATCTTTTTACCTCCATACTTTTCTTGTCAGGTTTTTTAATTAATAGCTTGATTCCTACACCAGCTGAGGTCACCATAAAAACCCTGCCTTCTCAACCTTGTCTAGGCATGGTGACTCTCAGGTTAAACTCAACACCAGTTGTCTCTCTTTAATGAGAGAGCAGCCCAATCATCCTCTGGGATGATAGCGACTTTCAGCCCTGCTAATCTGTGACTATGTTGGTGCTCCTCCCAAGTCGCCAACCTCTCTAACTAACTGTTCACATTCTGCCCCCAAAAACTGTGTTCCTTTCACCCTTGTTTAAGTATTAAGCAAGTAAGACAGAAAAGGAGGGCGAATCACTGTTGTTATAGCCATAAAGTGGTAATGAAAAGTACTTACAGTGACAATCTACCCCAGTGATTGAATTTTTAAGCAAACATATTGTTCTTAATAGGCAATATTTCAAGCACTGATTCATTCTAAGGTCTTTTTACAGGCAAGTATACAGCTAGTAAATGGACTGATATGTCATGAATATTTTTATGGCAATAAACTATCTCAGATTACTCAGTTATTCCATATGGTAAACCAATCAGTTTCAGTTCTATGATAGCAAGGTGTAGAGCTGGAT
>JAHRHZ010000035.1:14982349-15022760 GCA_024137785.1 Ginglymostoma cirratum | reverse complement strand
AGAAGGGTCTAGGCCCGAAACGTCAGCCTTCCTGCTCCTCTGATGCTGCTTGGCCTGCTGTGTTCATCCAGCTCTACACCCTGTTATCTCAAATTCTCCAGCATCTGCAGTTCCTACTATCTCTGAAACAGTTTCAGTTCTATGTTTTTTTTATTAACAGTTCCTTTTCTAAACTTTAACTGAAGTAATATTTTATTGCCATTTATTCGTGGTAAGCAATTCAAATATTTTAGTTTCTACATATAACTCATGAATTAAATAGAGTATAATCTAAGCAACAGTAACAGCAGAAGAGAACCCTGTGAAGAGAAAATCTTATTTGGATTTAATTTTTGTTGCAGGAATGTTTTAATGCAACAAAAACAAACATATGAACTATTACCAGATGCCTTATGGATAAATTTCATACTCGATCTCATGTACTGTTGTTTTTGAGCTTCACTTTCTTTGTTATTAATTAATTGACTTAAAATAGGTTAGCAATTTGTCATGTTAAAGAGTTCATCCACTAACATCACAACAAAAATATTGATACCGTTTCTCTATGCAGCTGTCATCTTATTTTGAGCAAATGTGTTTTCTTTATCCCAATCACTAATTATATTGAAACAGGAGAATATTAATTAGAAAGAACCGTTACGTTCTAACAATTAGGGGCATCTGTTCATCTCAGTGTTGTTATTTTCTTCAATGGTGAATGGCAGTACAAAGAAAATGAAAGACGTGCATTTATATAGCATCTTTGATGATTATAAGGCATCCCAACTTGCTTTACAGCCAATCAAACTCTCAAAAAACAGTAATGTGATTGTGACCATGTAAGCTATTTTTATGATGCGCCACAAGGGATGAATTTTAGTCAGGACACCGGAGGATAACTTCCCTTGTACTTCTTCAAAATAGTGCCATGGGATCTTCAACCTGAGAGGACAGACAGGGCCTTAATTTAACACAGAGATATCTACCTTTTTTGCAAAGGGGCCATATTTTCAATTTTACTCTCACTCAGTGGAATTTGGTGACAAATTTCAGACAGAAAAGTTTTGACACAACATTAAATATGAATTTCTGGGATAAAATAAATAATTCTAAGGCAATAATTCAATAATTTAAATAAATGAGTATTTAATAAAATTAGCCAAAAAGTGCTACGTATAGTGAAAGGCATGATGAAATTTATATTGATATCATATTTGGGATGTGGATTCCAAAATAGAGGCAGATGGGTGTTGGTTACTTATGTGAAGGGTTTTAGTTTTTAAAAAAGTCAGAGAGTCCTTCCAGGACAGACACCTCATTGTAGCGTTGTTAGAAAGCAGACAACTGCCGATTCCCTGTGGTGTTCATGCAAAGATATTTATTTTGCTGGATTTACGACAAGTATGACAAAGATTTAAGAGCTTTCATTTCAGTTCAGAAAAATTTTGGGTTGAGCAAGTTTTGTTTTGAATTCGGTTCAGGAAACAAGAGTTGAGTTCAGTAGCAAGTTTAGTTTCGCTCCTTCAAGGAGTTCAGTGCAGTTTGAGGAACCAGTCATCTTAACAGAAGGTTTAGTTCATGAAGCTTCTGAACAAGGAGAGTTTGGTTCAAAATCCACAGGTTATCAGAACTGAAGATGTTCAGGCTGTTATACTTGAGAAAATTTCATGTTGACAGAATTGGAAAGGACTCATTAAATTGCCTTCACAGTCCATTGCAAAGAAACTGCAGGGAATCAGTTCAGTAGAATTTTTAAGAAGTTTATATAGGTGTCTACTTTAGCTCAAGATGAGTTTCTGCAGTGAGGTAGTGAAGAAGGCTTTGGGGTTCTGTAGTGTCAGGGAACAGTTTGAAACATTGTTCTGCTGTGTGATTTAAGATCATTCTACTTTTATATTTAGATAACTTTTTGTTTACTTTTTATTCTTCTTTTGTAGAATAAACTTCTGTTGTTAAAGAAAATCTGTATGCTTCTGCAAATATATTTTAACTACTAAACAAAAAGAATGAAGCTAGTTTTAATTCTGGAATGCGATTTGTCCCGTAGTACCATCAGCTGGAGTCCTCACATAAGCAGCAGCACTAAGTAGTGAAACCCTTTTTGCCTTTTTGGTTAAGAAGCAGAGTTTGTTCGAAATGGACATTGCCCCAATATTGCTCACTAAGGAGGTGAGTTAGCCTAGGGCCAAGGTAAGGGTTTGGATTTAACTAACATTAATCTTGGTTCATCACTAAGCTGGCCTTGGCAGAATTTATATGAAAGTAGGGTTCTGAAGCAGAGTGTCTGTCAACCTGGAATTTCATATGCTCTGGGTTATGAGTGCGTGTGAGAGAAGTGTGTTTTTAAGCGTGAGTGTGCATGAGTGAGGTGTATGTGATTGAGGTGTGTTTGTGTGTGTGAATATGAATGAGTTGTGTCTGTGTGTGTGTGACTGAAACGTGTTTGTGCGTGAGTGTGAGTGAAATGCGTTAGTGTGTGTGAGTGAGATATGTGTGAGAATGAGATGTGTTTGTGTGCATATGTGTGTGTGTGAGTGAGATGCGTGTGGTTGTGAGAGACAGTGAGGTAGGTTGGTGTGTGAGAAAAAGGGGTGCGTGTGTGTGTATGTGTGTGTGTGAGACAGAGAGAGAGATGTGTTTGTGTTTGTGTGTGTGAGAGAGAGATGGGTTTGTGTGTATATGGGAGAGAGAGTTGTATCTGTGTATGTGTGTGAGAGAGAGAGATGTGTTTGTGTCTGTGTGTATGTATGCGTGTGTGTATGTGTGTTTGAGAGAGAGGGGTTTGTGTGTGTGAGAGAGAGAGGGGTTTGTGTGTGTGACAGAGAGAGAATTGTGTTTGTGTGTGTTTTTTTCATTTATTCATTTGTGGGATGTGGGCGTCGTTGGCTGGTGTATGAGAGAGAGAGAGAATTGTGTGTGTGTGTGTAAGAGAGGGAGATAGAGAGATGTGTTTGAGTGTGTGAGGTGAGTTCTACTTTTAAATCTTTTAAAATACACACAAGCACACGTATAGTCTAGCCTTCACGATGATCCACATTCCACCCCACTCAGCTGGGCTGCTCTCAGTTCTGCATCTGAGGTCTTTCTCCAGACTCACACAGGGTTCTGTTGTCCTGTCTGTACTCCATGTTTCTCCACATTTACACGATCTCTGACTGGCTTACCGCAACGCTCTGGAACTGAACACTGGTGTGTGCCACTCACCTTCCCACCACTTGCTGTTTATCTAATCACAGGCTATTTCATCCCCACATTTCCTGTTGTCAAGTTCACTGGTAAGCTGATCGGCAGCAAATGTAGATGAGAAAAAGCCTATGATGGAATGACTAGTTGAATGAAAGTGGACTTCCTTCTTGAGGGGGAAGAATTCCAGCCTCAATCTGGCTGAACAAAGAGACCTTGGAGTCCAAATTTGTAGTTCCTTGAAAGTCGAGTCCCAGGTACACAGAATGGGAAGAAGTGTGTGTATGAGAGTGAGGTATGTGTGAGAGAGAGTGAGATGTGCTTGTATGCATATGTGTGTATGTGAGTGAGTCCTTCATTAGTTAGTGCATTGGCTTGCAGCTGTACAGACATTGCTCAGGCCACTTTTGGAATACTGCATCCAATTCTGGTCCCCTGCTATGGGAAAGATGTTACTAAACTTGAAAGGGTTCAGAAAAGATTTACAAGGATGTTGCCAGGTATAGAGGGTTTGAGCTATAGAAAGAGACTGAATAGGCTGGGGCATTATTTCTCTGGAGCTTCGGAGGCTGAGGGGTGACCTTATAGAAGTTCATAAAATCATGAAGGGCATGGATATGGTGAATTGCCAAGGCCTTTTCTCCAGGGTAGGGGAGTTCAAAACTAAACACCATAGGTGTAAGGTCAGAGGAGAAAGATTTAAACGGGACCTAAGAGGCAACTTTTTCACACAAAGGATTGTGCGTGTATGGAATGAACTGTGGGATGAAGTGTTAGAGTCTGGTACAATTACAGCATTTAAAAGGCATCTGTATGGGTATATGAATAAGAAGGGTTTAGATGGATATGGGCCAAACACGGCAAATGGGACCAGATTTATTTAGGATATCTAGTCAGCATGGACAAGTTGTACTGAAAGGTCTGTTTCCTTGCTGTACATGTCTATGAATCTATGACTCTAAGACTCTAAGTAATGCTATGAATGGGCAAGCTGGCTAAATCAGGGATTGGTTCATTTCTAACTTGAATGCTGGAGTATGGCTACTGTGCAGGAAGCCCAGCCCCAGTATCAGATTCAGCTCAATTATGTTAAAATAAGCTTTCAAGGAAAGAGGCTGTGGATTGCTGGGTAGTTGACATTCAGGAGCGTGTCAGTATGTTCTGAATATGCTTAATGCTGCTGTAACATATGGGGTTACACATCTTCGCCTGGTTTGGGCTATGTTCTGGCTAATCGCTTTTCATTTGTGCAAAATGCCGAATTATGGATTGGGTGTTTCTTGCTTAGCAAATTGAAGTTGTGGGGCATGAAAACCTCCTAATAACTGCTAGAGCTTAGCAGGTGGAATTATAAGCAAACGCAGCGTGGCTGGTTTGTCTGCGATGTACCAAGGGTGTTAAGCAACCTCAGACAATAGGTGGAAAATAATTATGCTAATCCTGATGTGTTTCTGTTGGTCCTGACAGAGTATTAGTCTCACTGTACATACATAATTTAGAACAGAGAAACATAATGGGAAATTGATAGAACTTTTCAGCATGGGCAGTAACTAGAGGGTGTACATTTGCCAAAATAGGTAGAGTGAAATGAGAATGCATTTTCTGGGAAAGATTGGGACTAATTGATTAGTCATTTTAAAAAGCTGGCACAGATACAGTGAACTGAATGGCCTCTGTCTGAGCACTATCATTGTATGAAGGAGGCTGTGCAGGAAACTAAAATTGTATAAGCTTGAAATAAAAAAGCAGTTTGATTGATATAAAAGACATCAGGGTCATTTCCTCATGCTAAAGTACCTCATAACCTACTTAATGAAAAAAGATCGGTTCGTGTGAGATGAGTGGGACTCACTTGACAACTGATTGGCATAACTTGAGAATCCTAATTCTAGCTGAAGGGTGAGATGATGGATCTGAAACATGCTACAATTTGAAAATACAAGCCCTTTGAATAGAGATAGTGTCAGTAAAACTTTCTAATTCACAATCCATTCTAACCTATTCTAAAATTGCTGCAATATCTAATAAAGCAGACAATCCTGAATATTGATAAGTAAGGGTTGCTTGGAATGCAATGTCAGTGGATTTACCAGGCTCTTAATAGTGCAGGAAAACATTTCAGAATAAGAACTAACACTCTTCTACCAGTTAAGGTGACTATTAAAAAGCAGCAAACCCTTTTGTTTGTGACCCTATTGTTATCTCACAGGCTTGTAGCCAATAGAGAATTATTGTGATCAAAAGGAACGAGAGCCCTCACTCCAAACTCCAGGGAATAATAATTGCACAAGTTCCTGATACTTCATTAATACGGAAAAAAATACTTGTTAAAATCTTCAAAAAAGCTTTGGAGGTAAACTTCCCTCAACTCCGCCATGACAAGTTAAAGATGAAAATGTACATCTTCAGAAGATGCGATAAAAAAGTTCAAACAATGAGGAGGTCATTTTGACTTTTGACTGATGATATTGGAGTAGCTAACTATTAAACATCTCTCTCAAATTTGATTTCCATTGATATTAATGAAAATCTTTAGAGATATTAAACAGGTAACTGATTTGATTTCATCCTTTTTACACAATCCTCCAAAATCAGAATTGCATCCCAGATATTTACAATTTAAAGAACCCTCTGCATAATAATTGAAAAGTCATGGAGCAGCCTGGGGTGACTATAGGTAGAAGAACTAAATTAAGTTTCACCAGTCTGGTCCTCACTTTCTTCTGAAGAAGGTAGCCATGATGTGGAGGTGCTGGTGTTGGACTAGGGTAAACAAGGTCAAAAGTCACACGACACAAAGTTTATTTGCTATCACAAGCTTTCAAAGCATTGCCCCTTTGTCAGGTGAAGGGGCAGCGCCAAGAAAGCTTGTGATTTCAAATAAACCTGTCAGACTATAACCTGGTGTCATGTGACTTTTGATCTTCTGAAAACGAGGTATAGCAAATGCAAAACGTTAACTGTTTTTCGCTCCAGAGATGCTGCTAGACATGCTGCATCTCTCCAATATTTTTTGTTTTTATTTTTGGTCCTCATCCTCTTTAGGACTGGGAATTTTGTGTAGTTGGGAGAGGAGCCTGCAACAGAAAAAGCTTCCATTAGGGAATGCAGATGTTTTTATTATCCATTGTGTTTATCCAGGCTAATAGTTTAACAGCCAGGCTATTGAAAAGAAATGATCATTCACACCAGAGGTGAGTCATAGAGTCATAGAGTTTTACAGTACGAAAACAGACCCTTCGGTCCAATTTGTCCATGCTGACCAGATATCGTAAATTAATCTAGTCCGACTTGTCTGTATTTGGCCCATATCCCTCTAAACCCTTCCGATTTATATAACCATCCAGATACCTTTTAAATGTTGTAATTGTACCAGCCTCTACCACTTCCTCTGGCAGCTCATTCCATACACGCACCACCCTCTGTGTGAAAAAGTTGCCCCTTAGGCTCCTTTTAAATCTTTCCATTCTCACCTTAAACCTATGCCCTCTAGTTTTGGGCTCACCCCATCACAGGAAAAAGATCTTCGATATTCACTATATCCATGCCCCTCATGATTTTACAAACTTCTATAAGGTCACCCCTCAGCATCCCACACTACAGGTAAAATAACCCCAGCCTAATCAGTCTCTTCCTACTGCTTAAAGCGTCCATCCCTGACAACATCGTTATAAAACTTTTATGCACCCTTTCAAGTTTCACAACATGCTTCCTGTAGCAGGGAGACCATAATTGCACACAGTATTCCAAAAGTGGTCTAACCAATGTCCTGTACAGCCGCATCACGACGTCCCAACTCTTATACTCAATGCGCTGACCTGTAAAGGCAGGTATATCAAACGAATAACAGGGACATCAGAGGCAAGACAGCAAAAGGAACCCAGACTGAGGTTGAAATTAGAAAAGTTGAGTAGACATTTAGTGCTTAGATTAACAAGTGTATTCTTTATATTTCTTAAAGCTACACTGGGACTGAAGCATGTGTACTTCCCAGACAGTCATAGATACAAGCAGTTGTCATGGCTTGGGACTGAAATACATTCTGACTGTTATTCCTTCTCAATTTAGAATCATAGAGTTATACAGGACAGAAACAGACCCTTCAGTCCAACTCCTCTATGATGACCAGATATCCTAACCTGATCCAGTCCAATTTGCCAGTATTTGGCCCATATCTCTCCATACCCTTCCTAGTCAATACTGATCTAGATGCCTTTTAAATGTTGTAATTGTACCCATCTCCACCACTTCCTCTGGCAGCTTGTACCTTTACACCGACTGAGTGAAAAAGTTGTCCCTCAGGTCCCTTTTAAATCTTTCCCCTCTCACCTTAAACCTATCCCCTCTAGTTTTGGATGCCCCTACATTGGGAAAGAGACCTTGGCTATTCACGCCCTTTATGATTTTATAAACCTCTATAAGGTCACCCCTCAGCCTCTGATGCCCTGTGGAAAAACATGCCCCTCCCTATAGCTCAAACCCTCAATCCCCCAGCATCATCATTGTAAATATTTTCTGCACCCTTTCCGGTTTAACAACATCTTTCCTATAGCAGGGAGACTAGAACTGAATGCAGTATTCTAAAAGTGGTCTAACCAATGTCCTGTACTGTGCCAATATAATGTCCCAACTCCTATACTCAATGAACACCAACAGAACTGCGGATGCCGTAAATCAGAAATAAAAACAGAAGTTGCTGGAGAAGTATAGCGGATCTGGCAGCATCAGTGAAGAGAAATCAGAGTTAACATTTTGAGTCTGGTGACACTTCCTGTACTCAATGCACTGGCTAATAAAGGCAAGTGTACCAAATGCCTTCTTCACCTGTGACTCCACTTTCAATGAACAATGCACCTGCACCTCTGGGTCCCTTTGTTTGGCAACACTCCCTAGGGCCCAACATTAACTGTGTAAGTCTTGCCCTGATTTACTTAATCAAAATGCAACACCTCACATTTATCTAAATTAAACTTCATCTGCCACTTTGGCCCATTGGCCCATCTAATCAAGGTCCTGTTGTACTCTGCGATAACTTTCCTCACTGTCCACTGCACCATTTGATGGAACCTGCAGATGTTAGAGATATTTTTAGTTGACTTATCCATTTGACATTAAGCATTTCACACAACAAATTGTGATCCTAGGATGTGATGCTATTTTATATATCGTCCTGGTCATTTCAGTTGGTTGTTCGCAGAAATTGCGAGCCTATGTCAACTCATGACTTTCGACTGACTGCATCAAAACATTATGCATGCGATATTCAGTGAACAACTCAATCAAATTCATGTTTCAATTGCAAGTTGGTTCTGCAGACCAATAGAAAATTAAGGCATGAAAGCAACTTTTTTTACTGTGCAAAGTGTCGAGTAAATGGATTGATGACATGGTGTGCATGGTTGCATAATTTAAAAAACAATGTTGCGGCATCACTTAACAGTTTTTGGCTTCAGAAACGTTTCATCCAAGAGAGTTCAATGTATTGAATAATCTGCAGCATCAATCAACAAAGACAATGAATTCTCTTTACTAGTGTTGAAAATTGACTTCTTATGAACATATTTCCAGTTCTGCAACCTGCCCTAGGTTGTTGACATAGTATTTTGAAATGACAGGACAGTTCAGTTACTGAAAAGTTTCAAACTAAGACTGCATAATTTGATGCTGTAATTAGGCACAAGTACATGCTGTAATTTGGCTTTTTTTAAGCATTTGCCAATGGGAATTGTTTAATCCAATAAAAATGATTAATTCAAGAAGATTGCCACAAAACATTACATCAAAACAGAAGGTTTGAACATTTAAATGATCTCAAATAGCTGCAACATTGAAACTTTTCCATAGATGAATGAATTACTGCATAACAGTTTTTTATTAACTGCAGAAGTTTGCTACTGTCTGACTTATAGTAAAGCTTATAAAAAAAACACAGCGATTATATGTTGTGACTTTTTTTTAAAATGTAATAACAAAAACACAATTGGATGATCTAATTTGGAAGACCAAACACAAGGGCACGAGAGGATCTGAAGTAATATCACTACACAGGGGTTCATTACTCATGGTCTTCAGTGGTTGTAACATTCTGAATGGGTTTGATCCAACAGTTTTATTATGACCTTCAACTTGCCTTCAGTTTAATCCACACCTTATTACATAATTGATTTTGCATAAGCATTAATTCAAAAGTCAACATCACAGCAGAAGAGAAAGCTCATTGAAAATATAGCTGGATGTTAGATCAGGGGATCATCTGCGAGCCTTCTCCTTGCGTTGACTGGAGTAAATCTACTGCCTTTATTTAGGCAGTGAAATTAAAGATGAACATAAATTGGGCCTATAATTCTCCGATTGAGGTAAAGGAGTCCAGGGTAATCTGCCACCTCCGACGGATCTTTTTTGGGGAAGCAAAGGTACGTCTTTGAGGTGCATGCACAGGGCCATGAGTTCCAGCCTTCTGGAATCTTCTATATGAGCATCCAACAGAAATAGCAGTTTTAGGATAATAGAACAGTGAATTAGATGGGCAAAAGGCCCTTTGTCATACCACTGGAATGAATGGCAATACTCTCAGATATTGCCAAATGCAAATGTTGAATTTAAAATGTGCAGTAACAGCAGGATCGAAGAACAAGGTATAGAAAACTGATACCAACAAACAGAACATTTTTGCACAGTTTAAGTTGTTTTTAAGATTGAAGTTGCCTTATTCAGTTCTATTTTATTTGATTTTATAGCTAAGACCAGCTGACTATACAGAAGTGTTTGCCAGTTCTCCCATTTCACGAGAGTTCTGTTTTATTTATTTGACAGGCAAACGATGCCTCAGGGAATGCCTGGAATTGGTTATATTTTATCCCACTGATCATCATTGGATCTTTCTTCATGCTCAACCTTGTTTTGGGTGTTTTGTCTGGGTAAGTGAACAAAACTTTCTAAACCGCCGATTGGAATATCTTGGAGCAAAGTAGAAACAGGGATGTGATAGGAGCCTCTTGATGGCAGAATCATTTGCTAAGTAAGAGGTAGTTTTCCTTTGATCCACCACTTGTCAGCAATGCCTTCACTTCAATGAGAAAGTTGAAGCTCCAGCACATGGGCTGTGATCAATCTTATCAGGGACGCTATACTGATGAAATGGCATTTGAGTGGAAACATGCTTGTTCAGGTGTTACACTGTCAGAAATGTAGCTCCTATTGAGGATATTTGCATTAAAAAGCACAAACTATTTTTGCAAATCTCTGCCATTTTCGGAACAATTTGTACCACTGCAATTAAATGCTTAGCTTTCTGGACACATTAAGAGAAATCCAAACTCAAACAGTGCAGAAATATCTCAAAAAAACTCTGAAAGAACTGCAAATGCTATAAATCAGAAACAAAAATAGAGATTGCTGGAAAAATTCAACAAGCCTGGCAGCATCTGTGGACAGAAAGCAGAGTTAATGTTTCGGGTCCAGTGACCCTTTCAGAACTGTTCTGAAGAAGGCTCGCTGGATCTGAAATATAAACTCTGCTTTCTCTTCGCAGATGCTGCCAGACTTGCTGAGTTTTTCTAGCAACCTCTGTTTATCTTGCAGATTTATTTCTCAGAAGGATTTATTTTTCAGAAGGGGAAAAGCTGGTTGAGTGCCCAAGCTCAGTCCCAGACATGGCTAAAGTTAAAAAGAGTAGACGATTAATCAGGAAGTGGTTATTAAGGCAAATTAACCTTGGCTCTTAAAAGCCTGAAAGTTGTACAAAGAAGAAAATCTAGACAGGGTAAAAGCAGGAAGGATGTACCTGGTGACTGAGGAGCCCAGAATCAAGGGTCACGGCCTAAGGATATGGGTTCAGCTGTTTAAAGTCATAGTCATACAGTCATACAGTATAGCAGAGATCTTTCAGCCCATCAGGTCCACATTGATCTATCTACACAAGTCCCACTTTACCAGTTTTTGGCCCATAGACTTGAATTCTGTGACATTTTAAGGGCGCATCCACACAATGTTTTAGAGTAGATTTGTAGCTCGGGTTGTGCATGTTGTAGTAGGTTGACCCGCCGAGCTGGTTTGTTGTTTCACAGACGTTTCATTACCCTGCTGGGTAACATCATCAGTGCAGCCTCTGATGAAGCGCCATTGTATTTTCCCAGAGATAGTAGGAACTGCAGATGCTGGAGAATCTGAGATAACAAGGTGTAGAGCTGGATGAACACAGCAGGCCAAGCACCATCATAGGAGCAGAAAAGCTTGACGTTTCGGGCCGAAGCCCTTCCCACCTGTTATTTAAACTCTGGAGTCTGTTGAGCTGGGTTACCTCACTTCTGGTTTTTCTTCGCAGTGGAGTGTATATGAGATCGAATTCTATGTGTTTGTTGATGGCTTTCTTCGTGGAGTACCATGCTTCTGGGACTTCCCGTGCTTGTCTCTGCTTTGCTTCTCCCAAATCTTGGTGTTGCCCCAGTCAAATCGGTGGCTCTCCTTATCCATGTGGAGCTTGAGCCCATATATACTCCATCGCAAAGGAAAACCGGAAGTGAGGTAATTCAGCTCAATTGACTCCAGAATTAAATAACAGGCAGGAAAACACAACAGCGCTTCATCGGAGGCTGCACTGATGATGTTACTTAGCAGGGTAACGAAACATCTTCACCCAGAAAGTGATTACACCGGAATTTTCTGTCACAGAAAGTGGTTGAGGCCAAAACATTGAATGTTTTCAAAAAGAAGTTAGATATAGCTTTTAGAGATAAACAGATCAAAGGGTATGGAATTGGATAAGCAACCAAGAGCGTATTGAATGGTGCAGCAGGATTGAAGGGCCAAATGGCCTACTCCTTCTCCTATTTTCTGTGCTTAAAGCTGAAGAATGTAATTGATATCTGAGATGGGGTTTATTTAGTGGCACATGGGGTCCTCATCAACTCCAATTTCCCACATGTAGATTTATAGAACACCTACAGTGCAGAAGGAGGGCACTTGGTCCATCAAGTCTGCACCAAACAGCATCCCACCCAGACCTAAGCCCCAACTATGTCGCATAACACCTCATTTCCCATGACTAGCCCACCTAGCCTGCACATCCCTGGATGTTATGGGCAATTTAGCACGGCCAATCCACTTAACCTGTACATTTTTGGACTGTGTACCCAGAGAAAACCCACACAGGCACTGGGAGAACGTGCAAAAATCCACACCAACGCTCACACAAGGCTGGAATCGAATCCTGTGAGGCAGGAGTGCTAACCACTGAGCTATCGCAACTCAGGCATTTATTACAATTCCTTCATGACTCAAGCATGCATAGTTGGATTACCTACCTCACACTGGTTGAAAAATCAGCTCACTACCAATGTTTTCAAGGGCAGCTAGGTTTGGGCTATAATTTCTGACCTTGCTGATACACACTTGGACCCAAGAATCTATTTTGAAATGTCTGCATAACGGGGTTCTCCTTTTGAATAGAAATCAAAAAGACAAATTCTCATTTTTGAGCATTTGAAATGATAACCATCAACTTCTGTGTGTGAGAAAGAGTGAGTAGCAATTTAATTAATGTTTAATCTAGTTACATTTTACAAAAGAAAGCAGATGGAAAAGGTCTTGCCTATGAGATCAATTTTGCATTCCTGGCACACAACGTTCTACAATGGGCAAAAGAACTTTGTAAATAAAAATCCTGTAGCCTTTTAATGACTAATTCAAATGCTTATATTTCAACCATCTAACCAGAGTCACATCTGAAGAATTATATATAATACCGTCACAATAACCTTATAAAATACTGCCAATATCAGCAGGAGTGCAGCCTGAAGAAAATAAAGCTTTCATGAAATCAGATCATTGCTGAACAGTAATAATGATTCAATGTCAAATCCAAGCATTCATTCATTCCTTGGGTCAACACCTTTATCTGATATTTGACTTTGTTAAGCCATTATAAGTAAAGCTAATGCGGAAATTATATTCATTTTGCATGACTTGTTATTCCAGTAATACCAAAGAAAGATTTGCCCGGGGTGCAAGGATTACAGAAACTGTACAAAATGGTCACCCTCTGTGAAAGTTCTCGTTGATGCCATTAGATGTATATTATTATTACATTTCCATAATGATACTGCCAAATACCCTTTCATTATTTCTAGTCAAACACTGGGAGTCCTTTTCATTGGAGCACCAGTTAGAGACTATTAAACACAGTACACCACATGAAATCATATTAGGGCTATGTTAATTCACCATAAGATAAGAAGAGCTTCTTTACTGAAGCACTGCCCTGGGAAGAGAAGGTGTTAGCCTTTCATCAAGCCTTCAAGACCCAGAACAAAACATTTCAGATTGATAGGAAGTCAAAAGAAATGGCCCCTCTTATCTCTCACTGTTCTTGTACTGTGATTCTCCAGATGAATAGTTCTGCGCAAAGTTGAACAAAAATAGATATTTCTATCACAGGGACGTGGAGAGAACTGTATTATCCTGTGCTGTCAGACTTCACTTCGATCACCACCAGCCCATGTACAAAATGTCAACTCTCACTAAACCTTACACAAAACATTTCAATTTCTGCAGTTTTATGAGGTGGAACAAAGGGGGAAGTACATTTCTGGGAGGAAGTTTTGATTTAGATCAATCGTTCTTACATCATTCCAAGTCAATTTTTTTTTAAAACTGGGATCATGTACATCCTGTCTGTCAACATCTTTCTAACAAGATATATCTTACCATTCATCAGCAACAACTTAAGGGGAGGACTTCTTTACACCATACAAAGGCCTGTTTAATAACTGCAGCCTACTACCCTAACACAGACATCTTTTGTTTTGTGCAAATGGAATGAAATATTTGGCAGTACCAAAAAGACAATTATAAACTGTGTTATCATAGTCAAATGAAATGAATCGAAGAACTACATATACTGGAGATCTGAAACAGGAATTGTTGGAGAAACCAGCATCTGAGAAGAGAAAATAAAAGTTAATGTTTCAAGTCCAGTGACCCTTCTTCAGAACTGACAGTAATTAGGAAAAGGTGGTATTTACACTGAAGACAGGGGGTTAGCAGGGTGGGGGGATGGTGGGAGGGGATGTTGGAGTGAACTGATAGCTGGAGAGGGATCCCTGAGAGAGAGAGAGAGAGTGCAAGAGTGTGAGAGAGAGAGAGAGAGAAGGCAGACAAAGGGATTGTTTATAGTAAACCAGGCAAGTAGAGTATCTAAGATAACAAGCATGGGGCTGGATGAACACAGCAGGTCAAGCAGCATCATAGGAGCAGGAAAACTTGACGTTTCGGGCCTAAACCCTTCATCAGAAATGGGGGAGGGGAAGAGGGTCTGAAATAAATAGGGAGAGAGGGGGAGGCGGAGAGAGGATGGATAGGAGAGGATAGGTGGAGAGGAGGCAGACAAGTATCTAGATAGGTGATAATGGGGACTATGAGTCAGTGAAAATGTGTTGATTGTGCTGAAACAAAATCTCATTTCACAACATGACCTGGGCTGGGGTATATTCTGCAGGGACCATTCCCTCCTGGACAACTTGGTCTTCTCCTCCTGCATTCCCAACACCTCACCACATCCCATTGCACCATCCCACACAATTGCACAAGATGCAATACTTGCCTGTTTATCTCTTCCCTCCTCACAATCCAAAGCACCAGCCATATCTTACAGGTGAAACAGTGATTTACCTGCACCTCATTCAATCTAGTCTACTATATTCACTGCTCACAATGTGGTCTCCTCTACATTGTAGAGACAAAATGCAGATTGGGTGATCACTTTGCAGAACACCTACATTCTGTCTGTATAAATGACCCCCACCTTCCAGGTGACTGCCTCTTCAACACACCGCCATGCTCACACACCAGCATCTCTGTCTCGAGCCAGCTGTAGTGCTCCAGCAAGGGTCAACACAAGGTGAAGGAACAACACCTCACTTTCCATTTTGGGACCTTATAGCCTTCAGGACTTAACATCGAGTTCAACAATTTTAGAGCAATGACTACCTCCTTTCATGTCCATTACCGAGCTTCCACCCCATATTCTGCCAAGAAATGGATTACTTTCATTACAACCACTTTCAACAAATCATAGTCCCCATTGTCACAGCCAACTTTCTTCTTTTCTGGCTTACTGTCAACAATCCATTTGTCTGCCCATCCTTTTATCTCGTGCTCTCTCTCCATCTTACTCTCTCTATCTTGGCTCCATCTCCAATATGCACTCACTCTCACACACCTGTCATAAGCATAAATACTACCTTTCCTTAGCTACTATCAGTTCTAAAGAAGAGATGCAGGACTGGAAATAGTGATGCTGCTTCCCCTCCACTGATGCTGCCAGACCTCCTGAGTTTCTCCAGCTATTTCTGTTTGTGTGTGTTTTATGACCTAGTCAGCCTGCTGACTCTTGACCAGTTCTACATATATTGCACTGAATTTTTACCTCGATGTTACCATGCATTTGTAATTTTTTAAATATGTAGTAATTGGTTTAATCAAAAACTTTACAATAGAGAGGGCAAGATGCTGGTCTTTGGACAACCAACAGACCCATTTCCCTTAGAGCGGCTCGGTTCTTGGATGGATTTAGATGCAAGGTTGATACATTTTCAGTTGACTTGATCATCAAAAAGATCTAGTGGTTTGCTAAACATTGGAAGCTTGGACACCAGGAGATCAATTCTCTGCCACTATCTCCAACAGATGCCAGATCTGTCATCTCCTGCAACTTGAGAGCAGGTACCGAGCTTGTAGAATGCCGTAAACCTGCTTCCATACACTGGGCAAAATAGTATTGAAAGATCATCATTCTTAATCCCCCCATGCTGACGCTGAATGGATTAAAAAAAATTATTGAAGACTCTTAACTAAATTGTGGGTGCTTTCTTAACAATGGGAGGACGTGTGAAATGAAAGATGCGACCAGTATTCAGCTATTATAGAACAAAGAGGCCAGTAATCCATCACAAATTACTCGACTACATATTGTTCATAATTAAAAGGTAGTATTCTAGATCTATATGATTAATCTCTGCATTGAAAATAAGTTGTTTTCTGTCTGAAGACTTGTAGATTAAATGTGATCCGATGGTACTTTAAAAGATTTAATCTGCACTGTTAAGTAAATGCTATGTTAATCATTCCCTTGTAAATTGACAGATTCCTTCGGGCGTTTTTCTAATTTGGCTATTTGCATTAGTTAGTGCTGAATCCATGATCTATGTTGCTGAGCATATCTGCCCTGCCACATTCTCTATTAGAAGGCTGCTACATCGCCATCATTTCCCCAGAGCTTGAGTTCCTTTATTTCATGTGTTACCTTACATCTAAGTGAGAATTAGATTCTGTATTATGCTGTGACCTGTTCACTGTGATTTTTGTCTTTTCTGTAGTGAGTACAGTTTACAGGTTTATCAGTAATGTTGTGATGTCAGTACCAATACCCGATATTTGAATGGCTATTTTAAGCATTAAACTGTTATTGTTTTTCATTCACTCATTTGGCCTATGGGATAAGAACTACTTAATAGTCTTTCCTCTTAAAACAGAACTCGAATCATTTTGTTCCTTGTTGTTGTTTTCTTGTGTGACAAAAGTATCAGAGAAAGATTGTTGTTTCAGTCACTTCTCGGACTTCCTGAAGTGGTTCTGCGTTGTCTGCTCCTAGTTTCACTTCTGCAGACATTTTCTCATTTATAATGTCTCACCAAATTCAGAGCAACTTTAAAACAGGAGAGCAGTTTCTCCAACAGCTGGGAAAACTCTGTTCATGACAGCCAATACTTAATGTTTGCTGGCTTGTACAGAGGAAATGGATTTTTCATCCTCAGTTTTTCAGCCTGCCTATGGCTGTGTTTTTGATCATTCCTTTTGGCAAAATGATAGTGTTTGTGTTAATATTGAGGAATGGCTTGAAACCATCCTTTCTGCATTGTACGAACTGACCACAAGCTATAGATTTATATTGGCTATTAAACTATTCACTACATGCATCACATTATTCTTAAGACAAACTTAAGGCCTTGTGACATAAATTTCTTGGTCCAGATTATTACTCCTCAATTCTTAATACCTCTACATTTAATGTTTCCTTATTCAGTGACTGATATCTTGTAAAACATCCAAAATTCTGTCCGTTCAGTTCACAACAGAAGAGCAAGCATGTTCCTTTGCATTGCCCCGGGGGCATTTAGGTAATGGGGGTAGGAAATTCACTGTTATTTCTGTTACCATAACAATATTCTGAGACTGCCTTCAGATTCTCCAATCAGATGTATTTGGGTCTTTGGAGTTTTGGAGAGGTGAAATGTAACATCCTCGTTACCTTGCCTTGTCCTCTTAATGTCCACCCCCACAACATTCTTTTTGAGTCTTTGGTCATTGTTAACTGTTGTTCTCCAGCAGCTAGAAAGTTATAATACTTTTAGCTGAAAATGTAGCTCAAGAGAAAAAGCCACAGCATCTGGCTACAGCATTACATACAGACACATCTCCTAACTCCACCCCACATTCAACCACCACCATCACCTCTGTTGTGTTACATCTCATGGCCCTCACTTTGTCAACATGCCTTTAAAAGACCTTACTGCAATTTAACAGGGGACCTGAGGTTAAAAAGATCTCATACTCCATCTTACCTCAGATCCTACTAAGCATGGCACTCATTGGAAACGTGCTCCTCTAATGTGAAAGCTTAAGATTAGTGCAGCTATTAATGTGTCTGAGTAATATTTGTAGATAATAGTCATAAGACATGTCTGTTGGATTCTTCAATGCCAATGTTGCTATGCTAGTTTCTTTATGTTACAGAAGATAACATAAGATTGCCACATCAGAGAAAAGAGATACCCTGTTGGTGGCAAAACCCACACTAACCTCCACACAAGCATTATCATATTACAAACCTTGCAAGGAGGCAGACGGAATCTGAACCATGAAAACGGGTGTGACCCAGGCACATTATGGGCACCTTTCCTCAACTGGTAGCATATCCCCTTAAGCATCTTTTGTTTGTTGGTTTTCTGACAGAAGCAGTGACATTTTTAAGATAATATCTGAGAGCTACCTGCATGTTAAGTTTTAATGCTAGTTCGGAAATAATGTTTATGAATGTACTGACTCAAAAGCAAAAGAAATGAAGTGTAAACTTGTATCCAAACCGGTCAATAAGAGTTTGGTACAACATTGATTTTCACCTTGTTTGCCATATGTTTTCATGTGTTTTGCAAGCCAGTCTGCACAGGAAACTCCAATAAGAGCTGTAATGAGAGCTAATCAATGCTCATCTTAAAAAACTGCCAACACTTTATTAAAAATTTATAAGGTTTCAATATGATAATTCGAGAGTGCAACATAAAAAATCTGTTCAAACATCTATCCAGAAACATTGTGTCACATTCTATTCCACAACAAGATAGGTGAAGGAAGATCCTTTCGAAACAAATCAAACCGATTGGCCTACACAGTTATTATTATGATGCATAGCTACTCCCAGTTTTCAAGATTTGTAATAAAGGTAAAGATGCTGTTATCCCACTTTTTCATTAGAGAGACAATTCGTGGTGAGTTTAACCAGAGGGTCATCACACCTCAGACAAGGGGTGATGTTGAGAAGGCAGGACATTCATGGTGCCCTCAGTTGGCATAGAAATTTAACTGCCACTGTTGGTGTCACTCTGCATTGCAAACCAGCCATCCAACTAAGTGAGCTAATCCAAGATTTGTGGACAATGTGTGCAAATGTGTCTTTGATGTATGCTGTCAGAATGAAGGAAGTCCTTTGTTCATTTTTGCACACTAGTTTTATTTGACCATTTTGTCTTTTGCTTAAATTTTGTTTTTCTTTCTATTGGACCATCTACTTAGAATGAATGATAGGAATATGGGAGTTTTGTGGCTTAGTGGGTGGTGCCACTACCTCTGAGACTGACGCTTTGGTTTTCAGTTCCACTTGAGATTTGTTTGGCCGTGAATGGAACATTTGTGATATGTCCAAACAGGTTGATAATCAGAATTTAAAACAGGAAGTGCTGGAGAAACTTAGCAGGAATGGAAGCATCTATATTGAGAGAAACAGAATCAACATTTTCAGTACAATATGACTGTTCCTCAGAACTGAAATAGTCAATCTTCTATTCCTTTCAACACACCAATGATAGGCAGTTAGAGCAAGAGAGATTTCTAGTCATGCATGCTTGGTGTGGAGTGGTGTTACACAAACTGTACACCTTTGTTCTCTGTCTGAAACAAAGAGAGATGCCTATGGTTTCTTGAAGACTGTGGTTAATTACAAATGAATGAAATATTGGAATAGCCTACTTGAACGTCTTTGTGTTTTGAAGACCAGCTTCTGATTGAGCTGATCTGTGTGCAATGGAGCCACATAAATCATAAATATCCCAAGTGCAGTGAGCTAATGTTGTTGAGGCAGATAGGGTGAAATCCGCTTTCTCTGGTGGTGAACTAGAGAGTAGGAAAGGCATGTAGTTAGGCAGGTTAGTTGGTACACATGAACGGACCATCTCCATACCTCTGCCAGAATTACATTCTGGGCAGGAAGGCCCATGGTCAACCAATTGAAGAACTGTAGTGGCCGATTAATGACGACTTGATGACCTCATCACATAGAGATTAACTGAGCTGCAAGGCTCAGCTGCATGGCAGCTAGAACCATTTTTGCCAGCTTATCACTTCCAAAGGGGTCTATGGTAACTTTACCTTTTGGTGGGGGGGGTGGGGTGTGCAGTTAGCTCACTTGGCAGGACTACTGGTTTGTGACACAAACAGTGTGGTTTCAGTTTCCGCACTGGCTGAAGTTACCATGAAGAACGCTCCTTCTCAACCTCTCCCTTTGTCTGAGATGTGGTGATCCCCAGGTTAAACCACTACCAGTCATTTCTGTCTGGTGAGAGAGCAGCCCGATAATCCAGGAGGGCTATGGTGACTTTACTTGGCTTCCTTGTTGAGGATTGCTGTAAGGGTTTTTCCTATAGAGTTCTTAAATCTTGAGCTTTTCCCTGCTGCTGTCTGGGCTATATGAACAGACTACTTAAAGCTGAAGATGTCACATTACTGCTCATCATGTATTCAAATCCGATCTGCATCACAGCCTACCATGTTGAATGGATATGCTGGCTCACTATGTTACATGATGATGCTGTGTGTGGCGACATTGTACACTTTTCACTGTACCTTTGTGCCCTGTACTTGAGTATACATGACAATAAAACTTAAGCAGCAACTCATTTAGATTTAGATTTAAATTGAAGATAGTTGCAGTCTTCCTTATTAAGTGTAGGAAATGACAGGGCTTGCTTGGTCTAGTATGGCAGAAGAAAACCACTTCCTGTCTAACTAGAGAAGACCCTTGTAGATAACAACATATCATTTATTACATGTTAACAACTAGTCACAGGTCACATTGATATGATAGACATTCTTACAGAGACTTTAAGAAGGACCTGATGTTATGTTTCACTGAGCTTTAAAAGACAATATTGATGCTCAGAAATTCTACTCTTCGCTGTTATGAAGTGATCGCTGTTGAAAACTTCGGTGAGCGAACATGAAGTCGGACAGTTATACAACACAGAAGCAGACTCTTCGGTCCAGCTCATCCGTGTCAACCAGACATCCCCAAATCTGAGCTAGTCCAATTTGCCAGCATTTGGTCCATATCCGTCTAAACCCTTCCAATTCATATACCTATTCATATGCCTTTTAAATGTAGTAATTGTACCAGCCTCCACCACTTCATCTGGCAGCTCATACTATACACACCCTCTGTGTGAAAATGTTCCCCTCAGGCCCCTTTTAAATCTTTCCCCTCTCAGCTTAAACCTATATCCTCTAGTTTTGGACTCCCCTACCCTGGGGAAAAGACCTTGTCTATTTACCATATCCATGCCCCTCATGATTCTCAAAACCTCGATGAGTTCACCCTGCAGCCTCTGACATTCCAGGTAAAAATAACCCCAGCCTATTCAGCCTCTCCCTATAACTCAAACCCTCCAAGCCTGGCAACATCCTCGTAAATTTTTTCTGTACTCTCTCAAGTTTAACAACAACCTTCCTACAGAAGGGTGACCAGACTTGTATGCAGTGTTCTACAAGTAGCCTCACTGATGTCCTGTACAGCTGCAACATGATATCCCAACTCCTAAAGATAGAGATTAGCTATAACATTCCCTATGGTCAAATACTCTGACAGTATTCACTGAGCTGACTTTCCCATGGAGTGTTCCAGTTTGAACAAGAGTCTTGAGGGTAACCAACTCCTGCAGAACTAGCACAAAAGAGCCCCATCAGGAAAATGAGGGAGAAAGGAATGAAACTCTAAGCAGTGGAGTGTGTTTGTAAATCAATTTCAGGCAGTTTTCTGTGTATTCTCAATTCAGCATGATTTAAACAATACATTTTCTACACAGTTTTTATATCATACGATTGCACATTTCTCTGCTGAGAAACCTTCAGCAATTGTCACTGCAGTATTAGATCAAATTAAAGCACATTTGAAGTGGCAGGGGATGAGATTCTGCTGTTTTATGATCAGGTCTGCACTCAAGTAACTGAACATTAGCAAGTTCTAATAAACTGAACTGTAGCCTGAGGTTGCAAGGGACAGCCTGACTGAGATCCCACATACTTAGGTCCCAGTTCCATCTTGATAATATAAACAACATACATCTCTTTAAGCGCAGGCTTTGGTAGTTAAGATATGAGTAAAGGTATGGTTAACTCTTTATTCTTCAACTGCTTAAAATGGCCATAATATCTGTAAGTGTAATACATGTTAATGGGGCACAAGCAAAAGGTTTCAAATCAGCAGCTGGGGGAGCCAAGCACCTGTCTCCTAATCTTAATTCACACCTGATTCACAACCTAAATCCCAAATGTCTATGCACATTGTTTATAAATTTGTAAATAGTTTTCATTTCTTTTTCCTCAGGACGCTAGAAACTCCATCCACGTTTGCCATTGAGAAGGTGGTGGTGAACCACCTTCTTAGATCACTGCAGACCATCTGACAAGGCTGTTGTTTTACAGGGAGGGATTTCCAGGACTTTGATCCTGCGAAAGTGAAGGATCGGGGTCTATGCGCCAATGTGTTACTTGGAGGTGATGTGTTTGCACACATCTGCTCATCCTTGACCTCCAGCAGCTGAGAAGTACTTAAGGTTTTGAAAATGCTGCTGAAGAAATCGTGGCAATTCACTGCAGTATTTCCCATAGATAGTACACATTTGCAGCCTTGGTGTGTCAGAATGGATGTTTAAGGTGGTGGGTGGTTTATTGTGTGTTGGATGGTACTGAGCTTCCTGAGTGCTGTTGCAGCCACACCCATCCAGCTAAAGTGCAGTGTTATCGTCTTTAGCAGAAGAATGAATAATCCACAGCCTGCCAACATGCAGTGACAATGACTTTAAATCCATCCACACTTATCCTTTATAATACTCAGCTTGTATTAAAACTGGACCTCAACATACCCACGATAATAAACAGAACAACTAATCTGAATTTAACCTAGCACCACACCTGACATAAATATTTTTCCTGAAGCTTGATTGTTAACGGGAAAATGATTTATAAACATGCCCGCAGCTTATGAACAGAGCTTGCTGCTGAGTTAATCCTCTAATCTTTTCACACCTGTTTAAAACTATTACTATAACCATCTGTTTCTCACTTCTGCTGTTCCTATGCCAGCAGTATTCATAGGATGGTGTGAGCTGGAAATATTGTCTGCACTTGATCCTACAAAGGAGGGATTATCAAAGCTCCAAGCGCAAGTTCTCAAATGCCAACTCTCCTGGGGTATTTCTACACTGTAAGCTTTGGGAGGAGAAAGACTCTGTACATCTTTCTCCCCTTTTCATTTTTCAATCAGGTTCACATCAGAATGAAAAGTTGGCTGTGTACAAGTCCCACTGCTCCAGAGGCATGGCAAAACATTTCTGCAGATGTTGATTAGAAAATATCTAGGTTAATTGTGACCATCTCCTGGTGTTGAACAGATTAATATTGACTTTCTCCCCTGGTATTGGAGGAGTTAATTTTAATTTAAAATTCATTCATGGGATGTGAACGTTGCTGGCTAGGTCAGTATTTATCACCCACCCCTAATTGCCCACAGGGCAGTTAAGAGTCAACAACACTGCGGTGGGTCTGGAGTCACATGTAGGCTAGACTAGGTAGGGTTGGCAATTTCCTTTCCTAAAGGACATTAGTGAATTAAATGGATTTTTCCTGATATCTGACAATAGTTTCATGGCTATCATTAGGCTCTTAATTCTAGATTTTTTTTTGCTATTGAATTCAAATTCCACCATCTGCAGTGGCAGAATTTGAACCTGGGTCCCCAGAACATAACCTGGATCTCTGGATAAACAGCCCAGTGATAATATCACTAGGCCATTGCCTCCCCCAATTTTGGCTATCTCCTGGTGTTGGAAGACTTAATGTTGACTATCTCCTGGTGTTGGAAGTCTTAATGTTGACTATCTCCTGGTGTTGGAAGTCTTAATGTTGACTATCTCCTGGTGTTGGACAGATCAATGTTGACTATCCCCTGTTGTTGAATAGATTAATTATTAACCCCTGAAATACCAGTAAAAATAATGTTGGCTCTTTCCTGTTATTGAACAGGTTAATGTTGAATATCTCTTGTTATTTGAAGAGTTAATATTTACTGTCTCCTATTGTTAGAAGGATGTTGCCTGCATCCCTCAGTTGTGTTTTGGAAAAATTCCAGTCAGTAGGAGATTGGCATTTGTTTGGCTTATATCTACCCACTGTTTGTATGCATGTTGCCATTACACCCGGTCCTTCTGTAACAAACATGGTCCAAAAGAGAGACGGCACTGTGGTTCAGTGGTTAGCATTGCTGTCACACAGGGATGTAGGTTCGATTCTACCCTCTGGTGACTGTGTGGAGTTTGCACATTCTCCTCTTCTCTGCGTGGCTTTCCTCCATGTGCTCCAGTTTCCTCCTACAGTCCAAACATGTGCTGGTTAGGTGGATTGGCCATAGGGAAATGCAGAGCTACAGGGACAGAGTAGCGGGTGGTTCTGTGTATGATGCTCTTCAGGGGGTCAGTTTGGATTTGATGGGCCGAATGGCTTGCTTCCCCACTTTAGGGATTCTACGTGAGAGAGCAGCATACCAGCTTATGGGGAAATTACCTGTCCAACTCCAGTCCCTTCTTCTTTGACAATTTTGCCCTTCATTCTTCCTTTATTGAAAATACTTTGCCAGATCTCATTTGAAACGCAGTTACGCTGTGGCATGCAACTGGTATGAGGCCTGCATGCTCAATATTACTTACTAGTGTATAAATTATCTGCTGGTAACAGGTGGTCCTTTTACTTAAAGGAGCCAAGGTGGTTTAATCTTTCTAAGTATTGAAATTTACTGTTAATTAATGGCTCCCACAATCGTTTAAAAAAATTAAAATCATTACATTGCCAAGTGAAGAAAAATAAATAGTCAACATCATTGAAAACAATTGAAGAAAACACAGCAGTTGAGTGGAAAGGTGGTGCAGTTTAGCCGGAAGAATAGAGAAGATGACTGTTATTTAAATTGAGAAAGACTGCAGAAGGCAGCAGCACAGAGGGATTTGGGAATCATTTGGTAGATGGCACGATGGCTGTAGGTGGTTTGGTCATTTAGCAGTTAGCACTGCTGCCTCCCAGCGCCAGGGACCTGGGCTCAATTTCATCCTTGAGCGACTGCGCTGTGTGGAATTTGCACATTCTTCCTGAGGCAATGTGGATTTCCTTCAGGTGCTCCAGTTTCCGCCCATAGTCCAAAGATGTACAGGTTAAATGGATTGGCCATGCTAAATTACCCGTAGTGTCCAGGGATCTGCAGGCTAGGTGGATTAGCCATGAGAAATGCAGGGTTACAGGGATAGGGTGGGGTGGGTCAGTGTGGATGGGATGCTCTTCAGAGGGTCGATGTGTCCACAAAGGGCCTGTTCCCACACTCTAGGGATTGTATGTTACTTGTGCATAATTCACAGAAAAGTTAGCTTAGAAGTTTAGCAGGTAGTATGAAAGGCAAATGGAAGGAAGTGTAAAAGTAAGTTAGTTTTGCTAAAACTATGCAAGATATTAGTTAAACCACAGCTAGAATGCTGTACACAATTTTGCTCCATTTAAGGTAAGTTATATCAACATTGGAAGGTTCGCCATGTAGATTCCAGGCACGGAGAAATTTTTCTATGAGGAGGTTGAGTGGATTGTCCCTGCACTTTTTGGAGTTTAGAAAAATGGGAGGCGACCTTACTGAATCAGACAAGGTTCATAGGCAGCTTGGCAGGTTAGGTGTGGAAAGGTTGTTTCCCCTTGTGAGAAAGTCAGAGACTACAGGGCATAATCTCAGAATAAAGGATCAATGGTTAGGACAGAGATGAAGAGGAGCTTCTTTTCTTGGAGCCTGGTGAATCTGCGGAATTCTTTACTGCTGGGAGTTAATAAGGCTGGGTCATTAAATAATATTCAAGCTGAGATACAGATTTTTAATCAGTAAGGGAATCAAGAGTTACGGTGCAAATTAGAAAAGTGGAGCTGAGGATTATCAGATCAGCCGTGATTTCATTGAAAGACAGAGGGGACATGATGGGCTGAATCGTCTATATCTGCTCCTATGTCTTATGGTCAAACACCACTTTAGGGAATTCATTGCTTCAAATCACCAAAGCTTTATCTTTCTTCACAAAGCAACTGAATGCAAGTGTAAGCACATTTTGATCAGATCTCCCTGGCTTTTGACTATATCGTAAAATCATGTCAGGTAATCTGCAGACTACACTGTGTGCACTGAATATCATTTCCTTTTGGATTCGGTCAATATCCAATATTTCACTGGGTTACGTCCTGGTTGCTGACGACTGAAGGACTAGCATACTGGACAGAGAAGTGCCGCAGCTGTCAAACAATTTTAGTTGGCGCAATAATAAAAGCAATTGCAATTCCAGCACTAATTAGATAAGAGCTGGTAAATGGATGTGGAGTGAAATGGCTGAACTAAAGGACAGAGTGTTAAAACAAATAAAGATCAAGTCAGATTGGAAAAATCTTTTCTTTTCACACAGGAGAACATATATAGAATTGATTTTGTAGAAAAAAATCATTACAGAAGAGCTTTGATTAGTGTTTCAGTCTCAATAGGGTCCAGGTGTAAGCATTACTAGATGAGGAATAAACAGCAGATAGCCTGCAGTGTTGAAGCAATGTGCAATTTTGTGTTTAACTAATTAAATTAACATATCTTAGCTGATTGCCGAGTGTTCTAGTGACCTTATTGCTTCATCCAGCTGATGGATAAGTAGAAAACTCCCGGATTTTAACTTTGTCTGGACCAAGATAGCATACTTTAACAAAGATACCAGAACATACAGAAGAGCAGGGATAAACGTGTTGGCAGCTCTTGACTTTCACATAAGGGGAAGCATCCTCTCAGCATCTACTTTATCAAGTTCCCTTATGCTCTTATATGTTTCAATTAACATTTGTGCCACACAAATGCCAGGCAGTGAACACCTCCAATAATAGACAGTCTACCCATTCAAACAATCACTTGAAATGTAATGGCATTACCATCACTGAATCGTCTACTGTCAACATCCTGGGGTTTGCCATTGACCAGAACATCAGCTGGACTTGCCATATAAATACAGTGGCTACGAGAGCAGGGCTAGGAATACTGTAGTGAGTATCTCACCCCACTCTACAAAGCCCATCCACTATTTATAAGGCATAAGTCAGGAGTGCGATGGAATACTCACAATTTTGTTTTTAATTCATTGATGTGATGAGGGCATCGTCACATTATTTTTATTGTCCATTCCTAATTACCCAGAAGGAAGTTAAGAATCAAACATATTCTTCTGGGTCTGGAGTTACCAGGGATGGAATATTTCCTTCCTTAAAGGATATTAGTGAACGAGATGGGTTTTCTTTCCCCCAGAAATCGACAATGGTTTCGTGGTCGCCGTTAGAATCTTAATTCCAGATTTTTATTGAATTAAAATTCAATAGCAGGATTTGAACCCAGGTGCCCAGAACGTTATCTGTGTCTCTAGATTAACTGTCCAGTGATAACCACTAGGACATTGTCTCTCCCATTTGCCTGGCTGGGTGCAGCTCCAATAATACTCAAGAAACTTGACACCATCCAGGACAAAGCAGTCGCTTGATTGGCACCACATCCACAAACATCTACTCCCTCCACCACCGATGCTCAGCTGTAGTATGTACTATCTACAAGATGCACTACAGAAATTCACCAAAGATCCTCAGACACCTTTCAAACCCATTCATCTAGAAGGACAAAGCCAGCAGATAGGTGGGAACACCACCATCTGCAAGTTCCCCTCCAAGCCACTCACCATCCTGTCTTGGAAATGTATTGCAGTTCCTTCACTGTCACTGGATCAAAATCCTGGAATTCTGTCGCCAATGGGGGTCTACCTACAGTGGATGGACTGCACTGGTTCAAGAAGACAGCTCACCACCATGTTCTAAAGGGCAGCTAGGGATGGGCAATAAATGCTGGCCAGCCAGTGACACCCAAGTTCCATGAGTGAATAGTGAAAGAAAAGTTACTTCTCAGTCTTTGAGCTCTGGTGAAATGATCTAATCTTTGCCCATAAGATGACCCCTTCCAGGAATCAGTAAATGTGATTATCTGTAGATATTTGTGAGAACAGCATTGGCTTTAGCTGTGATGCAATGCAGCAATGAACAATTCATCTGTACACTGCCCAGATATGAAATATGATACATGATTGCTTGGGAAAAGCTAGTGCCCTGGAGTGGCCTGGCATTAGTCAGGATTTTTCGGAAAAGGGAAAGTAAATGGAAGGGTATGCAACCAGATTGTTAAAACTTAAAGAACTCCACAGAGGCTGGTATCCCTTCACCAAGCAACCCTTTATTTCCACATGGCGAGTCCTTGACACTGATCAGCTCCTTCCAAGCCAGCTCTCAGAGTGAATGGGATGTCTGACACACCTTATCTTATCTGTAAGCCAGGACTCCCTGATTGGGGCAGTTATCCTGGCCCAATCAGGTTACTCATTCTACGAGGTCCACCAGGCTGACTTTGTTACGGTCACTGCAAAAGCTTTAATAGATGTGAATATGTTAAGTCTGAAAGGAAATTGAAGTAATATTTGATTAGTGAGATCTGAGTAATGTTTGATAGGTAGATTTAATAATTACTTGATAAGCAAAGCATTTAGCTATCTGATAAATATTTGAGTGAATTAATTGTGCAGGATCCTCTCAGGTTCAGTTTATAATTCCCACTAATCCCTCTTATCTGTATGCACTGAACGTATTTTCCATGTGTGGTTTGGGTTTCTTGTCAGTTGGCTCATTTCCAAAATTTGCCAGGAGCCATAGCAATAAGCAAACAGGTCGCATTTTGACACCAGGGCAATTAGGTTCCAATTTTAACACCTAAAACAGTCACATTTAAACTCCCTTTATGAACACGGTGCTGCTCTAATATTAACCAATTCTACATAGGAACTTCGCAAAGGGAGCCTTCAAAGTGTCCACCTTCTTCCTCAACTGAGGATTCTCTACATCATTGTTGACAAGGCTCCCAGCCAGGTCCAACGCATCTCTCACACATCAGACCTCACCCCTTCTCTTCCCTCCAGCAACAGCAATACCCCTTGTCCTCACCCATCAACCCACCAGCATGCACATCCAAAGGATCATTAGCCGCAATTTCCGCCACCTCCCGATGCCACCACCAGAGATATATTCCCCTCCCCTCTCTTATCAGTCTTCCGCAGGTACTGTTCCCTCCGGGATACCCTGGTCCACTCTTTCTTCACTCTCCACAGCCTCACATCACCTTCCGCTGCAACCTCAGAAGGTGTAACATCTGTCCATATACTTCCTCCCTCCTCAGTATCCCAGCGCCTAAACACACCTTCCAGGTGAAGCAGCGCCTTACTTGCACTTCACACAATCTACTGCATTCACAGCTCACAATGTGGTCTCCTCTGCATTGGAGAAACGAAGCAAAGACTGGGTGACTGCTTCACAGAACACTTGCGTTCTTTTCACAAAAAAACCCCTGAACTTTCAGTTGCCTGCCACTTCAACACATCACCCTATTCCTGGCCAATATCTCTGTCTCAGGCTTGCTGCAGTACTCCAGCGAAGCTCAGTGCAAGCTGAAAGAATAGCACTTCCTTTTCCACTTGGGTCCATGCAGCCTTCCAGATTCAATAATCAAGTTCAAGGGCTTGAACTCTCCCATGTCCTTACCCTAAGCCCCACACACCAGGCCTTGTTGTCTCAAAGTCTGGTATTACGCACTACTTATTGTTAGCCACTAACGGTCTTCATTAATAACTATTCACCCTCCCAGCCAGATCATTATCTACTCCTTTGTCTGTCTAACTGTTCTCCTCTCTCTTTGGGCTGTGTCTCCACCTATCATTTATTCCTCCCATCTTCCAACTCTCCCACCCCCATCCACCCTATCTTCTGCATGTAAACTGACATTTTCCCAGCTACCATCAGTTCTGAGGAAGGATCACTCAACCCGAAACATAAATTCTGATTTCTCTCCACAGATGCTACCAGAGCTGCTGAGCTTTTGCAGCAATTTCTGTCTTGCTCTCTGATTTACAGCATCCACAATTCTTTTGGTTTTTATTCTACATAGGAACTGATGCAATAATTTTAATCTAGCTGACCTTTCACAGACATTTTTCAGAGGTGTAATCAGATGAAGGTGAATCATAGCACAAAAGTGGAATTACATATTAGGATTACTCAGATCTGTTTCACAGAAGGAGTTGTAAAGGTTTGGTAGAGGGGTTGGGGGGTGGGAATATCTCAAAGTGGCACCAAAACGCAGAAAACACAGATGCCAACTTTTGAGTAAAGTTTTGAGAACACAAGGATGATAATCAGGGTATTTGGATTTGAAGAGGGAACGTGTTCTTTGGTCTAGAAGAATTTTTTCCTTTTTTCTCTTGAATGTGATGCAGGCACCAGTGGCAGGCCCAACATTTGTTGCCTATGCCTGGTTGGCCTTTAACTGATAACTATCTTCTGAAAGGCTTCAACAGCCTAAGACTCAACCATATTGTTGTGGAACAAAAACAAAATTGCTGGAAAAGCTCAGCAGGTCTGGCAGCATCTGTGGAGGAGAAAACAGAGTTAACGTTAAGGGTTCGGTGACCCTTCCTCAGAACATCTAGTTCTGAGGAAGGGTCACCGGACCTGAAACGTTAACTCTGTTTTCTCCTCCACAGATGCTGCCAGACCTGCCGAGCTTTTCCAGCAACTTCGTTTTTGTTCCTGATTTACAGCATCCACAGTTCTTTTGGTTCAGGTTGTTGTGGATCTGGAATGACAGACCAGGCAAGGATGGTGGATATCCCTCCAGTAAAACATGAATGAACCAGATGAGTTTTACAGCAATCAGCGACAGTTACGTGGTTGGTCATTCGGCTTACTTTTAGTGTTTTAAAATTCAAATTTAAATTTCACCATCTGTACTGGAAATTCAACTCATGGCATCAGAACATTATCTTGGCTTTTGGACTGCTAGTCTAGTGATATTATCACTATACCACTGCCTCCCACAGTGATAATAAGGGTCAGGATCTTGAAGAAATTTAATCACAATAGATGACATTTGTGATGGAGAGGAAATGTGGTCAGAAGCTGAATTAATATGAAGAGTCAGCAAACAGTCCAGTTCATCCCCAGTTGATGGCTGAGAAGAGGAAATAAATGCAAAAGTTTTATGTTGGTGACTGACTTTGATTCTCCGACTTCCACAATGTTTAATTGGAGGAAGTTGTCATTTATCTAAAACTGGATATTAGATATGCAATCAGACTGTACAGTGGCAGAGCTTTTTAAATGCATCAACCGAATATCCAGTTGTTGTGGAACACAAGGATGCAGTACAAGGATCTTCTAGTTTCAATTCTGTATTGTAATTTCAGGTGAAATAGCAGACGTTTCCCCTAGAAACTAGATTTATCCAAGGTGAGATGTGATCTTGATATCATGCAAATGCCCAATGAAGCCAGACGTCACAAACATGGGAAATGGTACGCAAGTTTCAATCGCTTAGTACCACTGAGTTGGAGGTGACCAGAGTAGCTGAGAGGTGATATATCAATTCCAGGTGAGGTTTGGTTGGGGAATAGGACTTGTGGCAGGTGGTTCAGCAAGGTGGGATGTTAGGAAGATTTGGGGTTGGGCAAAGGAGAGAGTATCAGTTAGGATGACCATTAACAATTTTAATATGGGGGGTGCGCAGGAGAAGCACCCTTACTTTTCTCAATCCAATAAAAGAGTTGAAATCTGTTTTTGTAGTGGGAGTTTCTGGAAGTTTCTTTGACTCCAATGGATTTGACAGATGGCTGAGGTAGTAACTGCTGAGGCTACTGGTTCTTTCTGTTGCTGTCCTTATGCTCTCTAGAGCTGCCTCCATTTCCCTCCAACATTTCACTATCTTCCTGTTGTCAAAAAGCTCTTTAGTAGAATTTCTTCTGGACCATTCATCCACTCATACTGGCCAACTCTTACCAGTTTTTTAAAGCCTCCCTTGATGTCCGCATGCTTTTATCTGCAAGTGAAGAAGAGTGAACCTTGTCTCTGACATTAATTTATATATACACCTCTACCACTCCAAAAGGCAATGACAACATCTTCCTTTTGGTATGTGGCCTTGTAACTTCTAGAAGAAGCATTGCCACTTCGTTAACTTTACAGCTGCCACTACCACCAGCTGTTGGCAATTGCTGCCCTGAAGCAAAATGGGTTCAAGATATCCTAATTACAGTTTCCTGTCATAACTGTTTGAACAGTCCTACTCAAACACTTGATAAGCAGCAATTTTTATGAAAACGGTAAAATGTAAGAAATCACTTCCCTGAAACTTATTTTACTTTAACACAATCCAGCTGCAATAGAAACGAAGTCAAATTTGTCACTGTCCATTGAGATTCAAGTTTTATGAATTGGTTCTGTAATAAACTTCAGCTAGCCAGGTCACTTCTCTTGCCAAATCATCTGTTGCTGGATTCTGCACACATTTCCACAGCAGTTCAACTGTATTCTGCAACTTAATCTGGACCTTTCTCTCTCACTAGAGTTAGGTCAGACCAGAGCTTCCATTGGCCTGCCAGACCCCTTCACTTAAGTCAGGGCCAGCTCCACCAACAAGGCTGTCACAGCAGTCTCTGCACTTGGAGAGAAAGCATCCCAGAGAAAGAAACATTTTGCAGTGTCTGAGCTCTGTGTAGCTCTTCTGCTAAAGGAAGAGGAGCTCACCATAAAATGTAAATCAAAATTTGAAAGAGCTTTTGATAGAGCACTCAGTATCAGAAGTATATACAGGTCTACGATACTTACAAATGTTCCAAACAATATTTCATGAGCCCAACTGAAAAGATCTAAAGTGCTTGAAATATGCATCATAGCCGGCCAAGAACTAACACGTTCATACATTTGTGTAGATAATGATCACTTTTGAAATGTATGCAACTTATATTTGTGTATCTTTGATCTAGAATCCCTACAGTGTAGAAGCAGGCCGTTCGGCCCATCAAGTCCACATCAACCCTCCAAGCAACATCACACCCAGCCCCAGCACCCCCACCCTATCCTTGTAACCCTGCACTTCCCATGGCTAATCTGCCTAGCCTGTAACCCCCACCCCGGACACTATGGACAATTTAACATGGCCAATCCACCTAATTTGCACATCTTCGGACAGTAGGAAGAAACCAGAGCACCCAACGGAAACCTACACACGCACACAGGGAGAATTCACAAACTCCATACAGGCAGTTGTCCAAGAGTGGAGTCAGACCTGGATCCCTGGCACTGTGAGGCAGTAATACTAACCATGGAGCTACAGTGCCACCCACAGTGAACAAAACATCAGATGATGCCTCGCAGGACTGTCACCAGACAGACATTAACTCTGAGCTTAAGAAAGATATGTTAAAGAATTCATTTTTTAAAGAAGTTACATTAGGAAATGATCATACTGGCCATACTGATCCCCCATTTTAAATGTATAAGACAAGTCAAGCCAGTATTTGTCAATGTCAAACTTTACTAGTTTACTAAAAGCCTCTTCCAAGAGATGGGGACTTAGGGACTGTTCTAATGGAGCAGAGAGAAGGAAAGAGGTTGGTGACAGGAATTTTTAGAGCTTTTTGATTCAAAGCTGTTATAATCCTGAGAACCTAGTGGAGAAGTCAAGGACTTGGATGGACACACTTGATGGAGCAGAGAGTTCCCTGACTTTTGTAGGGCTGCAGGAAGGATTTGAAAACAAGGAAAAGAATTTGAAAAATGGATGTGTTGCTTGACAATAAACCAACTTAGTATAAGAAAGATGGATGAATGAGACCTGGTGCAAGTTAAGATACAAATAGAGGCATTTTGGATAAGCTCTTATCAATGTAAAGTGGAAGCTTGGAAAATTGGCCAGGAGAGAGCATTGGAATAACTGAGTCTAAAGATAGCCAAAGCATAGGTAAGGGTTTCAGCATCAAATGGACTAAGGCACAGGCAAAACTGGCATTGATATAGCAATAGCATTTGTGATAGAGAGCATATGGGATTGAAAGTATAGCCTAGGGTCAAATAGGACACCTAGATTGTAATGTAGCTGACAAGACATATGATAAGACAATATATAAATTCACGTCTCATTCTTTCTGATCCAGTGGATGATACAGAATTAAGTCAATACTGAAAGACCTTCAAATAGTTAAGTTTCTATTTGTCCACCTAATTTGCTATACAGCTCTTTATATTTACTCAGAGGTAATTGTACTTTTCATCAATGAAGAGTGATCTTTAGAAAATGAGCCTGAAGTTAGCCATCGAATCCAAGTGAAAGTCATATTCCATCCTTTGAATGGATGCCATATCACAAGACCATATTGCTAATTATTTACTCTAAAATATTAATTGCACTTTAATAAACATGGTTACATTTTGGAAAAGAAGGTACCAAGTCAATATTCTTTTAGGCATATTGCCTTACAAATGAAAAACAAATACATTTTACTTCCAAAGGAAATAACAAGTGCTGAAAAAAAAGAGACAGAGCCCAAAATGGATTGAGCTAGCAAATAAAATATGGAATGTCATTCATCAAGTCTGTTTCTGTCAAGGTGTGAATCTATGTCTGAAAGGAATTACTGGCTGGTCACCTGCTTATTCAGTCACCTCATTGCTGAGCACAGCATGATGGAACATTAATCTAAAGATGAGACTGCTGTCTGCCGTGCTGTTAAACAATCTCTTTACTGACAGATTGTCTTTGCAAAAAAGAACTCAGATTTGCACTTGTGGGATTTAATGTTGAGCTGGGCTCATTCTAGCATCCTTTGATTTTCTTTACGGATTTCCTAGGTTTAACAGAAGAATATTTCTAAAGATACAAATTGTCAGAAATATATCACTTTGTAATTTAATTGCTTATTCAATGAGCATAGATCTTGTAAGAGTACTATTCGGCCTGTGCTACTGAAAATGATTAAACCTCAGTTACATGGTAAAATACGTTCAGCAATTGTTCTGAAGAGATCCATTTTCTGTTAATTTTCAACTCTGACTTGTTATTTTGACTTGTCATTTGTAATCATTCAGCTCTGTTGTTTCCTTTTGGCTCTTGAAATCCTCCTCAAGGTTACACTATTGTGTAGCGACTTGGGAGTAAAAGAAAGATATTCAGCTCCTTAAGCCTTTACCATTCAATGTAATCATGGCTGTGTATTAACTCCATCTATTCACTTTCGACAATACCCTGTCTTTCAATCAGAGCTGTTAATAATTATATCTTCCACTGAGGTTGTTGACTTGCTCGATGAGCTGGCTTGTTCCTGTTCAGATGTTTCATCACCATGCCAGGTAACATCATCAGTGGAGTCTCCGACGAAGCGATGTTGTTCTACTCTGCTTGGAATTTATACTTTCCGGTCCGTTATGGTGAGTACTGTCATTTCCAGCTTTGATCTGTATGGGTTTTTATATGGGATCCAATTCTATATGTTTGTTGCCATAGTAACCATAGTAGCCCCAGCCAAACATAGACACGCATAGGAATTCCTAGAGGCATAGTTCTCCACCCATACTTCAATCAACAAACATATAGAATTGGACCCCATATACAAACCCATACAGATCAAAACAGGAAATGACTACTCACCATAATGGACCGGACAGTATAAATTCCAAGCGGAGTAGAATAACATCGCTTCATCGGAGGCTCCACTGATGATGTCCCCTGGCATGGTGATGAAACATCTGAACAAAAGTAAGCCAGCTCATCGAGCAAGTCAACAACCTCAGCCACAACCCGAGCTACAGATCATTGCCAAAACTTTAAATATATCTTCCATTCCGTTGAGATAAAGCCAACATTCCATTTTTTTTTATTAATTTCAACATCTGTTCAATAGCTTTTAGGGATTTTTGTTCTTGATTTTTCCAATCTCATGTTGTGGCAGTATAGGATGTGTTTCGGCCACTTTTGGAATATCGTATTCATTTCTGGTCTCCCTGCTATAGGAAAGAAATTGTTAAACTTGAAGGGGTGCAGAGAAGATTTACCAGGATGTTGCTGGGATTGGATGGTTTGAGCTATAGGAAGAGGCTGATTGGGCTGGGGCTATTTTCCCTGGAGCATCAGGGGTTGAGGGGTGGCCTTATAGAGATTTATAAAATCATGTGGGGCATGGATAGGGAGAATAGGCAAAGTCTTTTTCCCAGGGTAGGAGAGTCCAAACTAGCAGGCATAGGTTTAAGGTGAGAGGGGCAAGATGTAACAGGGACCTAAGGGGCAACATTTTCATGCAGAGGGTGGTGCGTAATGTAATGAGCTGCCAGAGGAAGTGGTGGATACTGGCACAATTCCAACATTTAAAAGGCATCTGGATGGGTATATGAATAGGAAGGGTTTATAGGGATATGGGCCAAATGCTGGTAAATTGGACTAGATTAATTTACAATGTCTGGTCGGCATGGATGAGTTGGGCCAAAGGGTCTGTTTCCATGCTGTATATCTCTATCTTTCTGTTCCTTCACAGTTTCCTCATTACATCATTTACAAATATCAGGACCTGTCTTCCTTTGGACAAAAAATAGCTGACCTCATACTCACCCACATTGAATTCATATCTGCCGCCACATCTGTCTCCTCAATCTATAAATGTCCCTTTGTAACTTTTTGCTCACATCTCATTATTGCTATCTAACTCCGTATCATCACTGCCGGTGGGAGTGAAATATATTAAAAATGGTCTTTCATACAGAAAGTAGAAGTGTTTTATTCCAAAACAAGCGTTTTGCAAAGAATTTACAATGTCAGTGGGGAAAAAGGTTAACTCAGTTGGTTCGACAGTTAGTGTGTGGATCAGATTAGCACAGGCAGAACTGGGTTTAATTCTCATTCCAGCTAAGGTATGTTCAGGACGTACTTGCTTGCCCTGCTCATGGTAAAAAAAAACCTCAGTAATCTGATGAATAATCTCAAAGGCTGTCAAGTAGAGGACTGAAAAAGATTCAAATATTTGTTGTAGAATGTTAAAATACAAGTGTATAATTCTGATGCATTAAAGATGATTTCAAGATATAGCTTGGCAAAACAAAATATTGGCAAACTTCAAACTTGAAAGGGATTGCTGCAACTGGAGATTTGTTGTGACTTCAGGTTTGCTTTGTGTCTGACGCTATGCATCCAGGAATTTGTATATTAATTACAGAATAGTTTTGACAGAACCTTAACCCTGCTTTGAGCCAATTAATTTCCATGTCTCTCAAGCCAAACAATCCCATGTTGCCTCAGATATGTACCACAACCTGGCAGAAACAGGCAACCAATATTTTCCCATGCCATAATCCCAAATGTTACTGTGTCATATTCATCTAGGGCAAGCTAACTCTACACATTTGAGTTTTATTCAGACAATACTGCTGTGCACTTCTTAACAAGTTTAACAGTTATACTGTAGCTTGTGAATACATGCTTTTCTTACAATCAATTGGTTCCACTGCTGCTGAATAACCTCAGCTAAATTGCTGATATGGCCATTTTTCAGGTGTGAGGTCAAACATAAACCAATTTGTTTGACTGTAGGAGGTTGTCCTGTTTAGACATAGCTCTATTCTCACCCACATTCATATATTATGATCTAACGTAAGTGGTCATTGCATTCCAACTAGGAACAGGATTTAAAAGTAGTATCTATGTTTCTTTCATTTGCTGTAGGCGTATATACCAATGAAAGCACCTCTATTGCACAACCTTTCCAAGATCAGTGAACCTAGCTTAAACCTAAGTAGAGTCAAACTTGCAATATTCCTGATCTGTATAATTGTCACTCATTCTGGAGAATAAATATTCCATATGAATTGTGAGGAAATCTCAGTCCAGGTTTACCCAAGAAACTTTAGTTCTTCCTCTAAGCAGGGTACACAGTCGGAATCTTCGGCCTTTTAAAACGTTAAAGTCTAGAACTATACAGCACAGAAGGAAACCATTTGGCAATTGTGGCTGTGAAGTGGCTTTGAAAGAAGTATAAGATTATTCTTATTACCTTGCTTTTACCCTATTGCCCTGTGAATCTTTTAAAGTAATTATCCAATTCCCTTTTAAAAGTTACTTCTTTCCTTTTCAGTCAGTATAATCCAGCTTATGTGTTTAAAAATATTCTCATTATCTCCCCTGGTTCTTTTGCTAATTCCTTAAATATGTGTGTTTTTTAGCCTCCTGTCAATGGAAACAGTTTCTCCTTATTGATACCATCAAAATGCTTTCTCTTGAATGCTTCTGTTAAATGATCTTTTAACCTTACATGCTAAAGAAAACAATCCTAGACTTCTCCACATATCTAATTTCCTTCAGTCTGCTATAAATTTAAACATGAATTTGATGACAATTAAAGTTTATACAATAAATTGGCTGGAGATTTCCCTGGTAATATTTGGAAATCTGGGCCCTGGTTGGAGTTCTACCTGGCACAAAGGACCTGGTTGTGATTGTTCAATGTCAGTCAGCTCAGCTCCAGGACATGTCTTCAGGAATTCCTCAGGGCAGAATCCTAATGTCAACTATCATCAATGACCTTCCATTAATGCTTTATCAATGGCCTTCCCTCCAACATAAAGTCAGAAGTGAGAATGTTCACTGAGGGCTGCACAATGTTCAGCACCATTCATGACTCCTCAGACACTGACTCTATGTCCAGTTGCAGCAAACCCTAGACAACATCCAGGTTTCGGCTGACACGCGGCAAGTAACGTTCGTATCACACAAGTGTCAAGATGTGACAGTCCCAACCATGGAAAATCTAACTATTATACTTCGGTATTCAATGCATCATCACACTCAAAACCCTACTATCAACATCTTGACAAGAAACTGTTGGAGAGATTTTAAAGAGGAGTTTTGAGTCCCGTGGTCAGCAGCACAAATTGATCTTTATTCGGGGTTCCTTACCAACGTAGCCTGGGGAGAGGTCTCTGGAAACAGACTCAAAGACAATCAGATATAATACATTCCACATTACAATGATTGCATGTAGCAGTAACATCTGTGCTTGCCACATCTCTGCTGACCTACACATCCAATCCTGTGAATACACAACCAACTTCATGGATAACCCTAGCTGTTCCCATGATCTCAAGACGTTTGCTAGAAATCTTTATCACCTATCCTTGGGGTCTCACAATACATCTTGCGCAACCACATTCCAATACTGAGATTTGCATCCATTTTTCAACCTTCCCTATCAGAAACATTCCAACACTGATGTTATTTAACCCTCCCTGCTAATAGGATGGGGGTTTACTCCCTATTGTCCAGTATTTGCCTGTCCACAGGAATTCAGCTGAATCTCCTAATGTTTGTTTGTCAGCTGCATTTATAATTTCAACTTACGTGTATAGATTTATTTGATTATTGTGGGATCAGACTCTACTCTGTTACACTTTGAATGAGCTGGAAAAAGTGCATCTCCCAAGCTTTACTGGAATGCTTCCTTTTATAACCAGCCTCTGAGCCCAAGGCTGATTGTATACAGGGGTCTAATTAAATTCTCGATGATTAATAGACCAGAATGGAAGTTACTACTGTTATTGTATGAATATATATGTGCACATGTATGTGCACTTATTATCACCTATAGGGTCTTAATTAATGTTAGTCCGGTTTCTGCCCTTCTATCCATACTAAATGACAGCTTTTAAATCAGCTTGCTACAAGGCTTGCATCGAGCTTCCCTTGTCAGAAATGTTTGATGTTTACATTTTTGCTCCTTCCCACTAAGATTTCAATGATGCACTTCTTTACCTTATCTGGTTGCTATGAGCATGCAGGCCATGATTCTGACTGTAGAAGCTACTGCCTCAGCTATCAGTCTCTTCAGCCATCTTATGTTAGCTGAAAACCACAGGCAGCCATTTTATGTTATCTTCAGCCACAAGCAGTTCCAACAACTCCCTCCTTTAGGCCCTTGGTCTATATGCTATTCATTGACCCAGGCAGTAATCCCTGTGTCCCAACCTTTTTTGTCTGCCTTTCCACTTTATTCCAATTGTTCATTGCCATATTCAATTAACCCTGAATGGTTAACCCCTAATTGTATGTTTTGAAGGCATCATTTTTGACCCTACCACTACTGTAAAATCTTTAAAACATACGATCAAGGCCTCACATTAGTTTGTATATGTCAATAATCACAAGCTGGTTACTCATATGATAAAGTTTAAGAGTCACTCATGCTTAACTGGTGACAAGTTATGCATGGACTTAAATGATTCTCCAGCTCTTCCTTCATTTTTACCCATCTTATGGATATTTCTTAAGTATTTTTCCCCCTTTGTCTCCAATTGTAAATTTTACCTGCTTCTTACCAATGCCAAAAGTCAGTTTCAGCTATGGTTTATGTGTCAGTGCCTTATCATTTGTTTGTGCGCTCCTCCAGACCATACTAATAATTTTGTCAAGTAGACGTATATGTCTGAGGCCCATTCTTCAGTGCATTTTTTGCCATGAATTCCTGCATGTTAGTAACTTCAGATGTAACAACCACCACTGCACACTTAAATTGGTTTCCAATTTATCACACCAAACAAACACTCTTGACTTTCAGATGATCTTTTTGAAAGATCAACTCGCTGTGGGGTGCCTGTGTATCCTGGATGAACACAGCAGGCCAAGCAGCATCATAGGAGCAGGAAAGCTTGA